>OZ020225.1:44543-560287 GCA_963971325.1 Aphodius granarius
ACAATGAAGAAATTATTAAAAGAGAAAAGTACTAATCAACAAGGATACAGTATTAAAGTGGCACCTATTATATAACGCATCAATTTGATGTGCAACTGCCAAGAGATTGTAGTCACCGTAGCGACATCTATGTTTCATTTAACTAGAAGCGCTAGCTATCAACTACTTCTTCTTCCACTCTCCGTGTATTTCGTTTTACCTCTGCCGGGAAATCCCCGTATTGTATCCTTCTGTGTGGAACTAAATGTTATATTAAATTGATTCTCACAGTTACAGTGCCATAGTGTTATAGAGAATTTAGGACAAAGCATCGTTTGTGAATGTGTTTAACAAAGTGTAAGGTAAGGTTATTTCATTTTATTATTATTGTTCCTTCTTTATCACGTTCACGCCGTTGTGCACCACCGGTGGGTCATACCACATATGACCATCATATGATAAATGATAACCAAAGCAGTGTGCATCGGCCGCGCGTGAACGTGTTAAGCTGTTTTTCGCATAAAATATAAAAAAATATGCATATAATATTATTTACTTAGACAATCTGTTTTATAATTGTGTAAATTTTAAATTTACACAATTATAATGTATTTATTGTCTGATGTAATAAGTTATATAAATTAAGGGCCGCAAAGAGTGCTTTCAAATTCGGGGAGAAAGCTTACAAACGCTCATAATAAATATATTGTAAGAGATGAATCACGATTGTAAGTGTAAGAAATACGTCTGCACACCGTCCCACTAGACGAGCGCCCCTATGCACTGTTTATGTCTGGAGATATGAAACATAAACAGTAACACCGAGGATGGAAGGAACCTCGAAGGAATGCAGCAGACGGGACTCACTCTCGGTTATAGTTTAGTAACGATAACACGTGTATTATTGTAAAGTCTGGATTCGGTCATTAAATGTATCATTTGTAGTAAGAATCTGTGTTTGATTCTAACATAAGTAAAAATGAAATAAATGATTTTGTTGTTGCCAATATTATATTCTAATATTCCCTTACTCGAATTAATAACAAAATTATGAAATGTTTTTGGAAAATAGGTTATACCTTACACTCGTACCGTACTTCAGCTGTTTTGAACGCAGATCCTAACATCGTAACGTAATTCAATGAGGGAGTACGAAAAGTTAAAACTATATCTAAAGATAAAATGTTATATTAAGTTAAAAAATTTCCGTTCCTAAGTCCCCCGTCGTTATTCTTTTATAGCTTTGGTACCGATACTTGAATGGTTTTAACCCAGAAAAATCCCCAGAAAAATCAACATAAAGTTACAATATTTATTAAATTTAAAACATGCCTAAGAAATCGGGAGCGGAGTATCGAAAACTGAGGCAGAAGCCTGAAGAAGAACGTAAGCAACTTGCCGGAACTTAGCAAAAATGGCTAATTAGTCAGAATACTGATGTAGGCGGTTCTTCATTATCCAACGTTTGTTGCGAAGAGGTTGAAAAAAGCGATGAAAGGCACGGAATTACGGAAGCGGAAAACATAGAACCTGAAAAAGAAAATTCATCACTCATCTTGATGACGTCTGAAGATGAAGAACTAAACACCCATTTTGATAATAAAGTAGAAGATGAAACAAACTTATTTGATCCTGTTGATCCTGCCACGTGGGTGCGTCCATATAGTAATTCATTTATCAGCGCTCTTGAAAACTCCCAGGACCACAGGAATGCATACATCAGTTGGAAAGGATTGGAGAGGCGGCTAAAAACACAGTCAGGTATTGATATGGAATTGGAAAAAAATATTCAAACTGAAAAAAACAAATGGCGGGATATATTAAAAGCAGTAATAAACGCCATTCTCTTTTGTGCCGATAATAATTTGCCATTAAGAGGATCCTCAAATGACATTAACAGTACAGACTGTGGTATTTTTCTAAAAATTATCAATTTAATTGACAAACACGATCCAGAAATATGCAACCACGTGGAAAGTTTAAAAGCTCCCGGAAAAACGATATCATACTTCTCAAATACCATCCAAAATGAAATAATAAATCACCTTGCTGGTGAAGTAAGAAAAATAATTTTTAGTGAAATCCAAACGGCTAAATATTATTCGATTTCTTTTGATTGTACCCCTGACACATCCCACAAAGAGCAGATGACCCAAATTGTAAGATACGTAAAAATTCAACGGGGAATTTGTTCCATCCAGGAAAGATTTATAGATTTTATTGAAACGAAAGAAAAAACAGGTGAAGGATTGGCTCAAGAAATTTTACATAAAATGCAACGTGACAATCTCGATATTAAGAACTGTCGAGCACAGTGCTACGATAATGGTGCAAATATGGCTGGAAAATACAAAGGTGTGCAATCGAGAATTCTAAACGTAAATGAATTCGCATACTTTCTACCATGTTCCTCTCACTCATTAAACTTAGTTGGAGTTCACGCCGCAAGCATATCTCCAGAAATGATGGCATTTTTTGGAACTGTCCAAAATTTGTTTGTTTTTTTCTTCTTCGACACATAGATGGGATACACTTAAGTCTCATTTATCCATTTCTTTAAAGAAACACTGTGACACTCGGTGGTCGTCAAAAAAACAAGCAGTATCTGCAGTTCATAATCAATTACCAAATATTTTGCAAGCATTGGAAGACCTAGTACAGACAAGAAAAAATGAGGAAACATATTCAGGAGCAAAAAATTTTCTATGCCAAATAAAAGATTTTCATTTTATTTGTAGTTTAGTAATGTGGAACCGTATCTTAGGAGAAATGGACGAGGTAAATATTCTCCTACAAAAAAAAAACTATAACTGTTACTACGGCTTGTAGACTAATTGAGTGTCTTAGAAATACCATAGTAGAAATAAGAAACGAAAAGTTTGAAAAGTTTTATGAAAAAAGCGCAAATTTGGCTAAGCTTGTAAATGTAGAACCTGCATTTAAAGAAAAAAGGAGACGTAAAGTTTGTAAACAATTTGACTATGAATCCAGGGATACCGATTTAAACGAATCAGAAAAATTTCGTTTAATATATATAGAAGGTATCGACACAATAATTGAGCAACTTACATGGAGGTTTGAAAAACTTCGTCAGGTTTCACAAGATTTTGATTTTCTGAGTGGTTCAAACATTCTTTCACATGATAAAGATACTATTAAAAAAGATACTCTGAATCTTACAAACAAATATAGAACTGATTTAAACGGGCAAGGTTTTTTGTGTGAAATTTTAAGTGCAAAAAAATTATTTCAGTCTTTAAATGAAAATTTTGAAAATATGGAACACTTAGAAATCCTACAATTAATCCATCAATTTGAATTAACTGCGAATTATAAGAATATGGAAACTGCATATAGAATATTTCTCAGTATACCAGTAACTGCTGCATCAGCGGAAAGGTCTTTCAGTAAACTTAAATTGGTAAAAAATGATTTAAGAGCTACGATGGCCCAGGACAGGCTTGCCAATTTAAGTTTGCTTTCAATCGAAAGTGATGTTGCTCGATTATTAGATATAGAAAAAATAATCGATGATTTTGCCGCTTTGAAGGCCAGAAAAATAAAGCTGAGTTAGATTATTGTTCATTATTTTTCTCTTAACATGTTCTTTTTTATTCATTTTTTGTTCGTTGTACTATATTTCGTATTTTCTATCGTTATTATGTTATTATATTGTTATTATGATTTATGTTATCTTATTATAGAAAGATCTTTTATTTATTTCGGTAGAAGGTAGAATAAACGTTTGTGTTTCAATATACTATAATTTATTCTCTATTCGGACTTTTATTTTGTATTGATCCCATTTACAGCAATTTTTTAATCAGTAATTTAAGTAATTCTGGTCAAAAATGGGGAGGGGCGCGTTCCCTCTGTATTCGCCCCGGGCGCAGTTTTGTGTTACCACGGCCCTGTTTGGAACAACGTAAGATGGGATTGAGCAACGAAGGTCCCCTTACGAAGTCCGATACGGTTCCTACAAAAGCTCATCTTCCGGTGACCCTTCCGCATACTCTTTCCACAATACCACCTCACTCCATCATCCCTATAAAGAAATAACGCACAATAAAACAGTGAAATACACGTAAATACACAGCAACACCTATAATTGTTGATAATGAAACATACCGATCCTCATCTGCTACCAATCGAAGCGGCGAGCCACACCGCCCACAGGGACACTTTCCCTCTTTGGGGATTGCGCCCCATTCCTCAAAATTCCTTATTACACAAAAAAACATTACAAGCACACAGGCGTAAAAATCCACTAAATATAACCAATTTTACTAACACAACTACTGTCAACATAACATAAAATATCTGGTGTGGCCCCCACCCAACTTTCCGACTACACTGACACACTGTTTACACATTTATAAACTCTCTAAACGTATAGACTATAGAGCAGCGTTCTTCAACCGGGGTGCCGCGAGACATCTCCAAGGGTGCCGCGGGAAAAACTGTGAAAAATAAGCATCTGTGTTGTTTAGGCCGGGTTAATGAGAAACCATTTTTTAAGGGTGCCGCAGTGGTAAAAAGGTTGAAGAACGCTGCTATAGGGGGTGAAACACCAAAAGCGACTGACCTATCCATACAAATAATTCTAATATACTGTCACGTATCCGTGTTATAATACTAGGTTTATTTCTCTACTTCTTGTTTATTTATTCGTCAATCGAGGGCAGGCGATAATATTCTAACAATAACGTGTGAGCTAACGCGGTATGATGACGTCAGTTCTCCATTACGTCACATACCAACTGAAATAACTCTCTATAGCGCCTAAACCGCTCATCCCATTGATCTGTAAATTTATATACATATTTAGAATCACTGCAGGATGAGATGGTGTCAGTTTGGTCAAAATCGGATGAATACCTAAGAAAACGTATGTGACATTTGCCACTTCCGGTTGTCAGATTGTCACTAAAAACAATCCAGTTCGTCCTCCGGTAATTCTAAATATGTATGCCAAATTTCAGTCCGATCCGTTGTTTCGTTTGTGCGCTGTCGTGTTCACGGACATACGTACACCGTACACACATACACACGTACACACATACATTTTCCAGAAATCATTGCAATCGGTTCATGGACCCCAAAACACGTATTTCCGCCAAAATCTCAAATTTTTTTTTCCGTCGATTAGAATACTTTCCTTCTAGGAGTCGGAAAGTAAAAATATAATTTTAAACCCACTTTTTTCTCACTAATACGCGTTTTCCGACCTTTTTACTTCGTTTTCGACGTTTTTAGAGCATCTTTCTTCATTCGAAGTACACTAAACTATAAAATTCTACTGCCCCCACTTCTTGACATCACCCTCGTGACGGGTGCGGTGATTACCGGTCGCGGAATTTGCGAGAAGTGACACCACTCAGCCGCGGCGATCGGCGCGCCATCTGAGTACTTTTTTGACCGTTGGAACTAACGATTTGAATTGTTATTGGCGGGAAAATAAACGCGATTGGCGGAAAGTGGCGCGGATCGGCGGTTTTTTGCGTGTTTGATGGAATTTATTGAATTGTACGGAAGATTTAAGAAAGATTTAACGAAAATTAAAGAAATAACATAAGAATGGATCGAACTTGTACAATATAGGTTACATCAAAGTAATTTCGGAACAGAATCTGTAACGTTTGCATCTGAAAATAAATATCGGAAAGAATGACGATGTATTTTCAACGTTTTAACAGTTCAGAAATAAAACACTATAATATTATTTTATTTAACAAAACACTTTAAAAATAAAAGCTTGATTTTGATTGAAAGAATAAGTGACACACTACGATATATCTCGTTTATTTTTTCCATATATATAAAACGCAGAACAACACATTTTACTAAAATAATTATACTACTTAACGTATTAAATAATCACAATATAATAAAACTACATTAGCGGTATTTAAACAATATATTTGACTGTTTTTTTTTTTTTTGGATATATAACAAACCTATTAATTAAATTAATTAAGTTACATACGTATCTATATAAAATATGTGTTGGCATACTATATATATATATATATATATATATTGACAAATTACATATTGACAAATGCACTATGTATTATAAGTCCTTAGAAAATAACAGCTTGATTGATTGGTTGAGAGAAAAATAAATAAAAACCACCGCAGCACTTTTTAACCATTTACAGTCACGAATTCTCAAGTATCCAAGCACTCCCTACATTCCACGGGTCTGACAGAACGTACGTAAAAGTGTGACGACTGAAACAAATTCGTGCAAATATATTATCTATTCGTTAAAACACGGACATGCAAAGATGAGAGGATGGTCATGTTCAAACAGTCAAATATATTGTTCAAAGGAATTCACATACAACCTAATTTAAAATTAAAAAGTATGTACAATTAAAACAAAACAAAAAAAAAGAAAGAGAAACAAACAGATTTTAACACACACCCCTCTTAATATGTACTCGCGTCAATCAATAATCCACCTTTTTTTATCACAATAAAAAGATTAGATAATAGGTAATACTTAGATATCTTATATATTCTTTACAACAAACTTTCCTACTACATCTAAGAACGTCTTAAAATACGTCTCTATAGAAAAAAAATTGTAATAATGTTCCCTCTTTTCTTTTCACAAAATAAATTTCACGAAATCTCTCCCTCCCGCGGCACATTTTACCCTCTCACTCTTACCAGTCGGTTGAGTGACACCTACCGATCGGTACCGGACGTGGTCGTCGTGTCCTCCATCATCAGATTTCTGATGGTTTCCGGCGTCGAGTGTACCATGGCGGGCGACGGCTCGTCCTGTCGAAAGCCGGGCGTCGCAATCAGCGACGGGGGAACGGAGGAGGGCCCCGAGTTGGCCAAGGTCTCCGACGCGGAGGACGGCTCTTCCCTGGCAGAATCAGCATGGCGGACGTCGTGACCGGCGGGCTTGACGGTCACCCTGTAGAATCTTGTACCGATCGGGACGTTGTAGCGGTTCTGAGACTGAAAAATTGAAATTTTTGATACAATTATTTATTTATTAGTGTTGTTTTATTGTTATTTATTTGCTCTTTTTTGTTTTTATTGTGTTTTATATTATGTTTTATTGTTATTTTGGATTTTGAACTGAACTGACTTAGAAAACCACAAGCAATTTTCAATTTTTTCTCTTTTTTATTCGGGAAAAGATAAATAAAGAATTATTCTTACCTTTCTTGCTTGGCAGTAGTCCTTGTGGACCACCTGGCCGATGCAGTATGTCTTGGTGTCATCGCCTTTCCTGAGGCCCAACGGGGTGAGACAGTCCGAGTGCAGGAAGTAGACGGTGTTGTTGTCCTGGAGGATCTTGAAATTCTGCAGCTTCGGTTCCCAGATGACGAGCACGAGGTCGCCGACGTTGCAAGAGCCGATGCTGAGCTTGTTCGATTTGATCAGCAGCTGCTGACTGGTGGTCAGCTTGTCTTTGTTGCACTTGATCGGGCTGGTCGAGGCGTCGGTTTTTGCTGTGTCGGGGGAAAAGAGAAATCATTTAAAAAATGGATAAAAAATAGTTTTTTTTTATAAGTTTGATGAGCAAAATTAACACCGTATTTCTTGATTGCTAACTTTGTTGCTAAGCTATGTTCAGAATTTGATGATTAATGGTAGAATTTCATGGTAAAGACACCTTCGATTTGTTTATTATTTTCTACAGCGTAAATCATGAGTTTTTAAATGTTAAATAATGTCCCACCCGTGACTGTCACAGGGACACTTGTCATCGATGAGAGAATTGTGCTGAAAATACTGTTCAAACGTGAAATTTTACTATGTAGCGCAATATTATTTGGAGTTAACTCGTTTACACTATTTATCATGCTTATTTTTATTTTGGTGAGTGTTTCTTTGCCAGTTCCCACGGCAAAAGAAAGTTTGTTTCACAACGCATTTCTCATAAACTAGCCTATAAACTTTTGTAACAGTTTCTTTGTTTAATTAAGAGTGTCCAGAATTACCAATAGACACACAATTGCCAAACTTTTCCATATAAAAAAGAACAACGACGGAAGAAAGCATTACCTATTTAGTATCTAATAAATCGACTTTTCAACAACGCATTTCTCGTAAACTAGCCTACAGATTTTTACAACTGTTTCTTTGTTTAATTAAGAATGTCCAGAATTACCAATAAACACACAATTGCCAAACTTTTCCATATAAAAAAGAACAATGACGGAAAAAGTGTTATATAAAATCTAACAATCAAGTTTTTTGACAACGTATTTCACGTAAACTAGAAGGTCCAGAATTATCAATAGACAAACATTCGTCAAACTTTTCCATATAAAAAAAATACCTACAGAAACAATATAAAGTCCAAAAAAAAAAAAACACTTACAATCCGTTGCTGCAACGACGACAGAAGCACCGAGCTCATCCGCCTTCCTCACATCTGGCGCATTCCCACCCTCCCCGACATCCCCATCTTTCCCCACCGCCCCCTTCAACTCCTCAATCTCCCTCAACAACCCCGCAATCAATGCATCCTTCCTTTCATTTTCCTCGACCAAACCCCTCCGTTCCGCGGCCCCATTCTCCGACGCCAACTCCCACCTGGCCCGTTCCTCCAGCACAGCCCTCTCGGTCCTCTCCGAAACCACCGCATCCCCGCCAGGAGGCACCCTCTCCAGCAGTCTAAACCTTGATCGCATCGTCTCCCTCTCTCCATTCACCCTGTCGATCTCCTCCTTGAGGCGGTCGTTCTCCACGTACCGTTCCTTCAGTTTCTCCTCGAGGATTAAGTTCTCCGCCTGCAATCTTTCGACCTGCTCATTCTTCGTGTCCAGTTCGACTTTGATGTGCCGCAGGAGGTCCTCGTGGTCCATGGTGAGTCGTGACATCTGTTGGGTTTTCGCTTCGTTGTCGCTGGTTACCTGTTCCCAGGATTCTGATAAACCTTCGTAGTGTTTTTCGATTGATAATCGTTCGAGTTCGAAGTAGTCTTTGAGATCTACCATGGCGGCGCGTAGCTTGGTGATGGTGTGTTGCGTTCGAGAGGATACCTCGTTGAGGGTGCCCTTTAATTGGTCGTATTCGATTCGCGATGATTGGAGGTTGTCCTGGAATGAAGATGGAAGGGATTTAAACGACTCAATTTTTTTTTTAAAGGCTAACTAAAGTATAATAATAATAATGTCAATTATTAATAGGAATAACTAGAAATAAAGTTTCTTTAAGCAGAGGATGAAGCAAATTTTGTCCCGTTTATAAGCTACGAGGTATTTCAAGTACAAATAATACATAAAAACAAAACTAGGATATATAGAAAAAAATAAATAAATAAAAAGCAGTTGCGTTGGAATTTTGGGATTAAGGATAATTCAGGCCCACAATATCTAAATTGAGAAAATCTACTATTCCACACAAAATACCTACACTATAATATACTATATTTTTTTTACCGTTTTTGCAGTATGATTGAAATATGTATTTCGATTATCGTTCGGTCATTTGGTGCTCAAAATAGAGGTTACCTGGAAAGTTTTCCGGGAGTGTTGAAAATTGATAATTCTCTCGTACGCTGAAACTATTAATTTACCCAAAAAAAGGTTATACATAAATTATAGGAAATTTTCTCCAGTTTAATTTGTTATATAAATGTTTTTATCGTAGAATGAGTCCGAAGGGAGATATTGTCAAAAAACTGTTTTTACGCGGCATGTTTCCAATATGGAGGCGCGAGCGGCAAAGATACGAGGTGGCAAAGTAGAAATTCGAAAAGAGCACGCCGAAATCTATAAAATCGCCAATCTTCAAAACTTCCGGAAAACTTTCCAAGCAAAACTACCAAATGACAAAACTATACATTAAGGAAAACTAAATTTTCACAAATGAAAACAGAATTCACTCGGTTTGTATTTATTCTGGTATTTTTACAGAGTGTGAAATAATACTGTAAACTGTAAGCATGTAATCATACAGGGTGTAACAGGTTTGAGTGCGCAAACATTAAGGGATCACAGATTTTGAGCTACCGCCCAAAAATTCTTATAAAAAATTATTCGATTCTTTATAATAACTGATATATCAAAGGACAAAGTTACAGACTACAATGGTTAACGTCGTGTCATATAAATAAACATTTCCAAAGAACAATTCCAAAAATAATTGATATAGGAACTTTGTTATCAGCTAGCTAGAACCTATCATCTCCCAAAATTTGCGCGCTCAAACCTGTTACACCCTGTATAACTCAGAATATTACTGTTAATTATAGTTATTGCTTTTGAATAAGATGTGTTCATATTTGCAAATTCCGAATTCATGAGCGATAAGTTACTTTTCCTAAATGAGTGAGTTCTGCTTTAAAAAAAAACGTGAACAATGCCAAAAAAACTATCAAAAAATGTCCGAAAGTCAAATGGTCCACATAAAAAAAACGTCAAAATCATAAAAAATGGTCAAGAAAACTGCGAAAACCATAAAAAAAAAACAAAATAATAAAATGCGCAATACATCGAGCCGGAGTAGCAATTTTTTAATGAATGCGGGGGTGTACGATACCTGCAGCAGTGCAACAACGTTATTCGCGGTGGCGAGCTGCTTGGCGTACTCGCCGTGGCAATGCGCCGCCGTCGCGTTTCCCCCCTCCAAGCTTAAACTGGAGGGCAGACTTTCGTCAATGTAAAACTCATCGGTGACGAACTCCTGCTGCTGCTGCTGGGCCTGAACCGGGGAGCAGTCCTTGGGACTGAGCGGGGAACGCGGGGACCAACGATTCTTATCGTTGTTGTTACTATAGTGGGAATTGTAATTGTCGGGATTTTTCGAGCTGGACGTCGTCGAGGATCCGTCGACGGAATCTAAGGAGGGATTTTTCAGGTTGGTGAAGCTGTCTGTGGTATTGCTACCGGCGCTGCAGCTGAGCGTACGCTGGTTGCTTGGATAGGGGTTGTTGGTGTGGAAATCGAGGGACGGCGGGGGATGGAGTTGTTTCTGCGAGGAAGACGAAGAACTGCTTTTTTTTGGCGGCGGTAGAGAGGTTAGTAGCGGGTCACCGACCTCTGTTAGCGTGGCGGCGTCCTGCGTCGTCCGTTTCGGTTCGGGCGACGTCGTTGTTGTTGTGGTCGCGGTAGGGAGCGCATCGTCCTTGGTGGTCAGTAGTAGGTTGTCTACAGGGCTCTGGCAGACTTTCTCGAATTCTTCCGTGTCCGTTTCGGACTCACAGCCTCTAAAATGTAAAAGTACAGAATTTACGTTGTAAACAGAAACAAAAAAATATACAGTATTAAATCGAATGAAAAAGAACACAACTCGTATTGTCTGAATAAGATTTTACTGCTACATAATAGAAGAAGTATTGCGAAAGCCTGTAAAGAAGGAAACAACTTGGAAACAACGTCAAAAAGTGGAAAAGGTAAATATATCAAACAATGGATCTAAAAAAATTTCAAAAAAACTGTAAAAATGTATAAATTAAAACAAAACGCCAAGCACTGCATTGCTGTATGTATTTATTTAGACTATTTAAAGTGACTGTAAGACGAGCTGATATCAGTATAGTCAAAATCAGTTCATTCGCAAAGAAAATACGTGTAACATTTGCCACTTCCGCTCGTCACATTATCACCAAAAACAATCTAGTTCGTCTCCTCGCAATTCTAAATAAGTACATAATCAAATTTCAGACCAATCGGTAGTACTGGTTTGGCGATATAGTGTTCACAAACACACCCACAGATATTTTTCAGAAATGATTGCAACGGATTCACGGAACCTCAACACGCGTATTTCGGCTGAAATGCCGAAAAAGAAATACCGAAAAAACCCTAACAAAGTTCCCAACAGCAGTTCCAAAGAACAGTTCCCAAAAACAGTTCCGAAGAACAGGTCCAAAGAACAGGTCCAAAGAACAGGTCCAAAGAACAGTTCCCAAAAACAGGTCCAAAGAACAGGTCCAAAGAACAGGTTCAAAGAACAGGTTCAAAGAACAGGTTCAAAGAACAGGTTCAAAGAACAGGTTCAAAGAACAGGTCCAAGAACAGGGTCAAAGAACAGGTTCAAAGAACAGGTCCAAAGAACAGGTTCCGAAGAACAGATCCAAAGAACAGGTTCCGAAGAACAGTCTCGAAGAAGTCCCTGTTTCATAAAACTACTCTTTTGTTTCAGAGAGTATTTTTGCAAAGTTGCAAAGCTAGGTTTGCAATGTGCCAAGATTTCTGTTTCATATCATCATTCAATTCGTTTGCAATCAGTAACATTACAGTATGTATTTAGTATGAACAAAGATTCAGAAGAAGTTAGGAGCAAATAAAAATGATATATTATCGGAAATTTCAAAAGCATCATAAATACAGCAAAGTTGACATGTGTGGAGTTCTAGAAACAGCAAAGGCAAAGTTTTGTTTGTTTATTTACATTAATTATACTAAGATAATGTTTTAACCGAAAATTACTGTTATTATGTTTATTTTTATTATGGAAGTATTTGTTATATAAAATAATTAATCAATTATGTATAAAATTATACAAGATTCCAAGCATGTAATTCAGACTGCATGCACAATTTCAAACTTACTATAAATCTATTCCAAATTCATTTTATCTCTAATGTACTTGTATTCTTTATTTGTTAAATATATTATTATGTACATACTTCATTTCACTGTATTGCATTGACTATTGTAGGCACTTCTGTCGTCAATAAATTATTATTATTAAATACACAATGCATTATCAATCCATGTAAAGGTCTTTGAACACCATTTTGGCCATTTTCATCAGCCCTTGCATCACTGGATAAAATTAGTGTACGATCATTACTTAGATAGTGTGAAGATTACATTTATCAAAGCGCAAAGTCCAAAGTGAAAAGTTGAGAATATGCAAGGTTTACCAAATATTTTATGAAACAAGAAAACTTTGCACTTTACATATAATGCAAATTGGTCCAGCAAGTCCTAAGAACAGGTCAACAGAACAGATTCAAAGAACAGTTCCAAAGAACACAACAGAACTGTAGATGTTAAGAAGTTAAAAAACTGAAAATGTCAGTAAGTTTTAAATTCTCTTGCGCTTGTTTCAGACTCGCAGCCTCTAAAGGAAAAATCCAAAATTTACATTTCAAACATAACAAAAATTTAGCACCAAAACCCAATTTTACCCTTATATCGATTCAAAACATTCACTTACTTGTCTAAATCACGTAAAAGCGACACAGCGGCAGCCCCCAGGCAAGGCTCGCCATCTCCAACAGGTTTCAACTCGTCTTCAGCACCGTTCGCCGCTTCCAAGGTGGTAACAACATCTTCAGATCCGACTTCTTCTTCTTCGTCTTCTCCGTCCTCATCCTCGCGGGCCGTCATCGTCAGCTCCCTCCGAAAGTCCTGCTTATTCTCCCTGGCCGCGAAAAAATCCAAAGTCGCCGAAATATCGGTAATCTTAACCTCGTCCCTCAGCGATTCGGGCAGACCGTCCATCAACCGCCTGATGTCCTCCTCGGAGATCGGCGGCAGCGACGTGTCGAACATAGACGGCGCCTCTATCGCAAACGCGGGCGGCATATCGTCCATCCCGGGAAAGAGCACGTTGAGGAAGTGGCCCTCGGTCGCCGCGCGGAAATCTTTACGCCGCTGCGACTCTTCGTTGTAGATCGTGAGGAGCCGGCACGCGATATCCGAGGCCCACTGAAGAAACGCATCGCGAATACAATTTGTAAGTATTATTAATTGATTGCAAAGGCTATTACGGAACTTTTCAAATTCTCCCGATCACCCTTTTACAAATAAAATTTGGAACAACTGTAATTTAAGAGAAAAACAAAAGAACGGGTCCGAGGAACAGGTCCGAAGAACAGTTCCAAAGAACAGTTCCAAAGAACAGTTCCAAAGAACAGTTCCAAAGAACAGTTCCAAAGAACAGTTCCAAAGAACAGTTCCAAAGAACAGTTCCAAAGAACAGTTCCAAAGAACAGTTCCGAAAAACAGTTCCAAAGAACAGTTCCGAAAAACAGTTCCAAAGAACAGTTCCAAAAAACTTGAAACAGCTTTAATTTAAGAGAAAACACCCAGTATAGAGTATGTAAGATTATACATCAGTGAGGTATCTACTAATCACCCATAAATCAAACATATTTAAGAAACAAACAAACAAACAGACATAAAAAACACTCACCCATAAAAAACTTTCAGAGAATTTCCGCCTGCGGACGACCTCGGCCAGGCTGGCCAGGTAGATGGAGGGGGCCTTGTGTATCTGCTGAAGTATGTCCAGCTGCCTGCACAGCCTCTTCAGGTTCTCGTGGCACACAAACAGCTTCTGATTGGCCTCCAGTATCTTGTTCTCTACGTACATTATCCATTTGAGGCGCACAAACAAGTTCTTGATGAGCTCCTCCTTGGCGCGCACGCAACGCCTCCTGATGTCGCACATCTTCTGGTGCGTCTGCGACATCGACTGCAGCTGTAAGGTGTGCGAGTTGCACAGATCGGGCAGGATCGACTTGTCGCCCGTCCTAAGCACTTTCGAGTTGTTCTAAATAGAGGAAAAAAATTATATGCGTATATTGACGAATTTTCGAAATATTTACAGCGTTGAAGGCGTTTGATTGGTCCTGCTGTTCCTTGACGAGATCGAAGGCTTCGATTATTAATTTCTCCAAGCCGAATAGTCGTTCGCCGATGCCTTTGACCTCTTTCATGTCGGCGTCGTTCGCGGTTGCCATAACTTCGTTTATTTCCGCTTCCATGCGCTCACTAACTTTGGAATCGAACTGAAAGAATGGCACATGTGTATAGGGTGACAGAAAAAAAGGGTGAACATAAAGCATCTGGTTGTATGAAATTAAATTATTTCTAGTAATAAACTACAACATTCCTGACCTAAGACAAGTTACATTGAAAGACAAGTTTAGTACTGAAATACCAGTTTATTATTAAGTGGAATGTTTATAATTGTGACTTTCTGCTGTTTTCTTACAACTGGTTCTATGGAATTCAATTATTTCTAGTAATAAATTATAACATTCCTCACCAAAGACAAGTTTGCTATTGAAAGACAAGTTAATTATTGAAAAACAAATTTATTACTGAGAGACAAGTTCATAATTGTGACTACCTGCAGTTCTATTGAAACTTCTTCTAACAAATTAAATTCAAATTAAAAAGACAAGTTTACTATTGACAGATAAGTTTATTATTGGGAGACAAATTTATTACTAAGAGGCAGGTTTATAATTGTCACTACCTGTTGTTTTATTACTACCGGTTCAATGGAATTATTGTTTACAATTGTGACTACCTGCTGTTTTATTGTATCTGATTCTAATGAATGAAATTGATTCTAGTAATAAACTGCAATATGTACTCCTGACCTGAGCCAAGTTTACTATTGACAGACAAGTTTATTATTGAGGGTCCAATTTAGTATTAAGTGGTGAGATTTCAACTGTGACTACTTGTTGTTTTATTGCCAACTGGTTCTATGGAACTAAATAATAAACCAGGAGCCTTATTCTGCAGCATTTAGCGATATCGCAATATGTCATATCGAACAGTTAGCGACATCGATAGCGGTATTCTACGGTTTTAGTCGATATCGACTGACGTCATACTTCTCGACATGTCGATATATTTAGCGAGTACTTTGGAGGTGTCGCTAAGTTGATTCGATGTCGATACGCGTACATAACCTCACTTTTTATAGTTTTTATGAACAATTTAGCCTGTTGAATCGTGGTTTCTTTAGTATAGTGAAGTAGTACATTAGTAAGCGTATTGAGTATAGTGAAAACTACCCTTAAATAAAAAAGATCTTCATAAAAATTACCCTTCTAATTATTTCATTATCTTTTTTCTCATAGAAATCATTACATACTATAAGTGTAGTATTTATAAAAATTTGTCAATTAATTTCCATTTGTTTAAAGAAATTCTATTTGTTTAAATAAATAGTTTTTATCGAAAATCTGTATGAATTCTGTTTTCTGAGTTCAAAATGGCAGTTCATTATCTTAGAGTGACATTATTCATTAAACAATCTCTTCCTATTGTTTAAATAACAAACTATTATTCACTTTCACCTTTTTTGAAATTATGGTAGAAACAGCTTTTTTGTGAAATTGATTTATAAATTACATGTTCGATATATCTTAATTTATCTTAAATATAAATTCCATTTGTCTAAACATTTTTTTTTGCAATTTACCTAAAGTTATTTTTTTAGATCGGTCTTTTAGATCGGACAATTCTAAAGTTGAATTGACACTTACACCACCGCCGGTAATGTAGTATTCTTTATACGCAGCGATATAAACGCTACGATGTATCGACATCGCAATAAATTGCGATATCGAGAATCTTAACCCTATAGTGATATCGAAATATGACGTCATGTCGAATCGAAACAGTATTGCGATAGCGACAGTCGCTATAATCGTAGAATAAGGCTCCAGAACATTCCTGAGGGAAGACCAGTTCATTATTCAGAGAAAAATTTATTACTGAGAGACAAGTTTTATTTAGAGGCAAGTTACTTATTAAAATGCAGTTTTATAATTGTCTGACTACCTGGTGTTTTATTGAAACTGGTTCTATGGAATTAAATTCTTTCTAGTACTAAAGTACAACATTTCTGACAACAAAAAATTCAAAATTCCTGACCTAATACAAGTTTATTACGTAAAAATGTCAAAATCATCTTTCATTTCAATAGCGGCAGCAATTTTTTTTTTGCTAACCGAAGAATACATCTTAAAACTGTCTAAATCCATAGAACAAACTTTTTTCTGGTCACCTTTCAAAATTATTTTACGATAAAACTAGCCTTTTTATTATTTTATGATAAGTCCAGTAATTTTTTTTGTAGTTGTAGTTTAATTACAATTGTAGTCAATTACAAAAGAGAGCAAAGGAGTTACAATCACACAATACCTGCTCCAATCCTTTGGTGCAATACTCAAACAGCTGCTGGAATGGCCTATCGTTCTCCCAAGACGTCATAAAATCCAGCAGCGAAACCGAAGCCGACGGATCCGCAAACAGCTGCCCCAGCGGGCTCAACTCCTCCCCATCCTTCGCGATACTCCTCTCGTGCAAGAGCAACGACGGCAACAATGGCGTACTGGCCAACAATTTTAAATCATCATGATAACTAAAAGAAAAAAAAAACAAAAATTGCAATCCACACTTTTATACATTTGTTTTAAAACATTGTTTCAAAAATGGTTTAAAACAAAATTTTTAAAACCTGTTTTTTCTACTGTTACTGTTTATTTCCAAACTACATTCAATAGAAACATTTAGAGACTACCACGGTTGTTTAAAAATAACAGTGTTAAAAACCTTTTAAAATGAATAATAGTAAATAATTGTTAAATTCAACTAACTACCCGTGAGGTATTCCCCTAACCGTCAGGGAATCCCATTACAACGCCAAATGCAACAGAGAACCTACTATCAACTCAAGAGAGCCAACATTTGTAAAAGGATAGATTTTATATTATTCTTAAATCTACATAAGCCTCCCTTTATATTCGAAAACAATAATTATTTTTTTTTCTGGCACTTTACCCTGAAAAATTAAAAAAAAAAAAAAAAAAAAAAAACATGATTTAAAACATGTTTTTTTGAGGTGTTTTAAAACATTGTTTCATGTTTTAAAACACATTTTAACAAAAAAAAAAAACTGTTGTTTTTGTTTTAAATAAAAAAAACTTTTATATTAGCACTTTATATGTAGCAACTTACCCTTCCACCAGACTTTTATAATCCTCATACGAGTTAAAGTAAGCTCGGAACGTCTCTTGGAATAAATCAGCCCTTTGCTTGAATTCGGCGGTTATATCTTCCAGATTGGCGACGACGGCCATCCACCCTTGCTGCTGCAAGTGCTGGTCATACACCAGCTTCTTACAGTGAGCGTGGTACTCCACGGCGATATCATACAGTTGCTGCGCAAGACTCGCGCGTTGCTGCACTATTTTACACGTAACCGTCGATTCCGTAATCGATTGTTGGACTTTCAATAATAAATCTGAAAGGAAATCCACAAAAACACGATTATATTCGCCATGCCAGGTGCCTCTTATACGCGGACGATATGAAAATTTTCATGCCTATTCACTCTGCCTCTGACTGCAACAATTTACAAGATGATCTTGACAATTTTGGTGCATTTTGTAGAGCCAACGGGTTATTTGTCAATTACAAAAAATGTCACACTATATCATTCTCAAGAAATAAAACCATAATAACACATGAGTATAAAATTGACAATAACTTAGTTGGGCGGGTATCGAGTATTAAGGACCTGGGTGTAGTGTTGGACACGAGACTGATGTTCAGCGATCATGTGGACCTTGTAGCGCGGAAAGCATTTCGCATGCTGGGATTTATTTTGAGGACTGCAAGGGGCTTTAATGACATTCGCACCCTAAAAATATTATATTTTGCCTTCGTCTGCAGTCATCTGTCATACTGCTCAACGGTGTGGTGTCCACAGTATACGGTGTATATTGACCGCATTGAAGGAGTTCAACGGCGATTTATAAAACATTTGAAACATAGGTTTCATTGTCCACATGAACACTACACCATTTTATGCCGACGTTTTGGCCTACTCAGCTTGGAGGACAGGAGACTGTGCGCGGGTATCGTCTTTGTTGCCAAGCTGTTTCGCGGTCTGTACGACTCACCCTACATTTTGCAGGGTATTAGCGTCAACGCCTGTACTCGCCACCTCCGCCGCCGCGACTTTTTCAGTGTCCCGATTGCGAGGACGAACTATATGAAAAACTCGCCTTTGGTCCGACTGGCGAGTTCATGCAATAACGCGGTCAATATTGACTTGTTTCGTCTATGCCTTGATTTGGAACCTGCTTCTTGTGAATAGCGTCACTATTATTATTTCTATCTGTACCACTAGTATTTTAATTTTGATTTTTTTGGAAATGTATTATTTAGAGTGTTAATGTTTTGTACCTTGAGAATTTATTATTTTTTTTTTTTGATGTATTTGGGACCTGATTTTATTGGGGTTTCCCGTTATCGGTCCATGTAAATAAATAAAAAAATAAAAAATAAAATATTCAATAGAAATATTCGCAAAACCCACCTGAATCACTCCTGGAAATAATGCTCTCCTCCGGTAATAAAAGATCATCATCGATGTCTAATTTAGAAAATAAAAATATAGGGTTTGTATCAGTGCCCCCGGAGTATGAGCACACCTTTAATTCGGAGCTGAGGCAAGCCCCTCCGCTAACGACCAACACCTGTTTTTCAGGTGGGATTTTCGTAGCGAGAAATATCCGCTCTTTCAGTTGGTTAACCCTAAAAAAAATAGACCGAACGAAATTATAGAGGAACAAACCAAAAATGGGGCAAACTTACGTGTGGAGGGCCGACTCCATCTCGAAAGTCAGCATGGATCCGATATCCACGTGAAATATGTACAACATTTTATCGTCGGTGTTGTTCTCCGCCACGTTCAGCATGAATTGTTATCAGGAATTCTGCAATAAACAATGTAATTAACTGTGGACCGCCGTGTTTAATTCGACAAAATAATACTCTAAGGTCATCGTGAATAATGTGCGGGGTTATGATGATGAGAACACACAAAGAGGTTACGTTTTTTCTGCACTGGTAATTTAGATTTGGTTATCCGAATTGAAATCCTAACCAAAATTGATGATTACCTGTCAATTTTACAGGCTATGTGCGGCTATGATCGCATTTGATCAAATCTAGAAAATATAAATCGCAAAAACGTCATATAATCTACCAAGATCGCTTGTTTACGTTTCTCCTAACAAAGAAAAATTGCTTTGGTTGAAATGATTCCCGCAATTAACAAGCCCGAAAACTCGTACAACCTATACAGAACGAACTAAGACGCTTTTAGCGAAAATAACCTACTGTTGGACGCGATTTTCCGATGATCTGGAACCCCATTGCTGTTTCTCCAAACTTTCGCTCGGCTCGGCTCAGCTGATGTCGTTGTTGTGTAAACTTGTGTATTGTCAAGTCTCGATGGCCTGGCGAACTCACTTATCACTTAATGCAACACGCGCTACATGATTGCGGTATTAATTATGTCGATTAAAACGCGGAAACGATTAATTAAGGCATCGAGTCTAAATAAGCTAAGGATAAAAGAGTAACTGCGATTTGTTTGCGGTCGTAAATTACGTGCTCTTGCTGCCGTTCGGATTCGGTCAGATGTGTTGTGTCTTGCGCGTTGCAAGCAGAGCACCATGCGCGTAGTGCGATTAGTGCCGTGCTATTCGTCCTAGAGGGCGCCGTCACCTAGTACGTAGATGCGACCGAGAGATGGCGCCCTGTACATGTTTAAGTAAATAAATATCACTCTCCCTAGAGAGACGATTTCTGCGAATTTCGAACTAGTGATAAGCGCATTTGTAACCCACTGAACTCTATAAATTATAAAAAAAGCCCACTTACGAACATAGCCGAAGCTACGATCACTATAATTATGTTATGATTATGTTCTCGCGATTGTTAAGGAAGGACAAAAATATGTCTTGCGAATACTATAGGCACGATTTTAGACTCGGCAAAGGATTCTATTGATTAGAAAGAAAAGAAAAATTGTCAGAATATCTCATAAGCGGCATTTCAACCGGTAGGGATGCCAGATCGATTAGGGTTGCACAATTGGATTTCCCGGAGTAGGGATGCCATATCGAGTAGGGTTGCCACAAGCGGGATTTTCCGGAGTAGGGATGCCAGATCGACTAGTGTTGCCACAACTGGGATTTTCCGAACTAGGGATGCCAGATCGATTAGGGTTGCCACAGCCGGGATTTTCAAGGGTAGGGATGCCAGATCGTGTAGTGTTGCCACAATTAGGATTTTTAGGTAGGGATGCCAGATCATCGTACAATTACGGTTGCCATAAGGAGGTTTTAGGGGTAGGGATGTCTGGTAGTGAATAAATGCAAATAATAATATAAAAATAACTATATTGCCTTGTCTGTAGTGAAGAAAGACAATGGTAACTGAGCTTGGTTACTTTTATAGAGCAACCAAACAGTTACATACGTATTTTCTTTCTTTTCATTACTAACAAAGAAATATAGTTTATTTCACGGGAAGTGGCAGTAAGCCGCCGACATAACGGAAACGTTCTTACGCATTGACGTGTGTGTTAGAATGAAATAGCAATCTTCTTAAATTTCATTTTAATACACGTCAATGCGTAGGAACGTTTGCATGAATTTGAATGCCAAATTCGTACTTTTTTCTAACGTCACAGCAAGAGAAGTTAGTAAGGAAAGAGTAGGCAACTTTGTAATATGAAATATCCCATGTTGTATCTGTACAATTTAAACATGCTTTATTATTTATTAACAAAAGTAGTCAACGTACGTTTAACAAGAGATTAACAAATTTTTTGTAAACAAAGGACATCAAATTATTGTTTTTCCTATTCTAAAGTCAATACTCTTTGTCACAGCATTTCATGGCATTTCTGGTTAACTTTGATAGAAGTTTTGTTTTATGTATAAATAAGTATGATCAATAATCATTATTATATATTTTACTATGTATGTATATCCTAAGTTTATTTGTTGTTTGCTCATTAGATTTTATTCATTAAATTATACACTTTTTGTTATTCATTGTTATTTTTGATCATTTGCAAGTGTATAATGCATACATTATACCATTACTTATGGGTATAAATATTTGGAAATATTGAAATATTGAATGTCCCAAACACACGGTATGAGTACTGGAAGTCAAAAGAACTAATGAAAGTAAACAACTAGCCAAAAATATTAAGTCCATCACAAACTTACCTGTATGTTCCATAATGTACTAGGTCATAGATGGTCATAGCATAAAAAAGAACAATCACTTAAATGCATATTTTTTGGTTGCCCCACTTAAAATGAGCGAATAAAAAAACACTCTGTATGAAAATTAAGGCACACTTTTATTTCATTAACCGTAAATCGTATAGATTAACCTTATAAAAGACTATTTGTACAAGTAAAAAAAAAAAAACAACTATACTAGAAAACAACAAACGTAGTAGTACACATAAATTATACAATCGGCAACATTCGACAGGAATGTAAGTTGAAAACCATAAAAATATACAGTGTGTTTGTCGTGTTATTTACGCCGGTACTTCATCTTCGAAATAAAATTAAGCATGTATTTTTTTTTATTTCCCTTTTTCTTTGTCTCCACGCATAGAGTAGTACTTTGTAGATACAAGAACAAGTTTCCCTTTGGAGTGAAAATACGTATGTACAACAGGCCCATTGTTGAGATGGGCAAATCCAAACTCAACAGGCAAAAGGCCATTATCTCACAGCTCAGAAACGTTATTTTTCGATGTAAATTTATTACAACTTGGCGTTGGCAACTAGAAGTGGCCAGAAATCATTTGTTGTTCATCGATGAATTGGCGGGTAAGGTGGCCGACCGTTGCACTAAATTCATGTACGGTTTTAGCGAAGATCTCGTCGATTCCCTATAGAAAAAAGGTCAACTATTACTATAGATGCAGTATGACTAACAACATTTTTTTTGTGAGATGACAACAAACTTCTTTTTACATCATCAAATTATTCCATTCTTCTTAATAATAATTGAAATATCACAGCTTGAGAGTTGCTAATAAAATGTTATCTATTATCTTATCTATTGTGACTTTTTTCTACTAGTTCTACCAGCAAGCAGTGAACATTGTGAACAACAGTGAACAAAAAGCAGCAGTAAACATAAAAAACAGTGATAACGAATACAAACCTCATCGAGAACGGATCCTCAGCTATATTATATCTCATGTTGTAAAAGTAGGTAGGGACAAAAGAAGAGCAATAGAATTGAATGCAGATTTTTTTCGTGGAATTACATACCTACCTTCTATAAACCAACAATTATTGATATCGAAATTTCTCTATATATAATTCTCCGTATATAATTTGTAAAGTGTATATCATACTTGTAATGTATTTGCGGTTGGTAAAAACAAACGTTCAACCAGCTCAAACCTCCAACATATAATTGTGTTTCCGCAGGAAATGCAGTGCACACAAGCGGCAATAGATATAAAACTATAATACAGACCATATCAACTTACAGTTTTTATTTGTATAGATAAATAATGCAAAGAAACTACATTAATATACACAGACACACACAATATAATGCAATTCGTAATGCTAACAACACACGTAGGTACAATACCAACAGGCACTACACTATTATACAAAAATCAATCGATCGAAAAGTCAACGTTTTCAACGAGAACGCGCGGCCAGGCCCCCCAGAGATGGAATGCATTATAGCTAGATAGATAGAAAGCACACCCGCGGTCGTTCACAACCACACTTGCAAGCTAAAATACACCACTAAATTTATATAGTAAATGCGAACGCATGCAGCAGCTAAAGCAACTTGGAGAACACAATGTTGAAAAGTGTAGGATACAGACTTACCTAGGCGAAATTTTCGCCGTACTATCGACGGCCGCCGCGTTCGAATTGTTGGCCTTGTAACCGCACTTCTGTATCTTCTTGCTCAGCCTGGACACCCAGTGTTTTTGGTCTTCGATGTTCTGCGCTAACAGCAGCAGCTCTTTGGCATAGGTAGGATCGTAGTGCAGCTTGCACGGCGTCAGGTTGTCCTCTTTGTGGTCGAGGTGCTCCTTATGGATTTTCGTCCTGCATCCTAAACATAAACAGAGATAATAAAACAAAAATAATAAAAAAAAAAAAATCTAGTATGCAGGAATCTTACTTCTGCATTCGAGGGCCGGTGGCGGGTTGAACATTCGCCACATCGGTTTGGGGCAGACCTCGCACGTCGTCGGCATGTGGAAGGAGATCTGGAGGAACTCGTGGCCCTTGTGCATGATCGTGCCGGGTTTGTTGTCCTCGCCGCGGATCGAGCTCACGTCCAACGCGTTCACGACGGACTCGTCTCCCTTGCGCGCCTCGCCCTCGCCCGCGTACAGCAGCTGGAAGATGCGCGGTATGTCCTTCGAGTCGGCGCGGATCACGTCGCCTTGCGTCACCGAGCGCACGTGAAACACCTTACTGCAAGCAAGGTGATAAATATATTGTTATTATATGCTGTAACAAATAGTGAATTTTGCACGAAATTTACGTGTTTTTTACTTTCCGACCAGTACCCTAGAAGGATTGTTTGTATTGTTTGTGAATGCAATTATCACGAGAAATTCTGATTTTGAAACACGAAAAACGTTAAATCAGATATCTCTAGCAATTTTATCGGTACAAAAACATTTTTATAACCTGTACAATTTTAACTTCTGAATTAAAAATAGTACCCGTGTAAACTTATATAGATAAAGCACTTACCAGAGGTCGAGTACAATGACGGGATCCCGGTTCTGCTTGTCGCCCTCGGAATTGTAGAAGATGATCTTCTTGCTGGAGACGACGACGTACTGCTTCTTCCAGCCGTGCCTCTTGATGTTCTGCTTGTACGGAATCGACAGCCAGCCCTCAAACAACGAGTCCGACCCAAAATCGTCCACGTCGTAATCGGCCGAACTCAGAGACGCCGTCTCGCAGGACAACGTCGTCAATTTCATCTGCAACTGCTCAATCTCCGAATCCTTGCTGTCCAACTCCATCTGCACCCTTTGCCGCAACACCGTCTCATCAGTCAATTGAGCCTACCCCACAAAATTACTTAGAGATCTCATACGCAGTTCTTGTTATTAGTTTTCTTGCAAACTAAGGCTTTTTTATATGTATTAATTAAAGTTCATTAAAACTGTTAGAACATCAAAAATGTCACAAAACTAGTAAAAACATCAAAAAACTTACATTCAACTCGAAAATCCTCTGGTGCAGCTTCTCCTTCTCCAACGTGAGCTCCTGCTGTTGCTTCTTGAGATCCTTCTCCTTCCTCCTGAGGTCCGCGTTCGAAATCTTCGAGCTCTTACCCTTCGAGGTCTCCTTCAGATCCTTCCTGTTCAGGATCTCGTGCAGTTTATTCACGGCCTGCTGCTTGAGCAGCGACTCCCTCTTCAGTTCGGCGCGCAACTTCTGGATCTCGTCGTCGTTCGACGACTTCCGGTCCGCCTCCTCGTGCAACTGCTTGATCTGCTTGATCAGGTCCTCCTTCTCCTTGGCCAGCTGTTCGTTCAGCCTCTTCAGCTCGGTCTCCTTGCTCCTGCCCGCGGACAGGAGCGAGTCCTTGGCCGCGATCTCGCCGCAATGTTTCTTGATGAGGTCCTTCAGCTCGAGCTCCTTCATCGTCTTCTCCTTCTCGAGGTCCGCGACCGTTTCTTCCGCGATCGACCGCGCCAAGGCTTCCGAGTCCGCCCGAGCGAACGCCATCTGGCATTGTTGCTTCAAAGACTCTCGCTCCTCTTCAAATTCTTTGTTTTGCTTGTGTTTCTCGTCGAGTTCTTCCCGCAGTTCGGTAACCTGTATAAGTGTTATAATGTTGATAATAATAATAATAATAAATCAAAAACCGACAACAACATAAAAAACTGTCGCAACATTAAAAAACGTCACAAAGCTGGTAAAAACATAAAAAACTGTCAAAAGCATAAAAACTGTCACATCAAAAACTGTTGCAACATTAAAAAACGTCACAAAACTGGTAAAAACATAAAAAAACTGTCAAAAACATAAAAAACTGTCACGTCAAAAACTGTTCAAGATAAAAAAACGTCACAAAACTGGTAAAAACATCAAAGAAACTGTCAAAAACATTAAAAAAAAAATGATGGCAAAAACTGTTACAACATCAAAAACGTCATAAAACTGGTAAAAACATAAAAAACCTGTCAAAAACATACAAAAAACTATCACGTCAAAAACTGTTCAAGATCAAAAACGTCACAAAACTGGTAAAAACGTCAAAGAAACTGTCAAAAATATAAAAAAAAACTGTTACAACATCAAAAACGTCACAAAACTGGTAAAAACATAAAAAAACTGATGGCAAAAACTGTTGCAGCATTAAAAACGTCAAAAAACTGGTAAAAACGTCAAAAAAGCTGTCAAAAACATAAAAAACTGTCACATGAAAAACTGTTGCAGCATCAAAAACGCCACAAAACTGGTAAAAGCGTCAAAAAAGCTGTCAAAAACATAAAAAACTGTCACATGAAAAACTGTTGCAGCATCAAAAACGCCACAAAACTGGTAAAAACATCAAAAAAAACTGTCAAAAGCAAAAACTGTGACGTCAAAAACTGCTATACATAAAAAGAACGTCACAAAACTGTTAAAAACAACTGAAAAACATAAAAAACTGTCACGTCAAAAACTGTCAAAAACATTCAAAAGCTTAATATTTAATTAAAATTTTGTTATCCTACACATCTAAAATAAAGTTATATCGTACCTGCGTTTTGTAGAGGGTGGCAAAGTACTGCTCCGTCTCGAGATTTTCCTGGACGTCCTTCATCTTGAGCTGCTCCATGGACCAGTCCCTCTTGATCTTGTAGTACTCGTCCTCGATCAGCTTCTTGGCCTCGAGCAGCTGCGTCTTCTCCAGGAGTAGTTGCGACTCGCGCGCCTTGAACTGCGCGTTCTCGGCGAGGCACTGCGAGATCTCGTTCTGCACGAGACTCCGCTTGCGCTGCTCCTGCTCCAGCTGGCCGTGCAGCGCCCTCACCTTCTCCGTCTCCTGCCTGTGCTCGCCCTCGAGCTTCTGCAGCCGCTGCTGTATCGAGCGGTAGTCCACCGAGAGCATCGAGATCTGCCGCTCTTTTTCCTGAGAGCTGAGGTCCGCCTTTCAAACAAACAAAACAGTTTATTCGGTTAATGGTTTAATGTTTAATTTCTGTGCTTTGAGCGGGTTTGCCGGTTTTCGTTCCAAATCCGCTCATAACCCGGTTTTAACGCCAAAAAGTCCGCCACTCACCTTCTGCCGGGCATTCTTCTCCTCGGCCAGCTTCCCCTGCAACGTCTTCACCATATTGGCCTCCTCGTCGTTGAGCATCCGCGTCCGTTCCGTTTCCTCGTGCGCGAGCACCTCCTGCCTGTACCGGCCCTCGACGGCCTTCAGTTCGACCTCGAGGCCGGCGCACTCCTTCTCCAGCACGGATATCCTCTCGGCCAGTTGCGCGTTATCCACCATGACGCTCTGCTCGCGCTCCTTGGTCCGCTCGAGTTCGGCGTTGACCGCTTGCAGCTTGGCCTCGAGCGCCGCGCGTTGGTCCGCGGCCTGCGTCCGGTGGTTTTTTTCTTGAGCGAGCTGCGCCTGCAGCAGCGCCATCTCCGACTGGAGGTTATCGCGTTGCGTCTGCGCCGACTGCAGCAGGTTGTGGTACTCGGCCGCGCGTTGCTCGCTGGACGTTTTCGACATGGTTAGTTCGGCGACTTGTTTCCGGAGTTTTTGACAGCTGTCGGTTTCGATTTTGAGCTTGTCTTGGAGCTCGCCGGCCTGCTTCTCGAGCAGGCTGATCTTGTCGTTGTGCTGCTGGTTGTTGTTCATCTCGCGCGTTCGTTTCAGTTCTTCTTCTTCTAGTCGTTTCTTCACCTGCAGAAGTTAGAGCATTGTTAGAGCGTTGTTAGGGCATTGATGGCATCCCTCCTGTTATTGTTAAGTTAGCCACTGAGGGTACAGTCGAAGTATTGACACATCTGATAAATTGCATGTTGTCTCAGGGAGTCTTTCCGAAGGGGTTAAAACCGGCAATAATCACACCAGTAAACCATAAAAAGGGATCCAGGGAGAACGTAGATAATTATAGGCCGGTGACTATCTTGTCTGCATTCTCAAAGATATTCGAAAAAATACTGCACAATAGGCTGTCTGAGTTTTTTGCAAGGAATAAAATCATATCAAATAGTCAGTACGGTTTCGTACCGGGACGGTCATGTGAGTCAGCCTTGTTTGATGCAATGTCTGAGATAACGGTCGTAGGTGTGTAACAGCAGTATTTTATGATCTCTCCGGCGCTTTTGACACGGTGTCCCACGAGCGGTTGACAGCCAAGATGGAGTCACTGGGCGTTAGGGGTATAGCGCTGAGTCTCTTAAAGTCGTATTTGAGCGATAGGAGTCAAAGAGTAAAGGTTGCTGGAAAAACCGGATCAACATAATCAATATTGAAAGCGGGTGTACCGCAGGGGTCGATCTTGGGGCCTCTACTATTTCTAATTTACGTGAACGACTTACGAGAGCATGTGAGGTTGGGGAGGTTGTGTCAGTTCGTAGACGACATCAATCTAATCATTTCGCATTGGGATATCTCCGGAATATCAAGATTGGTGAATGACGCAAATCAAATTATAATGCGCTGGTGTGATCGAAATGGCATGCGACTGAACCCCTCAAAGACATGTCTTATTCGGATTTCATTGGAGGTAACAGATAATTCGGTATTAGTCAGTTTTTAGGTGTTTACCTGCAGAGTGATTTGAAATGGGATAAGCATATTAATTATACTGTAACAAAAATAAACAGAGCGTTTTATGCAATGTATAAATTAAGGGATATTGCTCCATTAGGAGCACTCAAATCTTATTACTACTCCTGTGTAGAATCAGTGTTGGCGTACGGCATCATTCTGTGGGGTTTATCACCGGCTGCTCTTTCATTGTTTCGCCTACAGAAGCGGATTGTGAGGTGCATGCTGGGTTTGGGTTACAGGGAATCATGCAGAAGCCATTTTAAAGAGCTGGGTATCTTGACACTCCCTTGTTTATATATATACCGTCTACTCTCATATTACATCAAGAATGCAGGGGGGGTTTTTAGTCGAAACTGTGATGTATCAGCATCAATGCGCACTCGCGGGGCTACTCGTCTCACCATTCCTCGCCATACATTATCAGATTTCGACGGCGGGCCACATTATATGATAGTGAAAACTTTCAATGCATTACCACCGGGCATCCTGGCTGAGTCAAACAAAGGGGCGTTTAAGCGGGAGGTTAAGAAATACTTGACTGCCCATTCTTTCTACTCTGTCGATGAATATTTGAATCACCGAAATACAGACTAGAACTGATAATTTTTTATTCTTATTTTGTGCAGCTTTTAATTGGACATTTTATTAACTGTATGTCTGTGTAATGTAATATAAGTGTACTTGTGCTAGTGCTTTAAAGTCGCAATCATGTAAAAACTGACCATTGTCCATATCTACCAGATCTTACGACAAATAAACCGATATTTTATTTTACTTTTTATTTTATAGAAAGAAAAAGTGACGTAAAGAATGCTTATATTTGATGGATTGTCTGTTGTTTCTATACAAGAATACACATTTTTAATATAGGTCCTATATGTGCGTGAGGGTTTTTAATAAGCTTCTAGACCAGTGTTTCCCAACCTGTGGTCCGCGGATCCCTGCGGGTCCCTGTTTCCAAACCCCATGTTTCGCAATAATATTAATATTTATTTTATTAATATTTAATATTATAAATAAAAACTAAATTAAATAAAAAAAAGAAAACACTTACCTCGGCCAACATCTTCTCCGTCTTCCTCCGCAACTCGTTCTCATTATCCACTTTCCTCTGCAGCTCCTTACACCCATGCTTCAGTATGGTCACCTCCTTCTCGTACCGCGACGTCTCCTCCCTCAGATCGCACTCCCTCCTCGCCAACGCCTCCAACTGCTCCACGAGCACCCTCTGCTTCAACTCCAACGCGCGCGCGTTACCCCTCTCCTCCTCCAGCAACAATTCCAACTCCAACTTCCCACCCAACTCGTCCTTATCAATCACGACGACGTCACACTCGTCCCCCTTACCACCGCCATCCGACAACAACCGATAATCCGAATTATACGTGAACCCGATAAACGGCAGATGATTCCCGACGAAATGCCCCGGCGTCGGAAAAACCTCCTCCGGACTCTCGTCCTTCTCGTAATTATCGAAATTCGACGTGTCGTCGTCGCCCGTCAACTCGGGAACGACGGGCGGGACCGATTCCCGTAGATTCTCGAACGTCCATTGGTCGTTCGCGAAGAACGGATGATTTTTGATTTCGTCGACGCTGCGTCGTCCGAGACGTTTCGTTCGGTCGCACAACAGGCCCTTGATGAGCGAGACGGCCTCTTTGGAGATCTCGATGTCGGATGGGAAGGCGAGGTTGTTCTCGTGGCACATGATCTTGTTGTAGGTGCCGAGGAGGCTGTCCGCGTAGAACGGGGTCTCGCCTACTAGCATCTCGTAGACGAAGATGCCGACGGACCACCAGTCGCACTCGCGGCCGTAGATCCCCTTGCCGTGGCTCTGGAGGACCTCGGGTGAGATGTAGTCGGGCGTGCCGACTACGTTGTTCGAACGGACGAGGCCGTCCTCGTCCATGCGCATGCACGTGCCGAAGTCGGCCAGTTTTAGATGGCCGTACCTGTGGCAGAATTAGGATTGTTATGTTTAAAAACAATTGTTAGTAAACATTGTTTTAAACATAACACACCGTTATGCGTTTTAAACATATTTTGTTTTAAATCAGATTAGTTTTTTTCTTTATTTATAAAGCACACATTACTCGATATGTTTTTCAATGTGATTATCCATTGTCTTACAAGCTACAAGTGTGTCTAGAATTTAGACAGTCTAGATTCTATACAGTTTAGATTCTAGACTAGACAGTCCATATTCTAGACCAGTGTTTCCTAACCTGTGGTCCGCGGACCCCTGGGAGTCCGTGGGTCTATCCCAGGGGGTCCGCGGATAAAATGCAACAGATAATAGACCTATGGAGTAGCAATACTACTCCACTAACTACTACACCAACTACTTGGACAAATTTAGCACCTACGAATGTCCAAACTCATCTATGTCATTAAAAATTTCCTCAACAGGCTGAAGCAATCTTTTGGACAAACACCAATCAACTTCTTTGATAAATTTAACACCTACGAATGTCCAAACTCATCTAAGGCATTAAAAAATTCCTCAAGAGGCTGAAGGAAGCTTTTGGACAAACACCAATCAAACTTATCAGGCAAACTCAACTTTTTGAATGAAATATTGCACCAATGAATGTCCAAACGGCTATACACCGGAAGAAATTTCCTCAACAGGCTGAAGCAATCTTTTGGACAAACACCAATCAACTTCTTCGACAAATTTAACACCTACGAATGTCAAAACTCATCTACGGCATTAAAAAATTCCTCAAGAGGCTGAAGAACGACTTTGGATCAACACCAATCAAACTTATTAGGCAAACTCAACTTTTTGAATGAAATATTGCACCAATGAATGTCCAAACGGCTATACACCGGAAGAAATTTCCTCAACAGGCTGAAGCAATCTTTTGGACAAACACCAATCAACTCAAATCACATTAAAATTGGTGTAATAATTCAGCCAAATTCTTCTATCAACACAATACAAATTCACAACAAAATGCTCAAAAACACTCAAAAAAAAAACTCACCTATCCAGCAACATATTATCCGGTTTGACATCCCTATGCACAAACCCCATCCTATGGATCACGTCCAAGGCCAGAACAACCTCCATCGTGTAAAACTTAGCCCACTTCTCGGGAATCTCGTAGTTCGACATCAGATTGACGATATCGCCGCCCGGCATATAATCCATCACCATGTAGAGGTGTCGGTCGTCTTGAAACGCAAAGTGCAACTGCACTATCCACTCGGAGCTGGCATGAGCCATGATGTACCTCTCCTCCCAGAAGAACGCCGAATCGGACCTCTTAATTAAGTCCGCCTTGCTCAATCGCTTCATCGCGTAAATCTGCCTCGTGTATTTGTGCCTGACGAGCTGCACCTTCCCAAAGGCGCCCCTACCGATCACTTTTATGTGTTCGTAATCGTCCGTCTTCATCCGTAGGGTGATTATGTCGTTCACGAAGGATTCATCTAAAATCAAAATATCAGAAATCATCGATCGTTACTTTATATGAACAACATTCTTACATCTGTTTCTGTATACTTCGACATTCTTCAATTTCTTTATCGCCGTGTGGTCACAATCGGCGTATAACGCTTGTACGGTGTCCAGGAGAGAGTCGATATTTCCTATACCTCGAGGATCTTGTATCCGCTCCTCTAACCTCCGAAGTCTATTTTTCCTGTCTTCGTCACGTATCTGGTCCATGTCCATTATGCATATGTGAGGCTCTCGACCGCAAATTGAGCAATAAAATGTCTCGAGACGAAATTTCTATTAAAACACTAATAACCACCCTAAAATAAGGCATTATCAACTGTCATCGTCTATTATTATTCATTACCGCTATATTTATGATATTCAACGTTACTTACCTGTCAACTGCAGTGGTTATAAGGAATATTATCCAGATAATAAAAGTAGGCGTCGCAAATATACCATTCGTTAAACATTCCAAACGGATAAAGCACAGATTCTCGTCGCTCAGGTTAATATCATCAATTGGTAGTAAATTAAAAAATACATAACGATTCGTTGAGGCGGATATTTTGACGGAAAGGATTCGCTCCCTGGTCAGTCGGCCATTTTTCCATTTGATTTGTATTTTATTAGCGATTTCGTTTTATTTGCCGTCTCTGGCTCAAATCGTGTCAGATATCCCGCTTTTCTATTGGCTGTTGGCGGTGTATACTACATCCTAAACCAATAAGAACGCGGAACAAGTGATCTCATCTGTGCCTGTGCTCGCTAAAGTTACCGCCGGTAATGCGCCACACTGCAGGCTCATTCATGGCTCATTCGAATGTTACCGCGAAAATTAATGATGTTGGTTTCACGTCAATAATGTGAAATTTCGGGGGATAATCTCTACACGTAAGACCCGCGTGTAATTTGTAATCTTCATTGGTAATCGACTATAAAAAGACGTGTATGTAGATATCACCACGTACTACCTACATCGGAAATCGGAATGTCCTTTCATTACTTGACAGTTTGACCACTGGTTTGACTCAAGATTAACAGTAATGTATTTTGCATACACAATGGGCGTTTCTTTAATAACATACGAATATTTAAGGAGATTATTCTTGAGTCCATTTTGAGAAAAAAAAGTTCGTATACATTTTAAGGAAATTTTTTTTATTAACTGTGAAAACTGTTTTTGTTTACCAAACAAAATCGCCTTTTTATCTGCTAGATACGTTTTTGATCCTTGATAATACCCATTTTCATAACAACGTGCAAATGTATGAATTTTAATTTTTTATGCCAAACGAAAAAAATCTGGGGTGGCCCTCACTCAACTTTCCGACTACATCTTTTGCCATTATTCAGTTTAGTAAGCCAGAGCCACACTGGACGCTATCTAACGTCAGTTTCAGTGACAGAATTACATTTATTATACTGACATTTAATGAAATGTAATGTCACTGGCACTGACGTTTGTCAAAATCTGACAATTTGCAATACAACCATGAAGGCTGTGGATTCTGTCAAACTGCATCTGTAAAACTTTATAGCGCCCAAACCGTTCATCCCATTGATCTGTAAATTGGTATTTCCCTCGGCAATTCTAAATATGCATAGCAAATTTCAACCCGATCCGTTGGGGCACTATCGTGTACATACATTTTCCAGAAATCATTGCAATCGATTCAGGGGACCCCAAAACGCGCATTTCCACTGAAATCCCGAAAAAAAAATTCCGTCTATTACAATACTCTCCTTCTAGGGTACTAGTCGGGAAGCAAAAATTGCAAAAGTATTTAGATACTTTATTGTGCCAACGATGTAGCCGGAAAGTTGGGTGAGGGCCACCCCAGATATTTACTTTCCGACTAGTACCCTAGAAGGAAAGTATTGTAATCGGCCGCAGAAAAAAATCGAGATTTCAGCAAAAATACGCGTGTTGGGGTCCCCTGAATCCATTGCCATGATTTCATGAGGTGTCTAATACCTATACACTACATGGTATAAACAGAAAATAGGATGACAGATATTTTGAATTAATTTCCACTTTACTTGAAAACTGTTCCACAGTGAGAAAATCTGCTAATTTATTTTAATAATGCTAGACACTTTCAAAATTGCCTCCTGTAAAGTTCCAAGTTTGGTTTTATAGAGTATCCCGACTGATGCTGCCATCTACATTCGTTCGTTCGGCAAATTACTCGTCCGAATCGAATCGAACGAATCGAAAGCCGAGTTCATTTCACCCGCACGTGGTTAACCTATAAATCGCTGTGAAGTGTGATGGATTGCAAATATGGAACGTTACCCGCAAAAGTTAACAATCAAAAAAAATTCACAGTCAAGATGAAAATGAAACCGAGGCCGGTAATTTTCAGCGTTAAAAATGGACCGCCGTCATCGAAAAAGATGAAATTCAACAACGTATCCAAACAAACCAATCAAAATAACAACAACAGCAACAACAATAGGGTCGAACAGTTAAGCATAGCGGAACAAAAACGGAAATTACCCGTTTTCCAAAACCGGAATAAACTACTGGAACTTATCGGTAGATATTCAACGTTGATTATATTAGGAGAGACGGGCAGCGGCAAGACAACGCAAATTCCGCAATACATTCACTCGGCTCGACTACAAGGGAGCGGAAAGATCGCCGTCACTCAACCGCGAAGGGTTGCCGCTATCACCGTCGCCACCAGAGTAGCTGAAGAAATGGGAAACGGGGTAAAGTTAACCGCATTTTTATAACCTTTCGACAAATTTTGTTATAACCTTTTGACAGATGTTGAACATAACCTTTTGACAGTTGTTAATATAACCTAATTTTTAGTGTACTGTGGGTGAAACTGTTGGATATTCGGTCCGTTTTGAAGACGTAACCTCCAAACAAACAAAAATAAAATACCTAACCGATGGAATGTTATTAAGAGAAGCGATCGTCGATAATTTATTGATGGATTATACGGTTATCGTGCTCGATGAGGCCCACGAACGCACGATCCACACCGACGTACTGTTTGGTATTGTAAAAAAAGCGCAAAAGATTAGGGAAGACAGGAAATTAACGAGACTTAAAGTGATTGTTATGTCTGCGACGATGGATGTGGACCATTTCTCGAAATATTTCAACTCGAAAGTAGTTTACCTGGAAGGTAGGACGTTCCCGGTCAATATCTTTTTTACGATAACCCCGCAGGACGATTACCAAACGGCGTGCGTTGCGACGTTCTTCAAGATACACAGACAGGCTCCGGCAAGGTGAGTGTTTGTTTAAGTCAATTTGGGGGGGGGGGGGGGCTATATAAAGAAAATGGTGCAATGGTCAATTTTTTTTGCAAATTTGTATAATTTAACATAATATAATATTTTGGACATTTTTGATCATTTTGGACAGTAGTAAACAGGTGTAGGTAATTTAGTAAACAATTTTTGATAATTATCGACGATATTGTACAATTTAACATAATATTTTGAACATTTTTGATCATTTTGCACAGTAGTAAACAATTTTTGACAATTATTGACGATATTGTACAATTTAACGTAATATATTGGACATTTCTGATCATTTCGGACACTGGTAAACAGTTTTAGATAATTTAGTATACAATTCTTGACAATTATTGATGATATTGTACAATTTAACATAATATGTTGGACATTTTTGATAATTTTCCCACCAGGGCGGGAATCTTTACCTCGTTGAGGCGAATCCGACGTAATTATAACAAAAAACAGTGACTTTGAAGGATCATCTGTCAAATTCTTGATACTGACATTAAACGGAATTCATAACCTACAAATTTGTCAAAGCTTATTTTTTTTGCGTATAATTTCGCACATGTAAGCTGATGCGTCGTATATTTTTACGAATAGTGGCCGTTGCACGATTCTTTCGAGAGAGAAATACGTGAGAAATAAAAAATTGGGCGCTTTTCCAGCGAAGACGTTCTAATATTTCTGACCGGTCAGGAGGAAATCGAGGCGGTCGTCCGTCAGATTCGGCTGCTATCGAAAGATCCGGACGTCGGCGGCCCGCCGGTCCGCGTCTTTCCGCTGTACGCCTCGCAGCCGACGAATCAACAGGTGGTCGTCTTTCAACCGGTCCCCGAAGGCATCCGAACGGTGATCGTCAGCACGAACGTAGCCGAAACCAGCATCACGATCACCGGCGTAAAACACGTCATCGACAGCGGTATGGTCAAAACTAGGTGAGTCAGTTGTTCTGTCATTCGCGGTTTATTTCTTATTAGAATTTTATTTTGGACATTTTTGATCATTTTAGACACTGGTAAACAGTTTTAGATAATTTAGTAATCAATTTTTGACTATTATTGACGATATCGTACAATTTAAGATAATATTTTGGACATTTTTGATCATTTTAGACACTGGTAAACAGTTTTAGATAATTTAGTAATCAATTTTTGACTATTATTGACGATATCGTACAATTTAAGATAATATTTTGGACATTTTTGATCATTTTAGACACTGGTAAACAGTTTTAGATAATTTAGTAATCAATTTTTGACTATTATTGACGATATCGTACAATTTAAGATAATATTTTGGACATTTTTGATCATTTTAGACACTGGTAAACAGTTTTAGATAATTTTGTAATCAATTTTTGACAATTATTGATAATATTGATCAATTTAACGTAATATTTTGATTTTTTTATCGTTTTGGACACTGGTGGACAGTTTTAGATAATTTAGTAAACAATTTTTGACAATTATCGACGATATTGTACAATTTAACATAATATTTTGGACATTTTTGATCATTTTGGACACTGATAAACACTTTTAGATAATTTAATAAACAATTTTTGACAATTATCGACGATATTGTACAATTTAACGTAATATTTTGGACATTTTTGATAATTTTGAATACTGGTAAACAATTTTAGATGATTTAGTAAGCAATTTTTGACAATTATTGTACAATTTAACGTAATATTTTGGACATTTTTCATCATTTTGGACACTGGTAAATAGTTTTAGATAGAATTGAATTAATATAATTGAATAATTATCGTTATTTTGTGCCATCATGTTTTTCTGCGTTATATCACGCGGTTGTCTTCTTCAACTTCTTAACACCGCGTTTTATATGATAGATCATTCCACGCGACGACCGGCTTGGACGTCCTCAAAATCCAAAAAATCTCGCAAGAACAGGCCGGTCAACGTACAGGCCGCGCCGGGCGCGTCTCCGAGGGCAACTGCTACCGCATTTACACTAAACAGCAGTTCGAGCGCTTCCAAAAGAGCACCACGCCCGAGATGCAACGCTCTAACCTATCAACAGTCTCCCTACAACTACTCTCCATGGGTATCCACGCTCTAAACTTCGATTTCATGGATAAACCGCCAAAAGATGCCGTAAACCACGCCTACACTCAACTAAAAATCCTAGGCGCTGTCGACGACGTTCACAACAACAAACTTACCGAGCTCGGACGTAAGATGGCGCTCTTTCCGCTCGATCCTCGCTTCGGCAAGATCATACTGTCGGCGGCCGCTTCGTACGGTTGCCTCGAGGAGGCGCTGACGATCGTGGCGGTGCTGAGTAGCGAGAGTATCTTTTTGAATCCGGCGGCGCGAAGGGAGGAGGCGGCGGTGGCGCGGCAACGTTTCCTGTCGCCGTACGGCGATCACTTGACGTTCTTGAATGCGTTTCGCGAGTTCTGCGGCGTCGGCGAGCAGAATAAGCGCGCGTGGTGCCGCGAGCACTACGTGAATCTGAGGAATATCGCGTACGCGAAGGAGGTTAGGGCGCAGCTGTTGGAGATCTGCGAGCGATGCGAGTTGGCGCTGAGCTCGTGCGGTAGCGATGTTGATAGGATACGGAGGTGTCTGGTTACTGGGTTGTTTACGAACGTCGCCGAATTGGTGCAGGAGAAGCAGTACGTAACGGTAATATTATTATATTATTATTATTATTAGGTTTAGAAAAGTGTGTTCAGTTTGTTGTCAGTTTTTGACGGATTTGGATTTTTTTTGACATGTTTTGGATAACTGTGAAGAATTTTCGGTCGGTGACATTGTCATTCGGCGTGATTTATAACGCAAAACAATCATTTCCGTATCAAAGTTATTATTTCAGTTGGTAGGAAAGTGAAGTTGTTAAAGGTTAAGTTTAAAGTATCTTTGACAGTTACCTGACAGTTATGAAATGTATTCAGTTTGTTGTCAGTTTTTGACAGATTTGGATATTTTTTGACATGTTCTGGATAACTATGAAGAATTTTCGGTCAATGACATTCTTATTTGACATAATTATAACGCAAAGCGATGACAATCAGTACAATTCTGTATGAAAGTTACTATTTCATTTGCTAGGAAAGTGAACTTGTTAAAGGTTAACTCATTAAGTTTAAAGGATCTTTGACAGTTGCTTGACAAGTGTGAAGTGTGTTCAGTTTGTTGTCAGTTTTTGACAGATTTGGATATTTTTTGACATGTTTTGGATAACTGTGAAGAATTTTCGGTCGGTGAAATTCTCATTTGGCGTAATTATAACGGAAAACGATGACAATTGGTACAATTCTGTATCAAAGTTACTGTTTCGTTTGCTAGGAAAATGAACTTGTTAAAGGTTAAGTTTAAAGTATCTTTGACAGTTACTTGACATATGTGAAATGTATTCAGTCTGTTGTCAGTAGGATATTTTTTGACATGTTTTGGTTAATCAGTTAGCCTAATTATAACCCAGAACAATTAACATTGATGATGAACAGTCACCTCATTTTACTTTAAATCAATTAGATCGTTTTGAAAGTATAAATAGTGACTGAATTGAATTGCTTAATAAAAATTTGATGTCCTAAGGTCCGTGTAAAATTATATTTTGAGATACATTCGTCAGTTAGTTACTCATTTTTATTAGTTTCTGGCAGCTTATTTGTAAATATTCCTCGATTTTAGGTGGACAAAAAGCAGGTGGTCGCGATCCATCCCAGCTCTTGTCTTCACGGGCAAAAACCGCACTGCGTTCTGTTCACGGAGGTCGTACAGACGAGCAAATGCTACCTGAGGAGCGTCACTACCATCGAAGCCTCCTGGCTGCAAGACATCGTTCCCGAATACGTCTCGTCCCACAATATTAAGTACGTGAAATAACTTTTACTTTACGGGATCTAAGAGCAAAATTAATTACTGTAAGTACGTTATGTTGTTTATATTATTACTTTTCATTTTATGACGATAATCGTTAAGACTGGATATTTTGATTGATAAGTCGTAATTGTTTATTCGTGAATTATTTAATTGTAAATATTATACTATTATGTATGTACATATTATATAAATGATGTGGATAAAATAATTTAATAAAGACGAGATTTTTTTCTAAGAATAAAATAATAATACTTATATTTATTTATCGAAAATCCTATAATACAATACGCCACCAAATTCTACGTTTTTTCTTTTTTTTTTTTACTTTTGCTACGGTATAAGTTTTCCCTGTTCTTTAGAACAATCCAACTCTTTTCTTCATCTCTTGCTGCTTCCATTTCGGTAACTTTGAAAAATCATCGTAATTCGTATTGAATAAAAACACGAAATCGTCGTGGGTCAAATGAATCTGAAATAGCAATTATTTCAAAAAAACAGAAAAATGAACAACTCCACCTTTCGCCTTCGTCAATTCTCTCGAAATAATCGCAAAAACTAACCTCTCTTCGCAACGGGTCGACCGTGCTCGGTAATTTCTCCGCCGTTTCCTTGAGCATCCCGATCGGATACTTTTCGTATTTGTCAAAGTCGCTTAGATCCCCGTTTTTGCTCGTCGCGATCAACGTACTGTTCGTGGCGCCACCTAGCCGACGACGCATCTCATCAAAAGTAACGTATTCCTGTACGAAACACGCATAAAGATTACAACATAAACTATTTTCTAATCGCTAATTCCTTACCGACCACCAGTTTGAGTTCCAGTTCGAAAAGAAACCGGTAAAAATCGGTGGTTCGTGTTCTTGTTTGACCTCAACGATGGGTAGGTGGATATCACGTCCTGCAGGGTCTAATACGACAAAAAAAATTAGAAATATACGTCACCATTTTACATAAAACAAAAAAAGACATTGAGTAATTGACGTTTAAAACGTCAAATAGATTCTAACCTCTAAAACTAATGTCACTTAAAAACAGATTAATTACCGTTTCTAAGGTATTCCAACACTATTTCCGCCCCATTATTTCGGTAAATACTCAATTTTCCGATCCAAATAAATACGACTGTGGCGGCATCTAGTAGCATAACATCCTCTGGTGATAAATCCGATTGTCCAAAGTTGAATATTTCTTCTACTGTAGTAAAAGTATATCGTTTAATACAGTTTTTTTTTTGGGGTCCGCGGACCATAGTATCTAATATATGCATTCATTCGCGATATACATACTCGCAAATAAGTTTTGTTTTCGAAATGCTGACGCCAATGGTTGGTTACCATGACGACAAAGCTTACACAATACACAATACGAAAAAAATACACATTTCTACATAGGCTTCGATGCGCAATGAACGGGAACCCGATGCTTCTCGAATAACCGCGAGAGCGTATACAAAATCCGAGGCGACATGTCGCGAGCGTACCGTTCGGGTATGACCGTAAGTGGGGGTTTGAGGTGTTCGGTGAATCGGCTCTTACCGAGTGCTCGTAATGTGTGACGTGTGTTGTTACTTGTTGTTTCAATAGAAAAGTGTTGTCTAAAAAACGTTGTTTGTGTGTGTGTAACGGTGTGCGGAAAAGGGATGTACGACCCCTTTACCCGATTTTAATCCCTACGGAACGCTTAGCGATCAGGTGAGTCGAATGTTCTGCGTTTTGTATCGTCGCATTTCTAGGTTATGTTTTTTTTTTGTTTGACAGTTCTGTGTGTAGTAGAGCATTCGACAAGAGAAATAAATTTATCCGAATCTGTCGTGACGTGCATATTTCAACTTTGCGTGGTGTTTCTCGCTCTGTTCGAGTCGGATTTTTCGACAAGGATTCGTTACGGAAATTCTGTAAGTGTTTTTGCATGATTTATCTGCATGTCCGTGTACGCGTTTTTTTTTTTTTCTACTGAGAAGCCAACAATTGCTTGGTTATATTATTGTTTGTGACTCAGCGCTGAAGAAAAATGCCTAACTAGATATGTATGACGACAAACTTCTTTTAATTGCGTGCAAGTCAAATACAATTCGCCTGAACGGGCGAATGTAAAGGGCGCTAACATCGGCGCGTTAATTGGGATGAAATTTAAATTAACTATGGTCAGCTATATGACTTTAATCACTCTGACGAATATTTCCAAGTATTTTCGGAACCCTAATTGAAAAAATATGTATTCATATTATCGGGGACAACCCCTTGAAGAAGGAGAAAAGTTATTTGCAGCGGGAAAATGTGACTGTTTGTGGATTTGTTAATAGAAACGTTTCATTTTGAGGTTAGATCCGCAATATGTCAAACTTGAAAACAATATGATTCCTTTACTGTGCACCCAACTTGATTTATTCGTGTAGAAATCATCTTTTAGAAAATGCTTTGAACACACCAATTTTTAGTACACGTCGCCCACTCACTGTGTAACCTTTTCCCTTTCGGAAACATGGCAAGCTCTCGCCGTGATATGAATTGCATTGTGGAACGCAACAATAGGCTTTACTTCTGCCGCTTCTTTTTTGTCGTTTTTTCTTTTTCATCATTTAGATTTAAATACCGGCGAAATTATACTCAAAGTCCTATACCGCACCATATAAATTATGATAATTATCCCGTAGACACTAGTTAATACATTTACCACCAGGGCGGCGACTCTTTCGCTCATTGTGGCGAATTGCCAATAAGTCTGAGGTTATAGTGGACCGTTGAACATAGCGTCTATACCAGGTCATGCCTCCTACTGGAATAAAATAATAACAATTAAGTATTTGTCAGTTTAACGTAAAATGTCGCGATTATCTGTTCGACAGTATCAGTTCCACTTGACATATGCTGGTAGAATCCACCGCATTCAAATTGTATAAGGTATTCCAGCATGACGTAATTTATTAGTCGTCAAGTGCTGTGGTAATAAAAAAAAATATTTATATAATAACTGTTCAGACACTTCATTTATTGCTATGGGACGCAGCAGTGTGTATCGGCGCGTTGACAAGTTTTCGGTCGTCATAGTAACCAACTGTCACCTAAACCGTCGCGTCGCGTGGTCGACATTTCTCAAAAGCTCACGTACCTTTGGCCATTTTAGCGTTTCCACACCAGTGTATCAACCGAGGCCTGATTATCTCAATTTCTGCGCTGATATGTTTAGTTTGAACGTAAACATCTCTGCCGCTGAGCAGTTCCCAAAATTCGGTTGGTTCCTTGCCTTCTAATACTAATTCGAAATCTTTGGCGGTGAAATGTTTGGCCATTTCTCTTTGGTCCCCTGTGGAGTTAAGTCCGCACCACACGAAATACCTTTTGGCATCTCGCAAGACGAAGCAATTGTTTGAATTTAGCGATGACGCTTTGGCGTTCACCTGCAAGGCTCTCGTGTTGTAGGTGGCGCAGCCTTCGACGCGCAGGAGATAGCTGGATGGGCTGTTACCGTTTCGTCCGGTCGCTATAAAATATTTGAGACGGTTAGGTTTGTTGTACACTATTAGAAGGTTGATTATTGACTAACTAAATTCTTGGATATCAAAGAACAGTTATTCTTGCGTATTTTATAATGTTTTATTCCAATAGCAATTTCACGCACATGTAACAAAACTTATTTGGTGAATTTTTACAACATCTTCTTTGATCACTTCCCCCATATTTTAATGCACAGAATGTCTGTATAACTTAGCTTGATAAAAACAAAACTTGTTGATTCGTAATATTTTGAACAATCTGATACGAGAACGTATGCACAGAAGGCTAATTCAAGCGAAATACATATATGACTTACCATCATAGTCGGTTCCTTTATCAGCAAACACGCTCAATTTTCCGTGGAATACCTGCAAAAATTGCGGCGTTTCGTAACCTTGGATGACGCGAATTTTGATCGTTGAGTCGCCTAATTCATTTCCCAGTTCTGATAGTTTACTGGCCGCCTGCATCTTTTCCTCTTCGATCGCTTGAGAACCCTAAGTATCAAAGTATGCAATACAAAAGAATATTGAAGAATATAACACAAAAAAATCCCAACTCGGGTTGCTATCCTTGACCCTTCGCCGCGTTCGTTCGCAATGGAGCGTATACGTTTCGGGCAAAAAAAAAAACTTGCAAATCAAGAAAAAAACACTTACAAACCACGTAAAAACGACGTGTCTCGGTCCCGGGCATTCGTACTTGTACCACACCAGATAACAATCGGCGCTGAAGAATTTTCCGTGGTTGTTTTTCGAAATTTCGACCGTATTTCGGCCGTGAATTCTCCACACGCGGAGAGAGCCCGATCCGTCGTCCATGAGTTGGGTCTCGGCGGCCAGAGACGGCCGATTGTTGAATAGGAACGCGTCGAATTTGGTGATGGCTAATTTCTTGCTTTTATTCGCTGAAACGAGGGAGAGTTTAGTATGTGTATGTTGAGTATATTTTGCTCTGATGGCGAAAATGTTATTCTTCTACATATGTATAAAAAGAGTAAGACGTTCGTTTTACAACAACAACAATATTTTCTTGGGTGAAAAATATATATTCTTCAACATACAAACAGTTTTTTGACCCAAAAGTATACGTACGTATCGCTTAAAACGGACGTAATTCCTTTCAAGCAGTTCCTTCATTCTTAAAACAAGAAAACGTAATACTTGGAACATCAAGTAAATCATATTCTTACTCTGAGAATTGATATTCTTGACGACTCAAAGATGTGTATGTATTTACTATTATGTATGTATAGTCACCTATAGGGTCTTCTTTGGTTTTCCAAGCGGGAAAAAGCGTCTTGAATTCCGACGGTTCCCAGCCATCGACCACCCTGGTTACGTTGGTTTCGTTTGGATATTTTTTCTTTTTGACGAAACCTCTCGCGTTTCTCATCGCTTCCGTTCGTTCCTTTTCGCTCGCCGATTTACCAACCCAAATCCAGATGCCGCGAACGTTCTGGTCCAAGATGAACACGTTCTGCGAAGAGAAAAACTCAAATTGCCGAATTTATCGGGAGCCTACGAATGTGGGATTTGCTTACGTTTGAGTCGAGGTCGTTTTGACACAGCGGACCCGATTTTAATTCGGCCACCCTGTATTTCCCGCCGTTTTCCAAACACTTGTACAGCTTGATGTGATTTCTCGAGTCTCGTTTCTCGACAGTGGTAGTTTCGTTGTCGAGTGGTTCTGACGGTAAGACGTGTCTTTTGTTCAAGAGAAGGTACTTCTCAAATTCGGTTTTTGCGTCATTCTGGAGGGACTGTTCGTAACCATCGTCGACGAAAGTTATATCCATCGCGTTGTTATTTTCGGTTTTTAGTTGAATGGCAATCTGGAATAATTAAAGAACTTAATGCTATAATTAAACCTTTAAACTAAAAATTATTAATTTTCTTCGTAATACTTTTGGACTAGACAGATAGCAGAAAATGGGGCATCTTACGTTGATTTGTCAATAAAGGCTCCATATTTTCGACAACTTACCTCCTCTTTTACCAAAACATGTTGGCAAAGAACAAAAATAGATAATTTTAATTTTATATCTCACCTTTGTTGCTATCATTTTTTCCGTTCCACCAGCGGCTCTGCCAATCCAGACAAAAATTACGTTCGGGCAAAGAAGTAAAAACACATCTCCGCTGTTAAAATGCTTCCAGGCAGTGGATTCCTGTTCAATGATGACCGGATTCCGCTTCCCTTTTATCTTATACAGAGTGGTCGCGTGCATTTTTGCCACACAATCATCACGAATCCCCTTCAGAACCCTAAACATACAGGGTGTGTTATGTTAGTGGTTTATTTTGATCAATATTTACGTTATATTTACGAAAAAAGTAAAGAAAATTCTAAGAAAAAGTGTTTTCGAAAGTCGGTAAGCCTTGTTTATGCATTTAATTACCATATACCGTCCTTAAAGTAGCTCCTGAAGCGTGCAGACTCATTTCCTTGCGTTTCGCGGCGTTGAATGGTGTATCCTCCTAGCAATGTGTCCAGTTCAACTGCTTTATATGCAGCCACGCCTGACTTGTCTGCTGTTGTGCAGGAACCCAACCAGAAATGAATGTGGTGCTCGAGTGATGCAGCAGCAACTTTTCGCACCTAAACAGTAATTAACAATAAATTTCTATTAGATTTATTAGATACATTACAGAAGAGAAAAGGGGTGAAGAGCAAATAATATCTTTTGCGTCCCAGTCTGAAGAAGCAAATATGTTAAATTGACAAGTTGTACTTACTACAGTATCTGTGGTAACCGATTCTCCGTAAAGTGAGGATGCCAAAATGACGTATGCGTTATCGTCGTAGAATTGGCCGTATTGGCTTTTTGGTAGCGCGATCAAATCGGCGTTTGTGCTCTAAAATATAACGATATTAATTCGATACGTTTTGGCGAGTGTATAATAATGTATTTATATTTTATAGGTATAATATAGTATATATAAGCTTACGGATATCTTCCAAATGTAGAAACCGGTGGAGTTCTTGGGAATTTTCTTAAACGCCGTATCCACCTGTGCTGTCTCTCTCGAAAAGGATTCATCCTGCCCAAAAGAAAATATAATTTGATGTTGTGGAAACGTGATTATTATATCAGGGTATGTCACGCAATTTATGCTCCAACCGGTTTTATCTCGTTATCTTATTATTATTTCGCAATGGAAATAAACGTGAATGTTAAATAATTTATTTTAATATAACACGGGAGCTCTTCACTAGCTGTTTGTTTAGTTTTATTATTGATGTTATCCATACAGTTAACTAATATTTTTACTTTATTTTAATGGATAGGCTGCTTGCTGTAGATTATTAGTTAACCAGCATGGTGTGGTCACTCAGCAGCCGAAATTTTTGCATGCCGACGAATGGTTTTGGCTGTTGCTTGTAAAGTTGAACATGTTAAACTTTGATTAGCCGCTATTTACAAAATGTGGGTATTGTAGAAAATACCAACCATCGATTATAATAAATAATTTAAAGCAACAATTCGTTACTTTTGTTAAATGTATAACTAATAATTTAAAATTATAAATATGCGATTTATAATTTTTATTTTAAATAATATATTCAAATATTTCTTCAAAATTGAATAACCTGGATTATGCTTATTTATGCATTTTATGCATACAATGCAAATATTATGTAATGTTTATAAGTTGCTGTGACGTGTTGAGCTTTATTTGAAGTAGAAATGCATATATACTAATATCTTTTATAAAATATATCTAATTCGAACTAATTCTAGTAGAGCCATTGACTTTTCAACTAAACACTTCTAAAATATAGAATTTCTAATTTTATTGTCATCGTGGCCTTGCTTATGTTATTTACACTCGCGTGCAGTGCTTTCAAAATTTACGTAGTCAGATTCAAGGCAGGTAATCAATAAAATCCCACAAATCGGTATCAAATATGAAATATTTTATGGTTGCGACGCCTTCACCCGACAAAAGACAATACATCGTCTCACTGTTGTATGTACCTACCTGGTGACATATAAAATGCACCAGAAATAGTTGAGCTTGTAGTTTGAACTGAGGCTTGCTGGTAGTAGCCACCAGCGGCAGCGGTACTTTTGCTAGTAAACAGCGTAATGTGACCGTGGCATATAATACATATATGTTAGTAATAGAGTTAATAATTCGCGATAGAGATATCTGTAGGTACGAATTATATCTAAAGATAGTGCTGTGCGTATAATAATGTATCCATTCGTAATTTATTGGTCATCGATAGTTTACTAATTAGTTATTTTATTGAAAATAATTATTTCGGAGGAAATTAGTTGGGGAAGTACTTAATTGGGGGAAAGCAAAGCATTAATGACGATTAATTGCACCTCATATAGAGCATACAGTGATTGGTGCTAACGGAACTCGGGAGCAAGAAGTAGATAAGTACCGTTCATCAACTTTCGCATCTATATCTATATTACAACTCTCAAGTAAAATCTATAAAAAAAATCTAAAATAAATCTATCAAAAATTCAAATATTAAAATGTTTTAAATAAATAATAAAATTTGAATAGAAAGAAAACAGTAATTCATACGTAATCAACTTGCTGGAGATCGATCACTTGCATTTTTTCTGGTCCAAGTCTTCCGTTTATATTTGTCGGGATTCAATACAGTTCACTTTGCACCTCAAATCATTACACCTGTTCAGTTCGGCCGACGTGTACTGCCGTTTTCTAGCACTTCCCGCGGTTCTTATGCCTCCGCGGTAATAATAATGAACCATTTCCAGGCGTCACGGTAATATGGATACCGCAGAGAGTACGGACTGCCTATTCTTGAGCCGTTCGCTCTCAAACGTATACGATTCATTGCGTTAATTACGAAAAACTCAAGTTTTGGTGTTACCATTTAACAATGAAAAAGTTAAATTATGTTCTGAAAATAGTCGTTCCTCAAAGTTTCAAAAATATTCTTGCTTATATAGTTTAGCATAAAACGGATTTTATTTTCTATACAAATAATATTTTATTCTAGTAAGAATTTCAATATAGTTGTTCCAACGGTTAGTTATTCTTACGATTTAAGAATTTAGTACCTATGTTTATGTTAAGTATATTTTTCTCTGACGAACAAAATGTTATTCTTCTACATATAAAAGGAATAAGACGTTCGTTTTACAATAACAACAATATTTTGTTGGGTGAAAAAAGTACATGCTTCGACGAACAACCAGTTTCTTGATCCAAAAGTATACGTACGTATCGCTTAAAACAAAAGTAATTCCTTTCAAGCAGTTCCTTCATACTTAAAACATGAAAACGTAATACTTGGAACATCAAGAAAATCATATTCTTACTCTGAGAATATTGTATTTTACTTGAACCAACCAAATGATCTTTCTGCGGATATAGAAACGAGTGATATTCTTCACTCAAAGATATTCGTGTTGTATCGAATAAATTTATCCCTCTGTGTACCATTTAGTATCAAAAGAATTAGATCGAAGGGTCAAGAATTGAGCCCCGGACCAAGCCATGTATCATTAAACGTTGCTAGCGCCGGCCGCACACATCTCCTGAGGTCACTTCCTTTTCACATATGCCACGGTCACACTAGGCTGTTTTATTAGCCGCTGCTAGCAGCAACAGCAGCCAGCGGGTATTTTGTGATCACATTACGCTGTTTACCAGCAAAAGTACCGCTGCCGCTGGTGGTTACTACCAGCAAGCCTCAGTTCAAACTACAAGGTCAAGTATTTCTGGTGCATTTTATCTGTCACCAGGTAGGTACATACAACAGTGAGACGATGTATTGTCTTTTGTCGGGTGAAGGCGTCGCAACCATAAAATATTTCATATTTGATACCGATTTGTGGGGTTTTATTGACTACCTGCCTTGAACCTGACTACGTAAATTTTGAATGCACGATGACAATAAAATTAGAAATTCTATATTTTAGAAGTATTTAATTGAAAAGTCAATGGCTCTATTAAAATTAGTTATTTACAACATTATTTTAATTATTAATTAAATCATTGTTTCAATTATTATTAATTAAATTATATATTTTCATAAAAAAAACTCTTTCTTAAATAAATAACAAATTGTTCAAAAGTCGTTGCTTTCATCCGTAATTTAGTTTCTTCTTTATATATACATAATGTTTTATTTATATTAACTTCAAACACAAAAGTAATTCAATCAGTTTTCCGTCCAATTTATTAATTAAAATATAATATACAATTATACAATTTAATATACAATTGATATATCTAAAATCCGATATATTTTACAAAAGATATTAGTATATATGCATTCCTACTTCAAATAAATAATAACACGTCACAGCAACACATGCACATGCATTGTATGCATAAAATGCATAAATAAGCATAATCCAGGTTATTCAGTTTTGAAGAAATATTTGAATATATTATTTAGAATAAAAATTATACATCACATATTTATAATTTTATATTATTAGTTATACATTTAACAAAAGTAATAAATTGTTGCTTTAAATTATTTATTATAATCGATGGTTGGTAGCAACAGCCAAAATCATTCGGCGGCATGCAAAAATAGCGGCTGCTGAGTGACCACACCATGCTGGTTAACTAATAATCTACAGCAAGCAGCAAATGCTAAAACAGCGTAATTGTGACCACCCCATGCATTCCAATCAACGTTGCAGCATAACTTTTCGGCCGGCGACTATTCATTATGTGATCAGTATTTTAACAAATGTATCGTTTAAAGATATATTGGGAGAATATTACCTCGCCATGATATTTATAAAACACATTTCAAAAATAGATAATTTCCTGAGTTAACATTCATGCTGGTTGCTGTAAAAGCGCTGGTGGGCTGGCTGCTGCTAAACTCACTCGCCAACTGGTAAAACAGTGAGTGGTCACACTTTTAGCAGCCTCTTAGTTAATGTGTAAATTGTGCTTTGTAGTGATGATAGGTAATAGAAAACTTACAGAGAACATGTTCGTTGTACCCAAGAAAAAGTGGTGGTACTCGACAACCAAAAAATCGCACGCACAGAAACGTTAATCATGTTCTTGCACCCATGATGGTCGCTTATTTAGTGGTAACGATTGGTCCGGAAGTGACTAAACGTCACTTCCACGTTTAAAATTGCCGTCACAGGAATTATGGGCTGATGGTTTTGCTATTGTATTCTTCGTGCCGTTCTATATGCTTGTAGGTCGTATGTTAAAATACATAATAATAGGTAGACGAAATGAAATGCCGTGTATTAGATTTGAATCTACATTGATACGTCGTTTACACATTTATAAACTCTCTAAACGTATAGACTATAGACTATAGCGGGTGAAACACCAAAAAACAAATACAAATATAGACGATGGAAAAACGGGGATTTTATCGAAATGGCGCGTTTTGATGTACCATGAATCCATTGCAATGATTGAATACGTATACCAAATTTCAGTCCGATCCGTCGTACGGTTTGAGCGCGGTCATATTCACAGATGTACAAACATACGTACCGAAAATTCCAAAAGTAACGTATGTGTAATATTTTGAAATCGACGATAGCGACGAGCAGTTCAAAGCGACAAAAAGTGTAGTCTCCATGGCGACGAAGCAGCTGGCTCATGCGTTGTTGATTCTTGCCGCGTTGAGTTTGTTTCTTTCGCCATGTTTGCCGTATTTTGTGCGTTCCGTCAAAATGTTGTTCCTCCACTTGCTGTATTTGTCGGATTTTGATCGGAAAACCCGCGAATTATTTTGCAAAACGCTTACTAAACTCATTATAAAAAAATTGTGATTGTTGGTGAAGTGCGTCCAGTGGATGGTTGGCGTTTTTCTAGACTGCAGAGAATTTCTTATGTGCGATATAAGCCGGTGAGTTTATTATGTCTCGTTATGCATAATGTCCGATTGATTTTGTATCGATTTTGCCGTTTAGATCTTTGAAAACGTGTATGTTAACGGTTTCAATACAGTTCTAGCGCTTTTACTTTCCCACTATAGAGAAAAAGCAATGACTTACCTATTTGAAAATGTCTGTGAACAGGATAGCGTCCAAACGGTACAACGGATCAGTCAGAAATTTGGTATACATATTTAGAATTATTAAGGGACGAACTGGATCGTTTTTGGACAACAGAAGTGGCAAATGTGACATGCGATTTCAGGGATTGAACCGATTTTGATACCAGTTCATCATCCAGTGACTTTAAATATTTATACAAATTGAGAGATCAATTGGGTGAGCGGTTTCCATGCTATAAAAATTTATAGAAGCAGTATGACAGAATCGACAGTCTTCGTCGCTGTGGCGTTATACAAATTGTCAGATTTTGACAAACATCAGTTACCACTGACATGACACGACATTAAAATGTTAACCGGGAAGAAGATAGCCATAAAAGATATCCATAACAACAAAAAATATCGAACGGTTTAGCAAAAAAATTGATTTAATTATTAACAGCGCGTCATCTAAAATAGCTCATGGTGTCCTCAAATAGAATTGCAAATAACGCCATCCGCCGATACCATAGAACATCGGGGATAACAAATTTGGAATCTACATGAAATACTGCATCTAGTAATGGTATCAATACGACACTACCCTTATGGTTACAACCACTCTAACATAAGCAAATTCTACCGTTGCGGCATTACACTGAAATCGCGTTTACCGGTAAATACAGATTGCGATAATTTTGCTTTCCCTAGTACCCAGTATTGTGGTGCCCCCTGTGAGCATGGCGCCCTAAGCAGGTGCTTATATTGTCGGTTACGCCTCGACTCCTCATAAAAATCAATATCCGGCCATCAAGTATAATAATACTTAATTGATATCTAGAAAAACCTATGAGTTAGTCACGTAAACGTCAAAAGATAATTGCAAGCAGCAACTGCTATTCATAAACGCATAATTTTTACGTTATTCAATGACAAACCGTAAATTTTATAACAAGGCGTCCCTTATACGACATGCACATGTAGTAACATGCGCATTAGGGTGCAAAATACACCTTTCCTCCCTGTAGATACAACCACATATCGAGCAACACAACGACACGTCTTCGGTCGCAGCAATTCGAAAGCACAATACGATTCAGCAGGTTACATTTTGCTCAACGATAAAGAACAGTGTTGTTATTAATAGTCGACAGAGTTCGTAGACGAATGTGCGTTGCGTAAAACAACTTGAAGATTTGATATTGAGTCTAATAATTATTAAACCGCGGTCAATATGGGAAAACATATGCAAACTGTTGCTGCAATGGCATGCATGAAGACGTTACTTCTGGTCTTCAATTTAGTATTTTGGGTATGTACTCTTTGTAAATTGGTTCTAAACGCGTTGACAATTGGTGAACAGGCGTTCCGGAAATGCCTTATCATACTGGTGAACTGATAGCACAATGCTTGTACATATACAATGTGCAACAAACATTTTTTTTTTTTTTTTGTTGTATCAAAAAGTCGGAAATTTGTTCCCTTCTGTTATTAACTGGCTCAAAATCTATTATTACTTAAATTTGGTGCACTCAACTTGTAGTTTTGTAGTGGATATTGGTGCATATTCTTAATTATTCTAGCTCTCAGGATGGGCAATTTTGGCCATCGCTATATACATGAAAGAAAGGCTCAACATATTCATGGAATTGACGTCAGAACTGTCCGACATGACCATATACGTCCTGATCGCAACAGGCGTTATGATTATCGTCATCAGCTCTCTGGCTTGCTGTTGCACGGTCAAAGGACAACACGTCCTGTTATATGTGGTAAGACTAACGTCGTCACTCGCACGCATAGCTTTACGTCATCCAGACAGCTTTATAATCCTGAAATGAGCAATCACAATGAAGTTTCGTTTTTTAAAATGCCCACACTGGCAGTGTTCGGTCTCTTTTTGGCATAATTATCTAAAATATATCATAAAAGTTTGTGTTATTAATTCAGAAAGGACTTGTACGTATTTCCTGAGGTTTAAACAAAATTTGGTGACTAATATGCTCAATCTGTTGGTGTTATATACAAAAAAGGCACATTCTTCCATTATTTTAGCTTGTTTCGTAATTTTTTTTTTAATGGTCGAAAACGAAACGTTTGTGAAGGCTCTTGTGGAGGAATCTTCGGTAGCATTGTGCAATTTTTAGTATGGGGCTTTCCTGGCCATTGCTTTTGTAATGGAGCTGGGCACTGGTCTATCGGTATACGCGTACAGGGAAAGGTTCCCTGCGGCTTTTGACCAAGGCCTGAACCAGAGCATGGCTCAGTACTACAACTCAAACGAGAGGATTGGTAGCGCGATCGATACCATGCAAGAGACGGTACGTCCTCCAACATAAATAGTCACAGATTTGCTCGGTGGTAGATACACTATTTTCTGATATCTTCCACTACTTATAGCTAAAATGTTGCGGAAATCACGGTCCCAACGATTGGACCAACTTGAATCTACCGCCGCCGACATCTTGCTGCCTTAAACCGAACTGCGACACGGCCTTTTCGTCCCAAATCTTCCAAATAGTAGGTATCTGTTGCTTGTTCATGGGGGCTGCTATTCACGATCCATCGTTCTATCAAATAGCCAGGAGAACAACGAAACTGGTTTATTTATATTGTGAAATAAGATGATTTAAAAATAATCGAAATTATCGGTAATTTACGGGTAAATTTGAGAGTGGTTTTGTGATAGCAGTCCTGGGCGGAGCAAAAAACGCCTACCTATTGATATAGTTATTGGGAACGTTATTTTTTGTAGGGTTGTTACGACACAGTGGTGAAATTTATTAACGAGAACGTAGGAACGTTGGCCGGCGTCGCGATTGGGATCACATTTTTCCCGATTGTCGGCGTTGTACTGTCCTGTTCTTTGGCGAGTATAATCAACAAGACAAAATACGAGCAAATGAATTAATCAACCCCCCCCCTCCCCCCCCCCCGAAAAAAGGAAAAAAAAAATGACTGCACTGTATTCAATTATTCATGCACGTGTTATTTATTCAACGTACGAATAAATCTAAGATATCGAATTATTGATAACTAATACATGCCTATTATACAATTCTTATATATAAATACACTATAAAAATTAAATGTATACTTGTGGTGTACCTTTATTTGAAAAAAAAAAAAAAAACATCTTCAATATATCCTTTTTGATAAAATATAATCTTTGTGGTAACGTAGAATTGCTTAGAATTGTTTATTTTTAAATTATATACGATGATATACTATTTATATAAAATGTTATTAAGATCTTATATTTTTATTATTGTGCATGGAAAATTGCTATGAAGAACTATATTTAAGCCAAATATAAATGTGTTAAAAACTTGACTTGTTAGTTGTTTTTTTTTTTTGTTTATTTGTTTCTGTCACTATTCTTGATTTTAAATTCGTCTCAACGAGCGAAAGAGTCGCCGCTCTGGTGGTGAAAGTATTAACTAGTGTCTTGGGGATAATTTTCATAATTTATATGGTGTTGTATAGAACTTTGAGTATAATTTCGCCGGTATTTAAATCTAAAAGATGAAAAACGACAAAAAAGAAGCAGCAGAAGTAAGACCTACTGTTGCGTTCCACAATGCAATTCATAATTCATATCACTGCGAGGGCTTGCCATTTCACATGTTTCCTAAAGGGAAAAGGTTACACAGTGAGTGGCGACCTGTACTAAAAATTGATGTGTGAACTAGCGTGTTCAAAGCATTTTCTAAAAGAAGATTTGTACACGAATAAATCAAGTTGAGTGTACGGTAAAGGAATCTTATTGTTTTTAAGTTTGACATATTGCGGATCTAACCGCAAATAATCTTTTTCCTTCTTCAAAAGGTTGTTCCTGATAATATGTATACATATTTTTTCAATTAGGGTTCCGAAATACTTGTAAATACTCGTCAGAGTAATTATTAAAGCCATATAGCTGACCATAGTTAATTTAAATTTTATCTCGACTTATGGCGCCGATGTTAGTGCCCTCTACATTCGCCCGTTCAGGCAAACCGGTTGGTATCTAAATCTAGTATAGTTGGTATCTCGTCGGTCACCGATTTGTAACTAGAAATCGATTCAAATAAACGCGCGAAAACGCCACTAATCGAAATTTGTATCGATCTAATTAATTATAAAATATACCCCGGACCAATTTATCGAACGTAGAAGTCATCATCGACCATAAAAGACCTTTTCTGTCGACAATACACGCATTCGTAAACAAATTTTAGTTCACCGAGACAACATAATCTAACTTTCGTTTGTCAAATGTGTTTATTGTACTGGTGTTATTAATGTTATTATCAACCAAATAAAGCAGGAATATCACTATTAAACACTATTTAGAACGCTAATTAACCCTACCGATCCAATCCGGTGAGTTTAAACATCATTCCTTGGAGTTAAAAATACGTTTCTCGTCATTTTTTTTTAGGTTAGAACCATGTCTTGGTTATACGGAACTCTCACAAATTGCTTAAAGACCGCTAAAACAATCCTCCCGGAGAAAACCGCGGTTCGGTATCGATATCATGCTGATAAGTTAGCAAAGGGGCCCCTCGTGCGGCGTTACGGTTACGACGATGAACTATCGCAAAGGGGGCTCTTGCCGCGTTTGAAAGGCGCCAGAAAGTTGCCGATGCCCGATTACAAGCCGAGGGACGTCTGGTCGGAAAAGAGAGCCCTCTTCGGGCAAAACGATTATATTGATATTTTGGGTAACGAGAAATTGCACCCGACGAGGATTTTGTACAGGGTCCCGTCGTGGTTGCGCGGAGTCACCGGGAACGAGTATCAGTTAGCGCTGCGCAAGAAACGGATGTTATACAATACCGCGTATCCGTTGGCTAGGCCGACGAAATGGAATGAGTTGGATAAGAGAATACGATTTTTGTATAGGTTTATGAATAAGAAAACGCCTACCGGTTACTCGCACCAGTGATTGTGTTTGAAATTTAGGTTAATATTATAGTCGTTATGCGTTTAAATACAGAATAAATTGAAAAAAGATTACGTTGTTTCTATATTTAACCCAACAAAAGGTAATAAATCCTAAAGTAATGTAGATATCGTTGATTTGGTTTTATGGAAATAATCTGTATGGTCTTCTGTATATCGTTTGAAAAAATTAGCAATATATCGCTGATAGAACAAAAGTTATAACAAATTGTAAGCTTTCAAACCTATAGTGACGTCACGATTCCACAGTGACGTCACGTTCTTGTTGAACAACCCCGCGTGTGTCGACCTTGAGCATTGGACAACCATCCAATTAGATTTTGTGAAAACCTTGGTGTGGTACTACTTTTCTCCGCGGATGTTGGTTGTGAATGTATGTATTCCTACGCCGATAGGTAAAAAACATGCACGGAGGCACGGAGTGCACAGAGTTTTTATCGGCGTTTGTTTAGAAGTGTTGTGTTTCTTTTCAAATTTCTGCCCGAAAAACAAACGGAAATATCGCGAAAACTATCGGCGGGATGTTCTTCTACGATCGGGCGACGTTTTCGACGCGTTTAATCTCGGAGATCGGTGAGTGAAGTCGTTTAATTACCGAATGAAAATTACTACGTATTAGATACTAACCTAACTAACCTATAAAGTTTCACAGCGTTGTTGTTTGCGTACTAATAGGTATTTCTACGTGAATTAAACATCGTAAAATAGGGGATTTTACATGAAGAATATAACGGAGCAAGAGGCAATTTTCCGTCGTTATTTCTTATTTATCTTCGCTTAATTCAATTGTCACTACGTTTTATTAACCTCTAAAATCTGACAGTGCTTGGTTAGTAGACATTACGACATGAATTGCCCGCAATAGAATAGTAAATAATGGAGAATTATTGCCGATTTTGTGGAATATAACGTGGGAAGAGGCCATAATCAACGGTTATCTCCACGCTTATGTTAGAATCTTGCCGTAAAACTTTCTAATTTTCAGGTTTGCGTGTTGGGCCGATAACTGCCTGCACCGATGTCCCGAGGAGGTTATGCCACACCAATACCTTCTCGCTTTTCACTCGACAGACGCTACATATAAATACATCCATCACAACATCAATATCCGCGAGGTATTTTTCCGAACATTTTGAAACAAAACGAGGGACGGAAAATTGACTTTATCGTGACTTTGTCTCTCTCGAGGAGGAGACGAAAGCACCGAAGGAAGGCGCGGAGGCAGAGTTCAAGATGGCGCTCCTACATCAGAAGAATAGTAATAACCGTGAGGCGTATTTTGCCGAAGGAGGCGAGAACGACAAAGAAGATGCGCGTTTGGAAGTCTGTGGCGTTGGAGCGAGGAGGAGGAATGTGAGTCATCGTTTTTTGGATTCTCTTACAAAGGAAACATTGCGGTTTAATCTGGTGGAAGAAAATTTGAAATATCTTTGCTAGTTTTTGAGATATTAATTTTTTTTTGTTTTATGCGCTTTTGGAAGGCTTTGGAGTTGGACGCGGAGGAAAAGGTGATAGCGGGGGAATAAACGTCGCTGCGGTTGTTGGCTGTCTAGGAGAGGAGGTCGGCGTTGGCGTCCTTGTGCCGAGTGATAATTTGCCCCGAATTTTAATTGAGGAGAAGATGCCAAAACTTTGGTAAGTGTTTACTTTTTTCTTGGTTTTGCGTTGCTTATTAGACCTTTGGGTCTAATTCTTGGTGATTTTGTTAATACGGAGTGATTATTTTACAAGTTACGATTGTTTTTAATGTGTGATGATTTTTGTAAGAACGTTTGACTTTGCGAAATGTTGCTTTGCCTTCATAATTTTGTCTATGAGATGTGATTGTTTCAGGCACTTTTGCCACTTGAATGTTGTTTACTAGACATTCAGGAATAATAGAAAGGTTAGAAACAATTTGTATTCCATCACCTTTGGTCGCTACAGATAAAATTCAAAATCGTGTTATTTCACTCGTTTCTCGTAATCGCGAACTTTGCAAGATTCCCCTGTCTAAACCACAGATGTTAAACCGCTCTAATTTTCACCATTATTTAACCAAGCTATCAGTAGACTAAAACAGTTTACAAAGAATTTGTATTCCATCGACTTTAGCCGCTACAAACAAAATTCCAAATTGTGTAATTTGCTTGTCTCTCTTAATCATTAACTTTGCAAGATTCTGCTGTCTAAACCAGATCTGATGAAAGGCTGTAGTTTTCAGGATCAATTAACCAATCTATCGGTGAACTAAAACAGTTTAGAAAGAATTTTTATTCCATCACCTTTGGTCGCTACAGACAATTCAAAATCGTGTTATTTCACTCGTTTCTCTTAATCGCGAACTTTGCAAGATTCTCCTGTCTAAACCAGAGACGATGGACGGCTTTAATTTTCAGCATTAATTAACCAATCGATCGGTGAACTAAAACAGTACAGAAAGAATTTATTATTCCATCAACTTTGGTGTTTACACACAAAATACAAAATCCTGATATTTCACTCGCTTCTCGTAATCACAAACAAAAATGTTTATGCATAAGTTAGGAAAATATACACTTTAAAAACTCATAATTTATATTGCAGTATATATTAGTACCCGAAAACCCGATTGTTTTTAAGATAGTGTATCTTTATTAAGCACATTTTCATATCATGGAAAATCTTTGCATACAAACTAAGGCTGTACTTTTAAGGATTAATTATCCAACCTTTCGGTTAACTAAAACAGTATAGTATAGTTTTTTATTCCATCAACTCTAGTTGCTAGAGACAAAATACAAAATCGTGACATTTCACTCGTTTCTCGTAATCGCGAATTTGAAAAATTCCCCTGCCTAAACCTAATCTGATGGAAGGCTGTACTTTTCAGGATTAATTATCCAATCTTTCGGTTAACTAAAACAGTATAGTATAGTTTTTTATTCCATCAACTCTGGTTTCTAGAGACAAAATACAAAATCGTGACATTTCACTCGTTTCTCGTAATCGCGAATTTGAAAAATTCCCCTGCCTAAACCTAATCTGATGGAAGGCTGTACTTTTCAGGATTAATTATCCAATCTTTCGGTTAACTAAAACAGTATAGTATAGTTTTTTATTCCATCAACTCTAGTTGCTAGAGACAAAATACAAAATCGTGACATTTCACTCGTTTCTCGTAATCGCGAATTTGAAAAATTCCCCTGCCTAAACCTAATCTGATGGAAGGCTGTACTTTTCAGGATTAATTATCCAATCTTTCGGTTAACTAAAACAGTATAGTATAGTTTTTTATTCCATCAACTCTAGTTGCTAGAGACAAAATACAAAATCGTGACATTTCACTCGTTTCTCGTAATCGCGAATTTGAAAATATCCCCTGCCTAAACCTATTCTGATGGAAGGCTGTACTTTTCAGGATTAATTATCCAATCTTTCGGTTAACTAAAACAGTATAGTATAGTTTTTTATTCCATCAACTCTGGTTTCTAGAGACAAAATACAAAATCGTGACATTTCACTCGTTTCTCGTAATCGCGAATTTGAAAATATCCCCTGCCTAAACCTATTCTGATGGAAGGCTGTACTTTTCAGGATTAATTATCCAATCTTTCGGTTAACTAAAACAGTATAGTATAGTTTTTTATTCCATCAACTCTGGTTTCTAGAGACAAAATACAAAATCGTGACATTTCACTCGTTTCTCGTAATCGCGAATTTGAAAATATCCCCTGCCTAAACCTATTCTGATGGAAGGCTGTACTTTTCAGGATTAATTATCCAATCTTTCGGTTAACTAAAACAGTATAGTATAGTTTTTTATTCCATCAACTCTGGTTTCTGGAGACAAAATACAAAATCGTGACATTTCACTCGTTTCTCGTAATCGCGAATTTGAAAAATTCCCCTGCCTAAACCTAATCTGATGGAAGGCTGTACTTTTCAGGATTAATTATCCAATCTTTCGGTTAACTAAAACAGTATAGTATAGTTTTTTATTCCATCAACTCTGGTTTCTAGAGACAAAATACAAAATCGTCACATTTCACTCGTTTCTCGTAATCGCGAATTTGAAAATATCCCCTGCCTAAACCTATTCTGATGGAAGGCTGTACTTTTCAGGATTAATTATCCAATCTTTCGGTTAACTAAAACAGTATAGTATAGTTTTTTATTCCATCAACTCTGGTTTCTGGAGACAAAATACAAAATCGTGACATTTCACTCGTTTCTCGTAATCGCGAATTTGAAAAATTCCCCTGCCTAAACCTAATCTGATGGAAGGCTGTACTTTTCAGGATTAATTATCCAATCTTTCGGTTAACTAAAACAGTATAGTATAGTTTTTTATTCCATCAACTCTGGTTTCTAGAGACAAAATACAAAATCGTCACATTTCACTCGTTTCTCGTAATCGCGAAATTTGAAAAATTCCCCTACCTAAACAAAATCTGATGGAACGCTGTACTTTTCAGGATCAATTAACAAATCTTTCAGTTAACTAAAACAGTATAGTATAGTTTTTTATTCCATCAACTCTGCTTGCTGGAGACAAAATACAAAATCGTGACATTTCACTCGTTTCTCGTAATCGCGAACTTTGAAAAATTCCCCTGTCTAAGCCAAATATGATGGAAGGCTGTACTTTTCAGGATTAATTATCCAATCTTTCAGTTAACTAAAGCAGTATAGTATAGTTTTTTATTCCATCAACTCTGGTTGCTAGAGACAAAATACAAAATCGTGACATTTCACTCGTTTCTCCAACTTCGAACAAATCTGATGGAATCCAATCTTTCGGTTACAGACACGACAGATTTCCTTGAGGAAATATCCTTGAGGAAATTTCCTTGGAACTATCCATAAGGAAATTTTCCGTAGGAAAATTCCCGAAGGAAATTTCCCGAAGGAAAATTCCTCAAGGAAAATTCTTCAAGGAAAATTCCCGAAGGAAAATTCCTCAAGGAAATTTCCCGAAGGAAGGAAATTTCCCGAAGGAAAATTCCTCAAGGAAAATTTCCGAAGGAAAATTTCTCAAAGAAATTTCCCGAAGGAAAATTCCCGAAGGAAATTTCCCGAAGGAAAATTCCTCAAGGAAAATTCCCGAAGGAAAATTCCCGAAGGAAAATTCCTCAAGGAAAATTCCCAAAGGAAAATTCCTCAAGGAAAATTCCCAAAGGAAAATTCCCGAAGGAAAATTCCTCAAGGACAGCCTTCCATAAGATTTGGTTTAGGCAGGGGAATTTTTCAAATTCGCGATTACGAGAAACGAGTGAAATGTCACGATTTAGTATTTTGTCCCTAGAAAACAGAGTTGATGGAATAAAAAACCATACTGACATTTCACTCGTTTCTCGTAATCGCGAATTTGAAAAATTCCCCTGCCTAAACGTAATCTGATGGAAGGCTTTACTTTTCAGGATTAATTATCCAATCTTTCGGTTAACTAAAACAGTATAGTATAATTTTTTATTCCATCAACTCTGCTAGAGACAAAATACAAAATCGTGACATTTCCCTCGTTTCTCCTAATCGTGAACTTTAAAAAATTCCCCTGTCTAAACCAAATCTGATGGAAGGCTGTACTTTTCAGGATTAATTATCCAATCTTTCAGTTAACTAAAACAGTATAGTATGGTTTTTTATTCGATCAACTCTGGTTGCTGGAGACTAAATACAAAATCGTGACATTTCACTCGTTTCTCGTAATCGCGAATTTGAAAAATTCCCCTGCCTAAACCAAATCTGATGGAAGGCTGTACTTTTCAGGATTAATTATCCAATCTTTCAGTTAACTAAAACAGTATAGTATGGTTTTTTATTCCATCAACTCTGGTTGCTAGAGACAAAATACAATATCGTGACATTTCACTCGTTTCTCGTAATCGCGAACTTTGAATAATTCCCCTGTCTAAACCAAATCTGATGGAAGGCTGTACTTTTCAGGATTAATTATCCAATCTTTCAGTTAACTAAAACAGTATAGTATGGTTTTTTATTCGATCAACTCTGGTTGCTGGAGACAAAATACAAAATCGTGACATTTCACTCGTTTCTCGTAATCGCGAATTTGAAAAATTCCCCTGCCTAAACCAAATCTGATGGAAGGCTGTACTTTTCAGGATTAATTATCCAATCTTTCAGTTAACTAAAACAGTATAGTATGGTTTTTTATTCGATCAACTCTGGTTGCTAGAGACAAAAGACAAAATCGTGACATTTCACTCGTTTCTCGTAATCGCGAATTTGAAAAATTCCCCTGCCTAAACCTAATCTGATGGAAGGCGGCTGTACTTTTCAGGATTAATTATCCAATCTTTCAGTTAACTAAAACAGTATAGTATGGTTTTTTATTCCATCAACTCTGGTTGCTGGAGACAAAATACAAAATCGTGACATTTCACTCGTTTCTCCTAATCGCGAACTTTGAAAAATTCCCCTGTCTAAACCAAATCTGATGGAAGGCTGTACTTTTCAGGATTAATTATCCAATCTTTCAGTTAACTAAAATAGTATAGTATAGTTTTTTATTCCATCAACTCTAGTTGCTAGAGACAAAATACAAAATCGTGACATTTCACTCGTTTCTCGAACTTCGAACAAATCTGATGGAATCCAATCTTTCGGTTACAGACGGACAGATTTCCTTGAGGAAATATCCTTGAGGAAATTTCCTTGAACTATCCATAAGGAAATTTCCCGTAGGAAAATTCCCGAAGGAAATTTCCCGAAGGAAAATTCCTCAAGGAAAATTCCTCAAGGAAATTTTCCGAAGGAAAATTCCTCAAGGAAAATTTCTGAAGGAAAATTCCCGAAGGAAAATTCCTCAAAGAAATTTCCCGAAGGAAAATTCCCGAAGTAAATTTCCCGAAGGAAAATTCCTCAAGGAAAATTCCCGAAGGAAAATTCCCGTAGGAAAATTCCTCAAGGAAAATTCCCGAAGGAAAATTCCTCAAGGAAAATTCCCGAAGGAAAATTCTCAAGGAAAATTCCCGAAGGAAAATTCTCAAGGAAAATTCCCGAAGGAAAATTCCCGAAGGAAAATTCCTCAAGGAAAATTCCCGAAGGAAAATTCCTCAAGGAAAATTCCTCAAGGAAAATTCCCGAAGGAAAATTCCTCAAGGAAAATTCCTCAAGGAAAATTCCCGAAGGAAAATTCCTCAAGGAAAATTCCCGAAGGAAAATTCCTCAAGAAAAATTCCCGAAGAAAAATTCCTCAAGGAAAATTCCCGAAGGAAAATTCCTCAGGGAAAATTCCCGAAGGAAAATTCCCGAAGGAAATTTCCCGAAGGAAAATTCATCAAGGAAAATTCCTCAAGGAAATTTTCCGAAGGAAAATTCCTCAAGGAAATTTCCCGAAGGAAAATTCCCGAAGGAAATTTCCCGAAGGAAAATTCCCGAAGGATATACGCAACCACCAATTTTCACCAAAATTCCACAACGAAATTTCCCGAGAGAAAATTCCTTAAAGAAAGTTCAAGGAAATTTCCTCAAGGAAATCTGTCGTGTCTGTAACCGAAAGATTGGATTCCATCAGATTTGTTCGAAGTTCGAGAAACGAGTGAAATGTCACAATTTTGTATTTTGTCTCTAGCAACCAGAGTTGATGGAATAAAAAACTATACTATACTATTTTAGTTAACTGAAAGATTGGATAATTAATCCTGAAAAGTACAGCCTTCCATCAGATTTGGTTTAGACAGGGGAATTTTTCAAAGTTCGCGATTAGGAGAAACGAGTGTAATGTCACGATTTTGTATTTTGTTTCTAGCAACTAGAGTTGATGGAATAAAAAACTATACTATACTGTTTTAGTTAACCGAAAGATTGGATAATTAATCCTGAAAAGTACAGCCTTCCATCAGATTTGGTTTAGACAGGGGAATTTTTCAAAGTTCGCGATTAGGAGAAACGAGTGAAATGTCACGATTTTGTATTTTGTCTCCAGCAACCAGAGTTGATGGAATAAAAAACCATACTATACTGTTTTAGTTAACTGAGAGATTGGATAATTAATCCTGAAAAGTACAGCCTTCCATAAGATTTGGTTTAGGCAGGGGAATTTTTCAAATTTCGCGATTACGAGAAACGAGTGAAATGTCACGATTTAGTATTTTGTCCCTAGAAAACAGAGTTGATGGAATAAAAAACCATACTATACTGTTTTAGTTAACTGAAAGATTGGATAAGTAATCCTGAAAAGTACAGCCTTCCATCAGATTTGGTTTAGGCAGGGGAATTTTTCAAAGTTCGCGATTACGAGAAACGAGTGAAATGTCACGATATTGTATTTTGTCTCCAGCAACCAGAGTTGATGGAATAAAAAACCATACTATACTGTTTTAGTTAACTGAAAGATTGGATAAGTAATCCTGAAAAGTACAGCCTTCCATCAGATTTGGTTTAGACAGGGGAATTTTTTAAAGTTCACGATTAGGAGAAACGAGTGAAATGTCACGATTTTGTATTTTGTCTCCAGCCTTCGGGAAATTTTCTTCGGGAAATTTCCTACGGGACATTTCCTTAAGGATATTTCCCGAAGGAAAATTCCTCAAGGAAATTAAAATTCCTTAAGGAAAGTTCAAGAAAATTTCCTCAAGGATATCTGTTGTGTCTGTAACCGAAAGATTGGATTCCATCAGATTTGTTCGAAGTTGGAGAAACGAGTGAAATGTCACGATTTTGTATTTTGTCTCTAGCAACCGGAGTTGATGGAATAAAAAACTATACTATACTATTTTAGTTAAGTGAAAGATTGGATAACTAATCCTGAAATGTACAGCCTTCCATCGTATTTGGTTTAGACAGGGGAAGTTTTCAAAGTTCGCGATTACGAGAAACGAGTGAAATGTCGCGATTTTGTATTTTGTCTCTAGCAACCAGAGTTGATGGAATAAAAAACTATACTACACTGTTTTAGTTAGAAATTATCCAATCTTTCTGTTAACTAAAACAGTATAGTATAGTTTTTTATTCCATCACCTCTGGTTGCTGGAGACAAAATACAAAATCGTGACATTTCCCTCGTTTCTCGTAATCGCGAACTTTGAATAATTCCCCTGTCTAAACCAAATCTGATGGAATGCTGTACTTTTCAGGATTAATTATCCAATCTTTCAGTTAACTAAAACAGTATAGTATAGTTTTTTATTCCATCAACTCTGGTTGCTAGAGACAAAATACAAAATCGTGACATTTCACTCGTTTCTCGTAATCGCGAAATTTGAAAAATTCCCCTGCCCAAACCAAATCTGATGGAAGGCTGTACTTTTCAGGATTAATTATCCAATCTTTCAGTTAACTAAAATAGTATAGTATAGTTTTTATCCCATCAACTCTGGTTGCTAGAGACAAAATTCAAAATCGTGACATTTGACTCGTTTCTCGAACTTCGAACAAATCTGATGGAATCCAATCTTTCGGTTACAGACACGACAGATATCCTTGAGGAAATTTCCTTCCGGAAATATCCTTCGGGACTTTTCCTTCGGGAAATTTGCTCGAGGAATTTTCCTGCGGGAAGTTTTCCTTCGGGAATTTTCCTTGAGGAATTTTACGACCGGTCAGCTGTTCCCCTGTTGCCAGCGCTACTGGTGATCGGTAATCTTCGTGTGTTTACCGACGGTAGTCGGTGAATTCAAATAAAATACACTTTTAATTGCAATTATCTCATAGAAAACCTAAACCAAAAAGCTTACAGCTTTACGGTATGATTCCAGGTAACTTGTACGGTAGTTTAAACCGAATATCTGCTCAAATATTGACATGACCGGAATAATGTGATAAAAATTCTATTCTTTTTTCGCCTGTAAAAAATAAATTATACAGTTGTTGTTTAACTTCATTATTTTCTTAATTTCAGGCAGGGATTTTCAACGATGTCACAGGACCAGGAACAGATGAAGGATTATTTAATAAATTTATTTATTATTGTTCGTGTTTAATCAATAAACAGTGGATAAAAAAGACAATACGCGATTTACTTATATAACCTCTCTTTTGTAATGATTTAATAATGTTTTAATTAAAGTGAAGTGTTTATTAGATAAATCGCAAAATTTTTCGATTAGCCAAGTCGCAAAGCGCAATGTTTTTCCGATCGTCAACGCCATCTATCGAACAATAGCCGAAACTAACCCAAAATCACGCCGGTTTGCGTCTCGGCTAACGGTGTACTAGTAACATGCCACGTGACATGTTACGTGTCAGGTTCGCGACCCGGCTAAACCCCTACAATTTCACTTTGTGGCGCCCCCTGGCGAAATACCCGCGAACCACGACACCGTTAGCCGAGTCGCAAACCTGCTGCACTTCCGGCTCCTGCTTCAGCTATTTCCCGCTAGGGGGCGCCACCGTCGTGCCAATTTTCTCGACCATCAGCGCCGTCTATCGGGCAATGGCCGCAACTAACCCAAAATCACTCCGGTTTGCGTCTCGGCTAACGGTGCACTAGTAACATGCGACGTGACATGTTACGTGTCAGGTTCGCGACTCAGCTAAACCACTACAATTTCACTTTGTGGCGCCCTCTGGCGGAATACCCGCGAACTACGACACCGTTAGCCGAGTCGCAAACCTGTTGCACCTCCGGCCTTAGTACAGCTATCGCCCGCTAGAGGGCGCCAGCGTCGCGTGACTTCGGCCTTAGTCCAGCTATTGTCCGCGAGAGAGCGTTGCGTTGCGTAAAATTTTTGCTTAGCCGAGTCGCGAGATTGTGCCGTTTGCGACTTGGCTAAGTATTGCCATGTAAAATTTCCGCTACGAGTTTTTAAATTTTTATTTAGGATCTTTCTTTTTACTTCGGATTTAAATATTAATTGACGAAAAAATAGTAATAAAAGACGCGCAAATATACTTATTACAAATTTTATTAACCGACAATAATAAACAATAAACATACTTAATCATAACAATATTAACAATGGAAATCTGTAACAAAAGAAAAACCAATAACTAACACAATATAAATAAGGAAAGAGATGAAAATAACACGTGTACAAACACTGACGATGGGGCCCCCTTCAGTAACCTAGGGGAGGCCCCGTTAAGTAGCCTAGAAGAGACCTCATGTGTAAGGCGCACACTCTGCACACGTCATTTAGCAGGCCCGAGGGTCCTTATGGGTCCCCCCCTCTGCCCATGAAGACCCTCGGGGCTACTAAAAGAGGCCGTCGTCATGGGCCCCCTCTGTCCATGCGCTCGTGTACGCCGCACACTCTGCACCGCCCCATTGCCATTGTAAGGGCCAGTTTTCAATACTGGTCTATTTCTAAGTTCTACAGAACTCTCTGGTAACCATGGTAACTAGGATTACTGAAAAAGTAGCCCTAATTAACATTTCTTAACTAACATTTTTAATCAGTCTACGATGGGAGTCGCCAACATTTGACTTTTGAGCGTCTCATATACAGTGATGTTGCCTTATAATGGACCCGTTATCGCCGGTTTCAGTGAACTTTGATTATAATGAACTCTTTGGGGTAACTAGTGGGGGGTTCGTTATAAGTAGGCATCACTGTATCCACATTACCAGGGGTGTTTCTATCAAAATTGACATTTAACAATTTCTTAATACTTAATTATTTTAGAAAAAAATATTTATAAAGAATTTAATTGTTTTAAAAATATTTAATTATTTTAAGGCCGGTATTATAAAGATTTGTTGTTGTTATGTATCACGATAGCATGAAAAAAGCAATGAATTAGAACATTTTGTGGTGAATATACTGTAAGGGTTGATTATAATTATGCTGACGCATAATGAAAATATATTGTAGATCAATACAAACACTTCTTACTAAACTATTTCCCCTTTAAAATACCGAAATTTTGAGCATAAGTTGAATTTCATGCCTGATTGGCAAAAACTAAATTAACCGTGTTTTATAATACCGACACTAAAATATTGATTCATTGTTACAAAAATAAACATAAATTCTTCCCCGCGATATTTGCAGGGCAACAGTTTTAAAACAATTCGTTACGCTGGGTTTCACAATTTTTTCCATCAAGAAACAATTCTATTTCAACCAGACGCTTGCAACTGCATACTAGTATCATAAATGTAAAATGAGTAAATGTGCCTTAATAAATAAATAAATAACTAAATAAATAATAAGTGAGCATTCTAACAAAAGTTATTTAGCATTTTAGCGCAAAAACAGGTTTCTATGTTCACATTGGACCTTTACTACATAATTAACAACAATAATAAAAACTAGTTTTTTCATTGCTCGAACAAATAATGATTACAAAGAATTGCAAAAAATGGATTTAGTGTTTTCTACCTGAACGCTGATAATATAATCTTTCATAATCATCTAGCACATTAGTAACATTATGGCAGAGTTGACAATTCGTTGTTACAAAGTCAAAACTACTCATCAAAAATATTTCTAAATAACAACAAAAAAACTTAAACTATATTCAGATTTGCCAACTACTCCTCCGACGCAATTGGTTGAAAATCCCAATACGGATGTATATAGATGTATATTTGCGTCCACCATCCTCGGCAACTGCCCGTGCGAGAACATCCAACAGGACAGGTGAGAAAGAGCCTTCCTGAAGTGTTTCTGGAGTGTACCTAAATAAATTATTAATTAATAGATTTATAAATCAGATGGGGAATAATTCTTTCTATACTGTTTTAGTTCACAGATAAATTGGTTAATTGTTTCGGGATCATTTCTGGTTTAGTGAGGAGAATTTTTCAATGTTCGCGATTGCAAGAAACGAGTAAAATATCACTATTGTGAATTTTGACTCTAGCTATCAGCTATGATGGAATAAAAATTGTTTCTATACTATTTTAGTTCACAGATGGATCAGTTAATTGATCCTGAAAATTTTGACAGGGGAATTTTTCAAGTTTGCTTTCACTTTCACTTTTCAACTAAAGCGAATTCGGTTGCCTATCCAACTGGCATTAATGCTATAAGAAAATTTAGTTGCCTATCCAATAGGCGTTATACAACAACCAAGTAAATTTTTTAACGAACAATTTATTCCGTACTGTTTTAGTTAACTGAGGTTAGTTAATCATGAAAACGACAGCCTGTTTTAGTTTACAGATACATTGGTTAATAAGCCCTGAAAATTACAACCTTCCATCATTTTTGGTTCAGTCAGGGGAACTTTTCAAAGTTTCAACTGAGAAGAAACGAGTGCTATGTCACTATTTTGTATTTTGTCTCTAGCACCCAGACTTGATGGAATAAATAACTATACTATACTGTTTTAGTTAACTGAAAGATTGGTTAATTAATCCTGAAAAGTACAGCCTTTCATCAGATTTGGTTTAGACAGGGGAATTTTTCAAAGTTCGAACTGAGAAAAAACGAGTGAAATGTCACGATTTTGAATTTTGTCTCTAGCAACCAGACTTGATGGAATAAAAAACTATACTATACTGTTTTAGTTAACTGAAAGATTGGTTAATTAATCCTGAAAAGTACAGCCTTTCATCAGATTTGGTTTAGACAGGGGAATTTTTCAAAGTTCGAACTGAGAAGAAAATGGTGTAATGTCACGATTTTGAATTTTGTCTCTAGCAACCAGACTTGATGGAATAAAAAACTATACTATACTGTTTTAGTTAACTGAAAGATTGGTTAATTAATCCTGACAAGTACAGCCTTTCATCAGATTTGGTTTAGACAGGGGAATTTTTCAAAGTTCGAACTGAGAAAAAACGAGTGGAATGTCACGATTTTGAATTTTGTCTCTAGCAACCACACTTGATGGAATAAAAAACTATACTATACTGTTTTAATTAACTGAAAGATTGGTTAATTAATCCTGAAAAGTACAGCCTTTCATCAGATTTGGTTTAGACAGGGGAATTTTTCAAAGTTCGAACTGAGAAGAAAATGGTGTAATGTCACGATTTTGAATTTTGTCTCTAGCAACCAGACTTGATGGAATAAAAAACTATACTATACTGTTTTAGTTAACTGAAAGATTGGTTAATTAATCCTGAAAAGTACAGCCTTTCATCAGATTTGGTTTAGACAGGGGAATTTTTCAAAGTTCGAACTGAGAAGAAAATGGTGTAATGTCACGATTTTGAATTTTGTCTCTAGCAACCAGACTTGATGGAATAAAAAACTATACTATACTGTTTTAGTTAACTGAAAGATTGGTTAATTAATCCTGACAAGTACAGCCTTTCATCAGATTTGGTTTAGACAGGGGAATTTTTCAAAGTTCGAACTGAGAAAAAACGAGTGGAATGTCACGATTTTGAATTTTGTCTCTAGCAACCACACTTGATGGAATAAAAAACTATACTATACTGTTTTAATTAACTGAAAGATTGGTTAATTAATCCTGAAAAGTACAGCCTTTCATCAGATTTGGTTTAGACAGGGGAATTTTTCAAAGTTCGAACTGAGAAGAAAATGGTGTAATGTCACGATTTTGAATTTTGTCTCTAGCAACCAGACTTGATGGAATAAAAAACTATACTATACTGTTTTAGTTAACTGAAAGATTGGTTAATTAATCCTGACAAGTACAGCCTTTCATCAGATTTGGTTTAGACAGGGGAATTTTTCAAAGTTCGAACTGAGAAAAAACGAGTGGAATGTCACGATTTTGAATTTTGTCTCTAGCAACCACACTTGATGGAATAAAAAACTATACTATACTGTTTTAATTAACTGAAAGATTGGTTAATTAATCCTGAAAAGTACAGCCTTTCATCAGATTTGGTTTAGACAGGGGAATTTTTCAAAGTTCGAACTGAGAAGAAAATGGTGTAATGTCACGATTTTGAATTTTGTCTCTAGCAACCAGACTTGATGGAATAAAAAACTATACTATACTGTTTTAGTTAACTGAAAGATTGGTTAATTAATCCTGAAAAGTACAGCCTTTCATCAGATTTGGTTCAGTCAGGTGAAGTTCGAACTGAGAAGAAACGAGTGAAATGTGACGATTTTGTATTTTGTCTCTAGCTATAAAGAAAAAATGGACTCACCGAAATTCTGCATGTTCCACAGCTGCCTGCTGCTGCTACCAGCTGAAAGCATGCTTTTGCTGATGGTGAGCCCTCAGCTGATGCTAATTGTATTGAGACACCAAAGGGTTCTGCTCCTGGAAGGGTTGCTCAAACTGCCCGGCAAATTGTTACTGCTGGCTCTGTTGTTGCTGATGCTGCAGCAAGAATCGCTCGTGTTCTTACATCTGCTGCGCTTGCGGAAAGTTGGCAGCATTGTACTCGACAATAGGCCTTCCTACTTAGAGAAGATTTACTTAGTTACATTTCTCACTTTTATTGCCAAAATAATCTAGCAAATTCTAATAAATTAACAATAATTATCCCTAAAGTTTTGACAGGCAAAACAATGAAAGAAATAGTGGTTGAAATCTCCACAAAACTCAAAGAAAAAATAATGGTCAAGCAATATTTCACAAAGTACAAAAAAAAACGAATATTTTTAAAACATTGATAACTTTCAAAATAATCAAGCAATGTCTATTAAATTAACAATAAATATCCCCAAGGGTCCAATAGACATAGTAATAGCAGACATAGCGGTTGAAACACCCCCAATAAACAAGGATAAAATTATGAAGTTGATGGAAGAATTTCATAAGTACACAATATAGACAATTATTTTTAAAAAAATTCTATCAAAATAATCAAGCAATGTTCACAAAATTAACAATGATTATTCATAAGGGTCCAACTGGTGAAAGAAAAAAATATTATAAAAATTGCAGAAGTGATTGAAGATCAAAACTTGTTAATTTTTTATGTAAAAACAACATACCTAGGAGTCTTTTCTGTCATCCTTTTGTGGTCCAGTTGTAGGCAGGAATCCTTATTGCGTCCTCACTTTGACAACAAAAAACTATTAGAATAAGACAACATTAAACAAAAACAGTAATACAACAATATTTTATAAGAAGAATTCTTCATGGTTTGCGATTGTGAGAAACGAGTAAAATGTCACCATTTTGAACTTTGTCTGTAGCGACCAAAGTTGATGGAATAAAAATTCTTTCTAAACTGTTTTAGTGTTTTAGTTCACCTACAGATTGGTTAATTAATCCGGAAAATTAGAGCCTCCCATCATCTCTGGTTTAGACAGGAGAATCTTGCAAATTTCGCGATTAAGAAAAACGAGTGAAATAACACAATTTTGAATTTTGTCTGTAGCGACCAAAGGTAATGGAATAAAAATTGTTTCTAAACCTTTTATTAATCCTAAAGGTCTAGTAAACAATATTCAAGCGACAAAAGTGCTTGAAACAATCATATCTCTCATAGAAAAAAATGGGAAAACCAAAAACAATCATAACTTGTAAAATAATCACTCCGTATTAACGAAATCACCAAGAAATAGACCCCAGGTTCTAATCAGCAATGCAAAACCAAGAAAAAGAAAAAACACTTACCAAAGTTTTGGCGTCTTCTCCTCAATCAAAATTGGGGGCAAATTATCGCTCGGCTCAAACTCCACAGTCCAAGTGATTCTCCGACGTTCCATCACCTTGAAAGGCGTCAACGCCGATCTCCTCTCCTAGACAGCCAACAACCGCAGCAACATTTCTTCCCCCGCTATCACCTTTTCCTCCGCGTCCAACTCCAAAGCCTTCCAAAAGCGCATAAAGCAAAAAAAAAATTAATATCTCAAAAACTACCCAAGATATTTCAAATTTTCTTTCACCAGATTAAACCACAACGTTTCCTTAGTAAGATAACAAAAAAACCGATGACTCACCTTCCTCCTTCTCGCTTCAACGCCACAGACTTCCAAACGCGCATCTTCTTTGTCGTTTTTGTCTCCTCCAGCAAAATACTCCTCACGGTTATTACTATTCTTCTGACGCAGCGGCGCCATCTTGAACTCTGCCTCCGCACCTTCCTTCTGGGCTTTCGTCTCCTACTCGAGAGACAAAATCACGATAAAATCGACTTTCCATCCCTCGTGTTCTGTATCAAAATGTTGAGAACAAATACCATCGCGGATATTGATGTTGCGATGGTTGCATTTGTATGTGGCGTCTGTCGAGTGCAAAGCGAGAAGGTGTCGGTGTGGCATAACCTCCTCGGGACATCGGTACTGGCAGTTATCGGTCCCACAAACAAACCTAAAAATTAGAATGTTTTACGGCAAGGTTCTAACATAACCGTGGAGATAACCGTTGAATATGGCCTCTTCCCGCATTATATTCCACAAAATCAACAATAATTCCCGATTATCTACTATTCTATTACGGTCAATTCATGTCGTAAAGTCTACTAACCAAGCACTGTCAGATTTTAGAGGTTAATAAAACGTAGTGACAATTGAATTAAGCGAAGATAAATAAGAAATAACGACGGAAAATTGCCTCTTGCTCCGTTATATTCTTCATGTAAAATCCCCTATTTTACGATGTTTAATTCACGTAGAAATACCTATTAGTACGCAAACAACAACGCTGTGAAACTTTATAGGTTAGTTAGGTTAGTATCTAATACGTAGTGATTTTCATTCGGTAATTAAACGACTTCACTCACCGATCTCCGAGATTAAACGCGTCGAAAACGTCGCCCGATCGTAAAAGAATACTCGCCGATATTTCCTCTGATTTTCCGAAAGAAAAATCAACAAAAAACCAACAGTTGTTAGTCATAACAAGGGTCAAACGCGATAAAAAAAAAACCGACCGCCAAGGTTTTCACCTCTATAACTAGAGGGTTGTGCAAGCGCTCCCGCTCAAGGTTGATAGGTGCATGGTTGTGCAACCGTGTGACGTCACTGTGGAGCGCGCGGTCGTGACGTCACTATGGGTTTCAAATTACTAAATTCGTCATAACTTTTGCTCTATCAAAGATGTACCGCTCATTTTTGTACACAGTATATAGTAAACAATACAGATTACTTCAACAAAACCAAATATCAGGTATCTAAATTACTATGGGTGATATTACCTTTTTTTCGAAAGCGGAACGCTACCGATGTTAATTTCCATTCCTAAAATTGCCATAACTTTTGTTCTATCAAATATGTACTGTTCATTTTTTCAAGTTGTAAGTAGGAAACAATAAAGATTATCTAAATAAAAACGGATACACGATATCTAAATTATTTTAAAAGATATTAACTCAATTACTTTAAAAGATATTAACGACCAAAGTTGATGGACTAAAAATTATTTCTATACTGTTTTAGTTCACCGATAGATTGGTTAATTAATCCTGAAAACTACAGCCTTCCATCATCTCTGGTCTTGACAGGATTAAGGGAAACGAGTAAAATGTCACGATTTTGAATTTTCTCTGTAGCGACCAAAGGTAATGAAATAAAAATTGTTTTTAAACTTTTTATTATTCCTAAAGGTCTAGTAAACAATATTCAAGTGACAAAAGTGCCTGAAACAATCACATCTCCCATAGAAAAAATTGCGACCAAACTTGATAGAATACAAATTCTTTCTAAACTGTTTTATTTCACCAATAAATTGGTTAATTAATGCTGAAAATCAGAGCCTTTTACCGTCTCTGGTTTAGACAGGAAAATCTTGCAAAGTTTGCGATTTCTAAAAACGAGTGAAAAGTCATAATTTTGTCTCTAGCGATCAAAATTGAGGGCATACAAATTGTATTATATTTTTCTGGCGTAGGGCAGTGCGTCGCATTTCCAAAAAGGTATAACACATAGCCATCATTAACAATTAATACTAATAATAATTATTGTAAAATAAAAACCACTCGCGCCATCTATCAGTGGCTAGCGAAACTACGCCACTCGACTCGCCTGTCGGTAATATCGCTTCCTACGACCTAATTCATATTTTTATTAATTGCCAATTAACCTTACAACATATAGTAAAATTTCATAAGCAAAAAATGATCGCGACATCAAGATTGACATTTTAGTTTTTATTCCATCAAAATCGATGGGAAAAAGCAAACTCGAAATTTTGCAAATTCAAATATGAGAATAATTCGAAAAGTAGTAGTTTTAGAGAAAAACGAAAAGGCGTAGACTATATAGAATTAAAAGATCTCACAACTCAAGGTCGTTCTCTTGATTCGACCGTACATTTCGAGATATTCAATTTTGAATTTCCGAAAAAGCGTGTTTGGTCATTTCCCATAGTAAATTTGTAATGACTTTTGTTCTATTGAAGATACATTATTGATTTTTGCATATAGTATGCAGCAAACAATACAGATCATTTAAATAAAAGCATGTACAATATATCTTAATTAGTTTGGGAGATATTATCAGTTTTCGTAATCACACTGTCAACAGTTTAAAATTAAATATCTCCCGAAATAATTTAGATACGCAACTACTGCTTTAATACACGTGATCTACAATGTTTTCTGCATAATATATGTAAAAATCAACCATTCATTTTGAATAGTGAAAAATATATCAAAGAACAAGAAAGTAAAATTTATCGGAAAAAATTAAATATCCCCCGAAATAATTTAGATCTACCTTTGTTCTAATTTAGATCTATCTTTGTAATCTACAATGTCGTCTGCATAATATAAGTATAAAACAACAATGCATATTGACTGCATTGTTGATTTTTTTTTTACATATTTAGTCGAAAGAAAATTTGACATAAACCCGGATTTTGACGAACATTTTTCAAAAGGTTATAACTCCCAAAATAGGTACTTAATCATCATGAAATTAATAATAATTATGTTTAAGGACCTAGTAAACAACACAAATGCAGTAGTGGTGGCAGAAATAAGCAAACATGTGAGAGAGAAAAAAGCAAAGAAAAAGAGACAATTTTACTTATATAGATCGAAATTTTGACAAACAGACATACAACTTTAAAAATAAGTAATCAATCATCACAAAATTAATAATTATTATTCCTAAGGATGTAATATGTGATTTTGTTGGAAAGATAAATCTATATCTAACAAGCAAAGCTGCCAGATTCTGTCGCTTAATGACCAAAATCTGCCCATTAACAAAAACTATCCAAGATATCGTAAATTTTCTTTACCAGATTAAACCGCAATGTTTTCTCTACAAGATAACGGAAGATAGGGGAAAGTCGCCATTATTGGACCGATTTTCGGGTTTCAGAAAATATCTCGTGACTGAATCAAATTATACAATTTTTGATGGTGAATATGCAAAGTTCAAGTTTTTGGAACCTATCTGGCACTAAAAAACAGCGATGACACATCAGTTTACTGAGAAATAACCATTTTAAAATCTCTATGCAAGTGGTCCAATTTACGAAACCGGCATCCTAAATTGGACTAGCGGTGTCCTATATTGGACCTCTAATTAAAACAAGCGGATACAAAACCAAAATACAACTTTATTTCACTAAAAAATAGCTACATGTTTTAGAATCCAGTGTTTAAACATTTTGTGCAAAAAAAAACTTTTCTGAGAGGACTTACGTTTGCACAGTCTGCGTGTACCCACGTAAGACATTCCATGCACTGAATCATATCTCTCACTTCTTCTTTTCTACACAAGTAACAATACCACTTATCTTCTTGCATTTTACCTGTCTTGTGGCTTTGTTTCTTAATTGTCACCTGAGACTTTTTCTGGTTTCGTTTCCCTCGTTGAGACTTTGTAGGAACCTTCTTCTTTTTAGAAATTAAGTCTTCTTTATATGGAGTGCTCGTAAGTTCTTCAGCTTTTTGTGCTCCTCTGGATTGTTTTTGTTTCTTTACAGGTACAGGAATAGGTGAAAGCTCCTCGATAGAAACATTTAGATTTGCCTTATTCCCCCCAGATTGTTCTCCGTTTGTATGTCCTGATGTAGAAGGCCCAGGGTCACAAAAACTTGGTTCCAACATGGCTAAATTCCTTTTTACATTCTCTCTTCGTTGTATTCTTTTATTTAACAATATCTGTGCACATCCATTGTTTCCTTCGTCTTCACTGTTAGTCTCATCATTTTCACCTTCAACCTCGCCTATACCTCCATTCCAATCATTAGTTTCATGCCCATCTGCTTCATTCCATGCTGATACTTCATTAAGGGTGTCGCCTATAGCATTCTGATGTTCTGTAATATCAAACTTTGTATTAGCTTATTCTAACCTACTTATATTCTTACTTACCTGCAACATTTTGCTCCATATTTTGATTTAGGTTACTAGCTGCAGCGAAATGAACATCGGTAAAAACATTCCTATCAATAGGCCAAATTCCAGTGGCTTTAAACCCATTAACAGCGGTCTGAATACATGCAGCTTTTCCATAGGCTTCAGATAAGAGCTCAGATATCTGAAACACTGTCACTTTCATTCCAGGATTCGTTCTTAACCAACGTTCCATGGCTTGAATATAATATGTTTCCATAGGTTTGAAAAACGATACGTCAAGTGGCTGTAGACGATGTGTGGTATGCCCAGGAAGTTGCAATAAAATTACCCCATTTTCTCGAGCTAATAATAGTGCATCCAAATTTTTGCTGTGCGTTGAATGCCCATCAAGCACCAAAAGGACTTTCTTATCTATGGTTGGCTTTACTACGTTGATAAAATGTTGTAACCATTTAGTAAAGAGCTCTGAGTTTATGTATCCACTCTCTGATATTTCAACTAAACTTCCTGCAGGTGCGCCTAGTTTTAATTCTGGAGCCATTCTCATCCGCTTATAGATAATCATTGGTGGAATAAACTGCCCAGATGCACTGACACAACAAACCATAGTGGTATTAGTCCCACGTTCTCCACTTGAGATTGCCCCAATTTGCTTCTTGCCCTTTTGTCCAACAATTTTCTGTGATTTTTTCTGCACAGTAGAGAAACCGCTCTCATCCACATTAAAAATTCTAGTAGCATCTAATTTATGTTCGGCATGAATTTTTTCAAGTACATCAAAAAAGTGATTTACATTTTCTCGGTTGAACCCTTTTGCTCTAGCAATCGAAGTTGATTCTGGCTGCCTGAGTGTTAAGTTAGTGTGACGATGCATAAATGAGTAATACCACTTTTTTCCAGCAAGTTTCTTCTGCTTATTAAATGTATGAGGAATATTGTTTCTTTCCGCTATTTCGTATGCAAGCTTCCTTATATCCAAAATCGTTAAACCAAACATCATTTCTTCTAGCTTTAGAATATGGTTTGCTAGTTCGTCTTCCATTTCCTTTGGTAAAGTAGTGCATTTGCCAAATTTTTTGATATCCGCGTTTGCTACTTTATTTTTGTTTTCAATATGTCGTTTTAAGGTAGCTTTCGGAATATTGTACACCCTTGCAGCTTCATTGAGCCCAAATCCACCATTTAAGAATGCATTTACAGCCAGCTGAAGTTCCTTTTGCGACCACTTTCCGTATTTTCCTCTGTAAATAGGAAATAAAATCGGTTTGAACGGATATTAAAAATTATAGTTTCCTAATTTGGACCGGTCCAAATAAGGAAACCTATACCAGTCCAATTTAAGAAACTCCCAATATGTTTACTTCCCGCCAGAATTGTAAGACTCACATAACCTTACTTATTGAAAACTATACATCAAACGAAAGAAAAATAATCAAGGTATCCACTAGTGTATTCATATCTATGATCCCACTTACCGTTTCTCCATGATTTCCTTAGCAACAAGATTGGAAAATTACATTACAATCGCTGTGAATTGGTCGTGGTGTAGGAAATCTGGTACACTGCCGATTGGCCACACAACAAAGATTCGTTCGACTGGATATTCAACTTAGATCGGCTGAGGGCGCGAAATTTGAAATATGTGTGCGTGGTTGCGGAAATACGGAGGTGGTCCAATTAAGGTGGTGGTCCAAATATGGCAACTTTCCCCTAACCGAGATATAAAAAAACGGAAAATGTAAAAATAACATACCTAGCAGACTTTTGTATTATCCTTTTGTGGTCCAGTTGTAGACAGGCATCCTTAGGGTGTGCTTACCTGGACAACAACAAGAATATATTAGAATAAGTACAACATTAAACAAAAAACATTAATATGTACAACAATAGTTTATAAGGAAAATTCTTCAAAGTTTGCGATTGCGAGAAACGAATGAAATGTTTGAACCAATGTTGACCAAAAAAAGCTGTAAAATCTCTATGAAATACATTCATAATTACATATTATGTACTTAATCTTGTACAGTTGTGATCTATCAGAAATTAAAGAACGGCTGTGAAATCGTACCAGTTCCATTTGAACCTGTTAAATTCGAAGAAAACCCCAAATTAGAGTTATTCCCAAAGGTCTAATTATTAGACTGTAATAAATAATGTTCAAGTGACATAGTGTCTGTCAAAATACGTAGTTAATCATCAGGAAATTAATAGTAATTATTCCTAAGAATCTAACAAGTAATATAAAAGCAGCAGTGCTGGTAAAAAAAAAAACCTAACATTTGAGGGAAAAAATTTCAAAGCTTTGCTTTCAAAACAGCTTTGCTTAGACTACTAAGTAACTGGTAGGCATAACATCCACATCCCCCATCCCAGACCGGAAAGAATTTTTCCGAAATGGAGCGGTGGGGTTAAATGGACGGGCGTCCCGTCGCGTCGCGGCGCCGTTGCCTTTATTATCAGTATACTGGCAGCGTTCCTGCCGTGCGTCTACAGAACTACTGCCAGGTCGGGTCGTATTTCTCGCGTATTTTACGAGTTTAAAATTTTCTGTGCTCGTCACTCGATCCAGGGAATTTTATCTCACTTTTGAAGAATTTAAAGTAAGACATTTAGGATTTTTTATAGAGGGTATTCCACGCAATTGGTTCCTTGAAACTTTTTTTAGGTTATAGTACACTCAAATTTTTGAAAATCAGATGTAGAGGTTGTCCATAAACTTTGTTATTTTAAATGGTATGGCGTATTTTGTACATTAAATATAGTTGACATAAACATACTAAATTCTTAAATCGTAAGAATAACTAACCGTTGAAACAAATATTATAGAATTCTTATTAGAATAAAATATTATTTGTATAGAAAAAAAATCCCCTTCATGCTACACTATATACGCAAGTGGACGTAGACTCAACAAACAAGAAATTCAGACTCGTTCACGTTAAAATTGGATTTATTAGCAACCCTAATTTAAATCGCCTTCTTACAAATCACTTTTACACCAAATCCTACCGAATAGAACACCTATAAAAAATTCCTACGAAGCAGATTTTTCCTTCAATATTTTCCCCATATCACAAACACTCTTAATCTCGTGCACTTTTTCGCCTAACTTCACGAAAACCTTCCCGTAATTCGTCCACGTTGCCTTAGGGCCAACCCTTTTACACACCTCCTTCAGCAAGAACGCCTTCGAAGGCGTCAGATCTTCTTTAACGGTAATTTTGGTCGTCTTCAGTTTACACCGATTCTTGTAGATTTTGTCGCGTATGCAGCGATTCGTGAAACGCACTACCACAGCAGCGTTAACGCCATCTTTTCCGTTGACGCGATGCGCGAAATTTATATCCCACGGGAGAATATCAACCCCTAGTTTCTCGTGGCACAGCTTGATGACGGCATCGCCGGGATTTGAAGCCTCGTGGTCGCATATACCGTAGAATCGAAGATTTTCGCGTCTTGAGGCCTGTTCTAGTCTCTCTAATCGACACGTCACTTTTGTAAGGGCTTTTCGTAAATTGTTCATGTCCGATGTAGCTATCGTACCGTAGAATTTCGGGAAATTTAGTAGGCATCTCGTGAATGCTAGCGAGCTATTTATACAAAAGATGTAGACCATTTTTCCCAGTCGAAAAACCCATGAGCGAACTAACGGACGTAATATTCTGACAGATTAGTTTAGGTAATATGTCAACGTGACATGACATGTGGTGGATGGAGTCTGTCGCTGTACACAGCGAGAAAAAAAATATAAAATCAAATAAACGTATTTTTTTGCACGTATTTCTTTCAAGGAAAGAACATACCATATTTTTAAACAAATAAGTATGAATGAAATCAATCTGGTTTTATAATATTTTATAATAAATAAATATTCTATTTGAAATTATTTGGAAGAGAAAGACGTATAGATTTGAGTAAAAATGTGTTTGAATCAAAAACGTGCGGTTTCATTAAAAATTATCGTTATTTTCTTACATGTGGAAAGCGAAAGTAGTCATCCTAAAATTATTCTTTTCTTTACAGGGTGGCTCATAAAATATGTAGTACATTTTAGAGTAATGACAATAAAAATTGACTTAAATTAAACTAGGTTCTTTTTGGTTAGGTATAGCAAAATTTGTAGTTTTTAAATCAACGTTGTTATTAAGTACTAAACTGTCAAACAGTAGAGGAAGATTTTTTATTTAAAAGGAACGCAGAGTTCTTGAAAGAAAATGTTCATTTCTTTTGAAAATATGCTATTAAATTTAAGTTAATTAACGTTCATACAAATATGAAAGCTTTGAATTTAATAAATCTTACCAACCAACGTTTTGTCTGCCACTATTTAACGTCGATCTTTCTTTGACTTGAAGCAAATTCGTTTCATTAATTTTTTTTCTCTGTGTACTCTACAAGACCTCGATATTCTTTACCTTTCCTCTACATTAAAGAATTTACCTTTTGCAACCAGGACTTTGCTAATGAACTTAATAAATAATGAGATATTTGCAGAAAAAAAGGACACTTGTGAATATTCCTTGTGTTTCAAGTTTTTGATAGATACCTGGAATGTCTTTCCTTTTTTACTCCCGAAATAAATTATTTTTAATAAACTGCCAGCGAAGCGAAAAATTATTTCACCAAAGCATCGTTTAATAGCTAATGGGAATCGAAATCTCATTAGGCGGTTTGGCAGTAAACAGAAAAATAATTGTTTCTTATTTGAGCGCCCTTTAAATTACTTCAGAGTTCTAAGCGACATCGACCATCCACCAAGGGCTGAATTAGCAGTATAATAGCCTGGAATGTTTCAATAAAACGAATTTGCTTCAATAAGTTAACGAAAGATAGATGTTAAATTAGTTAAATAGTGCACAGAGACAACTCTATTCTTGGATATCAAGATAATCTATCCAAATAATATTTTATTCTAATAAGAATTTCAGTACAGTTGTTTCAACGGTGAGTTATTCTTACGATTTAAGAATTTAGTACGTTTATGTTAAGTATATTTTTCTCTGACGAAGAAAAAGTTATTCTTCATTAAAAAAGTAGACGTTTGTCTTACAACAAAAATATTTCGTTGGACGAAAAATATATATATATATATGCTTCAACGGAAAAACATTTTCTTGACCCAAGATTCTTACTCTGAGAGATACATAGAAAGTTGTGCAATTACTTTACAGATGGCGCCAACAGTTTCTCGCGTCTTTTGCCACATATCACCGCTATATAAGTTCGACGATATTGAGTGTTCGTATATTGTTTGTTTACATCTATCCATAAGTGTTTTATTATGGGCGACTTACAAGGATTATGAGGAAAACCAGGATTGTAGTGGAATAGCCTACACAGAAAGAACTCTATTCTTGAATATCAAGAAAAAAATTGTTCTTGTGTATATTCTTGCGTATATTACAATCCAAATAATATTTTATTCTAATAAGAATTTCATATATTGAAATAGTTATTTCAACGGTTAGTTATTCTTCCGGTTTAAGAGTTTAGAACGTTTATGTTGAGTATATTTTGCTCTGACAAAGAAAATGTTATTCTTCTACATATAAAAAGAGTAAGACGTTCGTTTTACAAGAACAACAATATTTTGTTGGGTGAAAAATATACATGCTACAACGAACAAACATCTTCTTGACCCAAAAGTGTACGTACCTATCGCTGAAAACCGACGTAATTCCTTTCAAGCAGTTCCTTCATACTTAAAACAAGAAAGCGTAATACTTGGAACATCGAGAAAATCATATTATTACTATGCAAATTTTATACTTTACAGATGATCTTTCTGCGGATATCGTCCAGTGTGTTAGTTAACATTATGTCGCTCGCTGCTTAGAGAACTTGAATACTGCTTGTAAATCTCGTAATCTACTCCTGTCAAGTTTAAAAGCATTTTTCCACGCAATGTCACCTTTTATATACGATTGGACTTATTCACGTTTAAAAATACCGATTTCTTTCAGTTCTTTACAATTTCGTGGGAATGGATTTTCGTTATAAGCGGGTTTAGAACGAAAAAAAAAAAAAAAAAAAATGTTCTGCGGTTGTTATCCTTGATAACCTGTCAAGGTATCGAATAGGTGGTGACATCTTAATTTATCCTGTCGCAGGATAGCTAAAATTTAATGGGTCATTTGATAGGAGGTTATGTTCTTACGCATGGTGGTGAGATAGGTTAATTATAACACTAAGGGAGGGTTTATTCACCTACCCATAAAGGTTATATATTGCGAAATACGTAAAATTTTGTTGCCCTTTTTTATATTTATATCTTCATTTATCTCACTTACAAAGAGGAAAAAATTTATTCGATGTTTCTATATCCGCAGAAAGATCATTTGATTGGTTCAAGTAAAATATAAAATTCTCAAAGTAAGAATATGATTTTCTTCATGTTCCAAGTATTACCGGTTTCTTGTTTTAAGTATGAAGGAACTGCTTGAAAGGAATTACGTCTGTTTTAAGCGATACGTACGTATACTTTTGAGCCAAGAAACTGTTTGTTCGTTGAAGCAAGTATATTTTTCACCCAACAAAATATTGTTGTTAATGTAAAACGCACGTCTTACACTTTTTATATGTAGAAAAATAACATTTTCTTCGTCAGAGCAAAATATATAAACAGTTTAATTTTGTCTGGTATTATACAATAACAAAAAAATTGAAAGCATATTTTCTGCTTTAAATTTTTTGTTAACGAAACTCGTGGGCGAAACCCGTCGACTGAATATTGAATCGAATATTCGGGACCCACCATAAAAAATACATATCGGATGTGGCATTTTCCCTGAAAGGAAACATCCCTGAGAGCACGCATATATTAGGATGTAAAACGACCCTATAACGACGTCCGATTTTGTGAAAACGATTATAAACGTTTCTACAAAATCGCTTCTGATAACGATATTTATTGCGGTAACATCATCTTTAAGATTAGTTTTTTTTTTGGTAAAAATCTCAATTCGTCTCTTAACGAAATTGAATTCAAAGTAACGAAAAAATCAAATGGAAATATGTTTTATTTATTCCCCTCCATCGAACAATTATACCGTTTTGTTATTTTAAGGTAAACATAACGGCGCAACAAACAATTTGCCGAGCATATTTTTAAATCAAAGCATAACAGGAAAACGCTGTTCAAACAAAGGGTGATTATATTATGTTTACATTATGTTCTGCTATCTTGAGCATCAGTGGCAACTGATAAGGACGGCTTTGTGTGCTCTGTTTAATCATTTAATGCAATAAAAGCTCTAAACCCACTCCAGCTGTATTTAACTTTCGTGCCATCATCGATAACATGTTGTTTTTTTTGCATTACCAACATCAGCTGAACGTAAGTAATGTGCCAACCTCAGTGTTTAGTAATTAGTACTAATTAGTTTATAAGGCGAGTATAATTTGAACAGAGCCAGTTAGTATTGATCATTAACCGCTGTTCAGATTAGTTCTAGACTGTCCAGAATTATAGACCAAAGTTATAGACAGACAAAGCAGCCACAAATTCACACTGAAGGCAACTGATAAACATAGAATTTAGCCTTTGAGTTTAGCAGAACATCGGAAACTGCTAATTATCAACAGTTTTACTTTCAAATTAGATAAATATTAAGACCGGGAATTATTCTTTTGTTAAATTAAAATAAATAATCTTTCTTTAATTTAATCATTATTGTATAATGTTTGGATTATAATCAAGGTCCCATAACTACTAATGACTAATAATTAGATTATTTTTCTCAACGGAAATCTTGTCCCTCAAGCCACTCACTAGCCAACTGGTAAAACAGCGCTGCTGAGTGGTCACTCTAGGCTGTTTTACTAGCGTGCTATTTGCTGCTGGCTACTGGCTGCATAACATAAGGGCAAACTAACTGATACGTTCGAGAATTCATCGATTTTATTATTATTTACTTGCATCGGTTCGGAAACTTTAAAGAATTTTTCAATTTCAAGTTTTCAGCCGATAATGCAATTTAAGTGAACGAGCTGGTGTATTCGTGTCATCGGCGGAGACAGCGCGCTCTTGTGACCGTCGATGGTATTACGAGGCATTTTGTAATTCCCCGAGGTGGTGTGTATGTCTGCAACGAAGCTGATATCGACTTTTAAATGGACCGATACCACCTCTGCAGTACTAGGCGAAAGAAAGAAAAAGAAATGCATTGGGAAATGCAACTCGCAAAGATCACAGGACTTCTTCAGTATCCTATTCTGTAATGTTAGCAAGAGTCTGTCAAAGTAACAGTATAAATTTGTTTTTGAAGCAGTTTTACAAATAATAATCAGCTCTTTTAAAGATTTCTTTAGTTTTTAACTACAATAATATTGAACGATAATATTTTACCATAAATTGCAAAATTGTTTGCTTGCGGGACAGTGAGTAATTGCTAGGTAGAGGAAACTAATGTTGCGCGGGCTGTCGAATCTATCTTTGCTGTCGTCGCGACGGCGGCGTCGGCGTCGCTTCTTAACTTTAACGTGCCTGGGGCGAGAAATGCGTTGTCGAAACAATCGATTTATTAGATTCTAACTAACACCCCTTTGTCAATGTTTTTTCTTGTGAAGAAGTTTGCCGAATATGTGCCCATTGGTAATAAAAATCTTGATTTTCAAAGTGTTGTATCTCGACGACCCTCTGCTCAATTTTAACAAAATCTACACCATTCGATTGCCCTCACCTTAATCTATAATAATTTTGATGGGTCCGATCCAGATTTAGAGAACTCGATGTAGTATTTGCTCCCGAACATCGACTAACATACAGTTTAGTTGTACTAAATAACTGTACTCAAGAATACAATTTAATAGAAAAAGCATAGATTCCTTTCCATATGAATCCGATATTATACCGCAGTATAATTTATATAATACGTTATAATACATATTGCAAATTCCTTTCAATAATATTACACTGAAAGGACTTTGGAATGTTAAATTCCGAACAAATCGGTTTTGATAGTCGCGTGGTAGAGAATTGTTCGATTCGGTATTCAAATTAAAACTTTTAAAACGTTTACTTTTCACAATTACGTGTTTGCTCTTTTTTCAGTATGTAATTTGTTTCGGCAATATTTTGTTTATCTTTACCGAGAAAAGTTACGAGTTTGTGAAGCATTTCAAAACAAAACAAAATGTTTTATTCATACCAATTTTTGATCACTTTCTGGTACACAAAGGTAGCTTTTATCGATCATTCACTTGTAAGGCTACTCAAGACTTGTTTTACTTGAGATACACAGTTGAGCAACATCTATTAATACAACAATCACTTCACGAATTAAAATATACCGTTGGCAATTTGCTTTTTTACTTAACCTGGAGGCCGGGAACTTTCGGCCCGTAAAGAATTTCCGCGCGTACACCTTTACGACGGGAAGTTTACAATATTCCGGCCGCCTTTACCCTGAATATGATTTATTGCGCAAATAAAAATTACTTTTGTACAAAGTCGTAGCAGCGTATGCTGCACGTACACCGTCGGCCATAGATTATTTGTTTACATATTAATTTATGATTTGATCCGTGTGCTGCCAGAGATTGGCCACAAGCGCGATTATCAAAACAAATTCAACGGTTATTTATATGGAGGGAATATTTTAAAGGCAAGAGCAGACGAGCGACGTTTTGTGGTGCGATAGGTGTGACGCCAAAAATTAAACTAAGCTTCAAGAGGGGTTTTGAAACGGAAAAATCATTTTCTTTCATACATTTCGAAGTTTGAACTACGGGAAATTGCGAAATATAATGTCCCAATGTTCCCAATGACGATAAAATTGTGGTTGAAGTGACTTTTGTAATTATGTTGGAGGTTAGAATTAATGGAGTAAATTGTTTGAAGAACTGCCGTTTTGGTAGGTATTACTATTAAATGTCATACATTGAAAGATTTTTAAATAGAAATTCCTTGGGTTCGTTTTATCGTTAACGATTAGCGTTAGCGATATTCATGACAAAAGAATTGGTTGATTTTATGACTTTACACACCTGTTGAAAGTATAAGACCTGTTCTTCATACAAAAATTCGAATTCCTACTGTCACAGTACGTAAACAAGGTCAAACATAACCTAACACGCTCGGATACGTTCGAGATTTCAGGAATTTTATTACCATTTAGCAGCATGATCTCCCTAATTTCGATCGAGTTTTCAATAATAATTATCTTTTCAGCGATGAATCACTACAGACGTACAAATCTGCTTTATTCAATTCCTATATCAAAACACATTTCATGAATGCGTTACAATCTCCCAAACACTCTCCACACATCTAAGTTTAAATCAACTCAACAAAACACGTTCGTAGCCGCTCTACAAAACATTGCTCGTCTGGTCACACCCTAATGCGCACACCTATGGATGTGACAGGAAGTCGTAACATTTTCGTGTTGGAAAATAGTTTTTTTTTAACTGGCAAAAACATCATCTGCGCCCCGAGAAGTAAAGTAATCATAATTTTATAATCCCAGTGGAACAACATGTCCGTCTACCCGAATTTTAACACTCAGGGTTACGCATACGAAAGCACACGAAAGCATGCGAAAGCACATGCCATGTAATGGTCGTAAGCAGATAATTAAGTCCAGGTTAATGAAATAAGGAACACAACGACCCTGTCCCTTGTACGGTAGAGACGAGATGTTGTGAACATAGACTTGATGATGTTATCAACACCTGAACTAACGTGTATTACGAGAACAAGTTATAAAGTAGCAAAGAATGTCTTTATCTATATCTAGATATTCTAGAGTGTATCCTAGTGCACTTCATTGATTTGAAATGCAAATTTAGCAAAGTGCTCAAGCGTTGTACTTGACTTCGTCTTATTGGAATCTGGTAGTTCTCTGTGCCCATTATGGATTTAATGTAACCAATGCAAAGTGCATTGAAACAGTGCATAAAATTTTATTTCTAAGGGTCTAATGAATATTGTAGACACTTAAAAATTAATTCGACGTTTATTCGATTTATTGCATCCCTTCAAGATTCGCCTCCATATTAAATAAAAATCAAAAATGCAGACACCAACTGTTCAGCTTAAATATAAACCGGCGACGGACTACTCTGCGTTATTGCGATAATCAGGAATACCTAGGGCAAGGCCTAAACCTTGCCCATCGTTAATGTCGAGCCGATCCAAACAAAATAATCCAACAATTGAGATGTTTGGTTAGTTATTTAGCTGTTTTTTTAAGAATGCAAGTTATTATCAAGTTATTGACAAGTTATTCAAGTTATAACACTAGAACATTTACTGTGGGTAACACAATAAAATTTACTGTTCCAATACGATGATACTGATTCGTTTTGCAGGTTCGTTGATGGTAGGTTGGCGGCATGTTGAGCCGAAATGACACCTGAGACCGTCCCGTCTGACCGACCGTAGTCGACACCAACAACAGTGATTTCACCGCGACGGGACAAAGCCCGACCGGAAGACAAATTATCTGCGTCGGATCCGGGCGGTTGACCGCGGGAAAATTAGACTTTTCGTAGCTATGAATCTCACAACCCTGTCAACGTACGATCCGGTCCATCTGAGCCCGTTTGACCACACAAACTACACGGACTTCAACGATACCAGAGAGGAAGATTACATATTCAATAGACTGTACATACGAGTCTTGTTCATCACGCTTTACAGCATTGTGTTCAGTCTATGTTTCTTGGGTAAGTTTTTAGATTTATTATTTAGGCTCATTAGATTATTTTTCTCCACAGAATCTTTAGTAAAGACTACAGACTTATTCCCAGATGAAGAGAAACCAGAATACTCTGTGTAGAGAATACATTTAGAATACATTCATTTAGCCCAACCCTGTATAAGCCAACCCTTGAATGAAGCAGTCTGGCCAACAGTTGAATGAGAAACAAGACATTACAAATTCTAACCACGACAGCCACATTTTTTTATTTGTTTCGTCCGTTGGCAATAAAATAAATATGCGTCTGGCTCTACGCGTGTAATTGGAAATTTAATTGCTGTCACAACAGGCTGATTTTACAGCGCGATCGAAAAAAAAAAGAGTTATTAGACCAACTCATCAGTCTGGAACACGTTCTACTAATATTTTCAGCACATGGCGTTCGTGATTACACGAAAAAATAAATCGCACTGTACAGTAGATTCAAACTAACTTGTCTCGTACCACAACAGACGCGCGATAAAACAAAATTTGACCTTGAATAATATTAAAAATAAGGCCAACCATAGGAGTCTGGTTCCAAAGTGGTTTTAAAACTGAAATAAACAACTGAAATTGAAGAGTTGTAAATCAAAAGGCTATTTTTATGTTTTCTGGGGTTCTTGTGTCAATAGGTTCTATAGACCACCCTCAGTACCAATCAAAAAGGATTTATGTCAATATCAATTCGGGTTTAGTTCGTACAACGGTCATCAGATGGCATGGCATGACAAAAAGTGCCATGCGTCGTCTTTAACACACAAGAACATGACGGAGTTACTGGTCAGGCGAAGCTAAACACTTTAATTCGGATCTTATCTGAGAGTTTGCTTAATACTGAATTAAGTGTCTTAATTCAGTTTTTATTTACGGAACCAATAAACAAGTATTCTTGTTAATATAGCTTTCTTATTGAAGTATAAGAGTAGCTGACGCTTAATTTGGTAAAATGCCTGATTTATGATTTCTAAATTTCCGGGAGGAAACCACGTCAATGACGATAAAGTTGTCAACGTTTCGCACTCTGTTGCAAGAGGCCATCTTCAGGACGTAGCAGTAAGAGAGCTACGACGAGAAGAGATTCTCTTCGTAGCTCTGTTACTGTTACGTCCTGAAGATCCCTGTTGCAACATGTGTGCAAAACTTTGACAACTTTATCGTCATTGATGCGGTTTCCTCCCGGAACTCTAGAACTTAGCGATTCGGACCGTGGATGTCTCCAATCTAAATATACCTGACTTATGTTTGAAATAATACGATGTGGCACATAGCCCGTGGGTAGGTTCTGATGTCAGTTGGATCGTTTTGGTTATCTCGGGTGACGTACTTAGACCCTTTTGCAAGGCTCCAAGTTTATAACGACACAATTAATTAAATAGGCACATTAACCAAGTAACGTTTGCATCGTAAATCAAGTACCTATGTTAAAAACATTAATTTTTCTAGGGGGGGGAGTATTATTTTGCTGTTTCACTAAATTAACATCGTTAACATAGTTACGTATACTGGTCCTGGGCCTGATATGATCTTTAGCCTCTGAAGCCGTGTCCTTAATGTATCCTTAATGTGTAGAGGGAAGTTATAATAAGAATTTATGGCAAGGGAGGAATAAATATTTTAGTAGGTACTTACGTAACGTAATTTTGGAACTAGGAAACTATGGTTGAAAAGAAACATCTCTCCCCATAGAGACGGTAATATATTGGACAGAAGGTATTAAAAGGTCTATTCGATTTTATGCCTTTTGTCCGGGACATAAAATACAAGAGACATGCAGATACAGATCTGGCCGTAATATTGTTTGGTTTGAAGTAGAGATAGACAAATTCGTCAATGAAACAATTTATTAAAGATAAGACAAAATTCAGCTGTCTGCAAGTGTCTGTATGCTCGTGTTCGATCACCTTATTTCTACCACGCATTGCTCTAGAGCTACCCGTTAATTAAGTTGAATAAAAGACGTGGAGAATATGGAGTATGTTTCTTTATTGTGAAACCATTTGTGTGACAAATGTCGTTGGTATATCCTGTCATTATCACACCAATTTCAATCAGACAAATACACATTATGCTTTATTATCTGCGTCTCTGGGGTAATTTGCGGTTGAATATGTCCGTTTGTTTACTATTCTGTTGAGATGTAGATTCTATAACGCACAATTGAGCAATCGATTCGATAATAATTTGAGAGATAGACGCACGAGGTCATTCATTATAGATTTTTATTAAATATCTGTATAGTAATTCGCGTGTAAGTAATAAAACGTCCATTTAAAGTATGCATTTCTTATTTTTCAGGTAATTTACTGGTAATTCTAGTCGTAACGTTAAGCAGACGATTGAGGTCCATCACAAATTTTTTCCTGGCAAATCTGGCGGTGGCAGACTTTTGCGTAGGAATATTCTGCGTCTTCCAGAATCTATCAATGTATCTCATACACAAGTAAGTACATATATACCGTCGATTCGCGTGTATCGAAAAACACTAAGTTAAGTTATACAGACATTCTGTGCATTAAAATATGGGAAATGATCAAAGAAGATGTTGTAAAAATTCACCAAATAAGTTTTATTACATGCGCGGTTGTTATGTAGTGACACAGCTGAAAAAAAATACGGAAGAGGTAAAAGCAGCTTACCGCTGCTATTTTGGATTTAGAATTCGAGATCTGGAAAAGCAATGGATACCTAATACAGGCTGTATTTCCTGTTCGATCGGACTTTTAAAGTGGATGTAAGGCAAGCAAAAGAAAATGCCGTTTGCAGTTCCCATGTTGTGGCGAGAGCCTTCCAATCACGTAGGTCGTAGATGATTACTATTTTTGCACGATAAGCGTCTCCGGATATTCGAAGAAGGATAAGCATAAAATAAAATATCCAAATTTGCCATCAGCATTGCGACCTATCCCCCACGGAGAGAACCATCCTCTCCCAAGTGCGCCATCCACTTCATCATCTTCGATTTTTGACACAGAAGAAATTTTGCCCGTTTGAACAAAATTGCCTGATTTGACAGAGTGTCTGATTTGGCATAGTCTGAAATCTCTCCGTCAAATCAGGCAAGTCGTGATGAAGATTCACCATTTGAAGTTTTAGGAACACCTCACCTTATAAACCAGTGCGAACCGAACGATTTGGTTAAAGATGTAGGTTTATCAAAAGAAAAAGCCGAGTTATTGGATTCTAGGCTACAGCAATGGAATCCTATCGCACGAGGTGTCTTCATTTACAAAGCGTAACGAGCCTTTTAAAGCATATTTTAAAACGGAAGGATCTTTACGTGTATGTCCCGATGTTGAGGGTCTTATGAACGAGTTTGATATTCCCCACGATCCTTCTGAATGGTAGCTTTTTATCAATTAACTATATGAACTATACGACGTTAAAAATACCACAGAAAATACCTTCTTGACGTGAAACGTTCTCGACAAAAGATCACACAAAGTTATCCAGCGAGATATACGACCGACATTACTTATTAAATCCAAAGCTAAGGCGAAAAAAAAACTTCGTTATCAATTTCCCTTTCTCACCGTTCCTTCACTTCTTGGAAGTTAGCATCTCGCTACAAAGAGGATAGATAATACGAATCTGTGATGTGCGAAAGTGCCTCACGTATCAAGCTACATATTATACACAGAGGGAAAACTGAAGGTTAACAATGAGAAGTCGACTAACTCGAGACGCGAAATTTTGCGATAGACTTCGACCAACTCATCACATCTTAGCTTATCATAATTAGGTGTAATTAGGACAAACTTGGAACGGCATGGGTCGACTAAATACCGAAATGCGGATCCCCGTAATGCCCCGTTTGCTCAACCGGCAACAAACGTCCGAAAGCGCCGAAGAAACGCAATTATTTCTCCGTATTTTTCTTACAATTACTTTCTCTTCTTAATTGTTGCAAAATTCATTAGCGCGGACAAAGAAAAAGCTGGCGTTGTTTGACGGGTAAATGTTTGTTCTTGTTCCTTGCTGGTGGAGGATAATTAGAAATTCAGTCAAACATTTTCTATTAAGGTGCCTGTTTACTGACTCTAACGCAAGTGGACGCTCCGGGCCAAAATTCTTTCAAGGAAAGAATATAATATGTTTATTTATAATATGTTTAATAAATGAGCTGCATAGGCTGAAAGAAATATTTTATTTCAAATATTTCTCAAGTAAAAAGAAATAATTGTCACCGAAAAAACGATTCATTTATACCAAATGGTTTTTGATTAAATAATTAATAAATATTAAATAAATTAAATAAATATTAACGCCCACACAAATACGATAGCTTTGAATTTAAGAAGTCTTACCAAAGAAATGATTTCTTTGCTGCAACCAAGGCACTATTTAACGAAAATAATAATTTAACCGATTAATACCTAATTTGCAAGCGGAATGAAACTAAATACTATAAGCCGTCCGTTCCGGAACATATAACTGAGATAACAGCCAGAAGTTCTGACAGGCCATTTAAATCAAAATCGGATTATAAAAGTTATACACGTTACATTCGGAATCGACTAATAACACGTCACATCTTCCGCTATCTGCCGGAATAACGAGATAATTGGATGAACTCGTAAGAGCGGGGTTTCCTGTTCGGTAGAATTTGGTTAATTCATCTCCCGTTAATTGGCTCAACGATCTGACGTGAAATATTTAGATTATAACAGTAATTGTGAGGCCTAGAAGTAAAGTGGTTACTACACGGAAATTATGGAAAACCATTTGATCTAAAAGAATCGTTCTTTCGGTGAAAACTATTTCGTTTCAATAAATTGGGCGATGCATAGCAAGTTTTGCAATTACTCTAAAGATGGCGCCAAATCCTCTCATCGTCTATAGCCACATATTGGTGGTATAGTTTGACGATATTGTGTGCTCGTATATTCTTGGTTAACGTCTTTGTTATAAGTGCCCTTTTTATGGGCGACTAACGAGGATTATGAGGAATCCTAAAGCAGTATTGTTATCGAACAGCCAATGAGAAACGAGACACATTAAAGACGCATTTGTCTCGAGCCATATAAAATACCTATGTCTTGATAATTGGTAATGTTGATATACACTTTACGTCATTACATTTTTTACCGCAAATCTCTATAATAAAACAGTAAGTACTTTGCAAGATTATTTGACCACCCTGTACAAGAACTCATCATCATCGTGGCCGAATGCGACCAAAATTAAATCAACATACAGATGTTATAATAAAGCCCCGCGCTCATGTTTATATGAAACGTGTGACGCCACGTCAGTGAGCCATGTTTTCATACATACGATTTGCATGTAAAGTACGACCGCGTTGAAAAACACAGAAACGAGTCAAAGAAAATAATATGATCCGTGGAAAATTTACTTTTCTGTACCGCGAATTTGTATGATGTAAGACTGTAAGAGTAACACAAGAGAAAATGCCTAAGGCCGTGGTTATAGTGTAACTTTAAGCTTCGATACTAGCTTCGACACTAGCGGCGCTGTAAAAACCGAACCATTAAGTTCGAAGTCGCTAGGTTGCTGGTGCTGCTAGCCGCACCAGCAACTCACACTATAACCTTGGTATAATAAAATCCGCATATCGGAAAGCGCTCATGTTCCGTTCTTGTTTGTTTTCAGTTGGATCCTAGGCGATTTCCTGTGCAAGATGTATTACTTCGTGAACTCGTTAAGCTACACCGCAAGCATATTCATCCTAGTGGTGATATGCACGGAGAGGTACTTCGCCATTATCTACCCTATTACATGCAAGCAGATCCTCACCCCGAGACGATTAAGAGTGAGTGTATTTTAAATTTAAATTCGTACCGAAACGCTGACGGCATCCAATGTATTCCATCTACAACCAATCTGTCGCTGTTCACGTTCCAAAAGATATATTATTTCACGATTTGTCTTTAAAAAGTAAAGCTTAGATGTTACCAATTAACAACGAAAAAGCTAAATTATGTTCTGAAAATAATGTAAGGGCATTTTGTATCTAATAACAATCTCAAGTGTTTCATAAAAGCAACTGAGTTGTATCGTGAATGAGGCACTTTAGTTTTGACCGTTTTCGAACTTTAGGTATGGCTACAAGCTTAAATTATTTATAACGCATGTTGTTCAGGTGATTTAAATAGTTATTTATGGGTATGCAAATCGGGTGGGGGCGGTCTTTCGGACGGTAGGAGTTCGCAAATCCCAACGAGAATAGTAAAGCCCGCGAACCGTTGTTGTTTATTCATGAAAACTTCCTTAATCTTCTTTTAACACAGGCGTTTTGGGGGCCGACTCTACCTACTTCCGTCGTTGTCTCGCGTGGCGAACTTTCTTATAATAGAAAACGGACAAAAAATATCTGGGGTCGCCCCCAGCCAACTTTCCGACTACGTCGTCGACACAACGAAGCGTCTAAACACTTTTGCAAGAAAACGCATGTGACATTTGTCACTTCCGGTTGGCGGATTGTCACCAAAAATGATTCAGTTCGTCCTTTGATCATTCTAAATACGTATACCGAATTTCAGACCGATCCGTTGTACCGTTTGGGCGCTATCGTGTTCACAAACATACACATAACCTATAAAGACACACAGACAAGAAAATAAAAACGCTAAAACTGTATTGCAACCGTCAATATACACATTTTCAATAGTCTATACGGCAAAAATCTACAATACGTTTCTTCTGGGATATTAGTCAGAAAGCAAAGAGGAATTGAAATAAAGAGACAAATTACAGAAAAACGAAAAGTACGGCTGATAAATCGACGTCAATCGACATCGTCAAGTCAGGCGTGGACACTTTTGGTCGAGTACAGATACTTTTTCGTGGATCTGAAGGTCCAATAAAGTACAGGATTTGCCGGCACATGTGCGACAGATTTATGGGTATGTAAAGCAGCAGCTGGTGAAGCTTGCGGTGCGGGTAGAGTATATTAAATCGTAAGTAAAATCCGGGATGAAAAAAAAACGTACACGTCGGTCGTACACTATATAAGCGGTGGGCGGTTGTTATTCAAAAAGTTGTTGACGCATCACGACATTTACAAGCGTCTGCAGGTTTATACTACATATTATATTATTATTATAAATTGTTCCCTTCACTTTATGTTGTTTTGCTTGAGGGTGGTTTATGTATGTTCAGGCAAAAATAGTAAAAAAAAGTATGCCGTACTACCTTTTCTGCAAAAAAAAAAAAAATTAAGAATTTTTAATTGAAATTAGTGCAAGAAACTCAACCTAGGCTAGTTAATCAAATGGGGAAATAAATTGAAAAATAAAACGAACCCTCCCTCTCTCCTGGCGCCCGCTTGACGTTGAGTTTCGGGACACCTGTATAAAAGCTATACAGAATGTAAGATAAATTCGTGACAATAATTTGAGGCGAACAAAACTTCACGGGATATTACCTCCATTATCTTGCGCGAGTTTCAGTACACAGTATATAGGTGAAAGTTTCAAACTACTATATAACGGTAAACCCAAGATAGAATAGACTACCTATCTCGTTTAGCAAACTTAGTTTGGAATCTGATAGCATTCCGATATATCAAACAGATACTATAGTTTGTTCATATTATCAATCAGTTCAATTGTGTATGAACGTTACTATACAGCAAACTGAAGTTGTTAAATGTTTTAGTAACTCTGAGTAATACTTGAGTGCTGCGTCCCATAGCAATAAATCACAAAATGATTTTGACGATAATAATTACAATTCTTAAAAAACAGCTTAGATTATTTCGTTTGGATCGGCTCGACGTTAACGACGGGCAAGGACTATACTTATTCACTCATGATTATCGCAATAACACAGAGTAATCCGTCACCAGTTCGCTAGTAAGTTGATCAGTTGGTGTCTGCATTTTGATTTTGACAAACAGGCACAAACAGAATATCAAACATCCGACACGTTCTTATTTAGGAACTGTCAGTGTCAGTTCAACAACGTTTGTGGTTCTTAACGTTAGTAACTTTGACACAGAATTGGACAGATTGTCGTGACACTAAAAACTACGCGAGATATTAAATCCATTTTCCCTTGTGGGTGTTTTAGCTGAACGAAAGTTCGAAACTAACTCCTCGGTCTGTAACGCTAAAGTTCGTAAACAACATCGACACAACAGTAGATCGTGCCGTTTCAGTTTCAGTCAATTTGCGCGACCGGAAACGAACCGATACATTCAGCTACCTACTTCGGTATCCATTCTCATTTCCACAATCAATTTATCAAACCGCGACTTAAACTTTGCGCGAACTTATCTTTTATCAAACAGGTCGATATTCCACTTAGCACACAACTTTTGTTGAGATTGAAGAAATTCTAATTCCAAACTTAATTCACCCCAAACTTTATACCAAAACTAGGCTAGTAGAACATGAAAGTCAGCACTATCTAATTTACAAAAAGTCGTGTTTTGTAGGTCCTGTCGTAACGCGTTATAAAATTTCGCCGGTAAATGGTTGACGTTGGCATTTTTGCGGTCCTAATTGAAAGTTATAATAACTTTGAGTGTTGCGTGCGAGAGCCGAGAGGGGGCTCTTAAAAACGCGCAGGACATTTAAATACTAATGGGGGGCTAAATTCGTATCCTTTAACGGCCGGTAATTATCCCTTTGCGGCTAAACTCGAGCGATTACGAGGAGTGTTTGTAAAGAAGCCTGTCCGCGAACGACGCTGCTGTGTCCTTTCTTATTAAGGATAATTGGTTGAGATTGTACTCTAACTAGAAGTTTACTAGACGGAAAATAAAAAGATCTTAATCTGAATCTGTGATTGTGAGTGAGTTTAGCAGCAGCCAGCCCACCAGCGCTTGTTTAACTTTTACAGCAACCAGCATGAATGTTAACTCGGGAAATTATGTATTTTTGAAATATGTTGCTGCTAGCAGCACCAGTATTCTTTGTAAACGGATAATTTTTTATTGAGGAAACAACCCTCTCTGAGGGACAAAGAATAATTTCTGTTAAAACAACAGTTTTGAACGATGGCCTAGCTGTCGCAAGGTCGCGCTAGGAAATGAGATTACTATCATAAAAGCTGCATGAGATTCGTCACATCTAGTTCTAGTTCCGGCACTGCTAAGACGCCAGGGAAATATGGTAAATACAGACACATGCAACGACAGAATGTTTGAAAAGGTTAAAATTTGATATAAATATTAAAAGAATATACAGGGTGACATAGAACAAACTATGTACAATGCATAGCACCACGCGATAGAGGGCCAAAAAAATAATAAAAAGTTCCTACACAATAATGTCCGATCGCTTTTTGTGTTCAAGTTACAGTGCATTGCAAAAAAACTGCCTTACATTATTTTCAGAACATAATTTAACTTTTTCATTGTTAAATGGTAACATCTAAGCTCCCCCTAATTACTTTTTTTACACCCTGTATATAAGAGCAAGTAAATAGTACACGACGAGAGCAACCTAACACGTTGCTTCGGTGGAGGTGTTAAATCAACAGGGCTTAAACTGGATGATTAATTCCGGTCAGGTTTCCTGACGTTCAGTCTTATTAAATTGACCGTGTGACGGCGCTTGACTCCGCCAGTATAAAATTAGTTTATCTTCACCTAACACGTGGAAGTAACTCGCCATTTTCTTGATTGGGATTCTCAGGTGTCCCAAGTTTATTTATATAAGTAGTACATACAGACTTTCGGGGGAAAAAATCGGAAAAACATCTCTGGGGTGAGATATTTCCTGAATTTATGTTTAGTCCCATATACCATGTATACAATTGATTGTAATCTAATATTTCTTATCAATTTCAGCTTGTGATATTGGCCGTATGGTTTACCAGTGCCGTGTACAGTCTGCCAAAGTTCTTCTGGTTCAGCGCCATCACCGATATCGGGGTGAACGGGAACGAGACGATTTGCCTCGCCGACCGGAGGGTGTACAATTCCGAAATGTTCGACATCATTAATTTTGCGCTACTCTACGTCATTCCGTTGGCTTTGATGACCGTAAGTGCCCTCCTCTTTCGTTTAGGTGGTTACTTTGTCGACCGAATCGCGACGCGACGTACTGCAAACATTTCCCAGACGTTATTATGTGGAGTACATAGACCAGAACGACTTAAATCTTTCTCAATTTCGAGTTTGTCATTTTTTTTCGTTTTTCTTTGTGAATAATTCGTTAAGTTTACATTGCAGCTAGTTATTTTTTCTTATATAATAATAAAAATGGATTTAAAAGAAATCTGCATCATTATTTTTCTTCGTGATGCTTTTGGACTAGTCAGATAGCAGAAATTGGGGTCGTACGCAGACTTTTGTCGGCGTAAAACATGGAGATTACCACTATCAACGGTATTTTATCTATCAACGCAATTTCGGCGTGTTGATCACGTGACTTTGGAACGTTTCTCCCCCCAGAATCGGTAACGAGATGTGGGACTTTGATTCCACCCCCAAAAGTCGCGCCACCTGTCCGTATCACAACAGATGTTTTTAAACATCTGAATAATTCATTATACATTTCGCGGGAGTTTTTCGCATAATGGGAAAATGATACAGTCGCAAGCGTTGGAGAGCATATAAAGGTTAATAGAGTCACATCTAAAATGCCACTTGAATTCTTCGATATAAAAAAAAACGCGAGGGAGTGAAAAAATAAAAAGAGAACTTGTTTTGCCGTGTCACTTATGCGTGAGACCTTTGAAGGGACGCGAGCAATAACGTTCATATTTTTTCCTCGAAGAGGTTTCGAGATATTTTTAATTTTATTCTGGATAAATTGGGATGTTACGATGTATTTATTTATCCGGGCGAATTTAAACGGTCTTAGCCAAAGTTTAAAATGTTTTTTATGTGTGCGTTTATGGGCAATAAAGATATTTTACGGTTTGATGTGTATCTTTTATGTCTTATTCCATGAATTTAGTTCAAAAACAAAACTGTTGTATTATGTATAATTACAATAAAGTATGATCAAAGATCGATTTTCCAACAGATCTGGTTAAAGCTTCTTGTGTAAAACGGTAAAAATCCATCTTCACTCAAATCAAATTTAAATTTCATTTGCTATGGAGAAATTTCCTGCATCCACTTCGGCAGGATGCAGGGAATTTCTCGTATTGGTTGCTTATTTCTCGTACTGGGGCCTGTAACATAACTCTACTACGTTGCCCGTAGCTACACAGAGAGAACTCTATTCTTGGATATCAAGAAAAATTATTATTGCGTCCTATAGGATTTTTTTTCTATCCAATTTTATTCTAATAAGAATTTCAATATAGTTGTTAAGTATATTTTTCTCTGACGAAGAAAAAGTTATTCTTCAATAAAAAAGGTAGACGTTCGTCTTACAGCAACAAAAATATTTCGTTGGACGAAAAATATTTATGCTTCAACGAAAAAACAGTTTCTTAGTCCAAGATTCTTACTCTGAGAGAACTCTATTTGCGTTACAATAACAGACTTGTAATATCTGTTATCACAAGTGTAGATTTTTTTCCTACATACGTAGTACCTGTAGAGTTTGTGTTACAGGCCCCTGGTTGCTTATTTCTCGTATTTATTTTTCAGCTGTTATATACAAGGATTGCCGTGGTGCTGTGGCGCAGCTCTAGACAATTGGAGAAGCAGCTTAACGCCTCCAACACTACAGGATACCAGGGCTTACCCAGGCGGACCTCCACGAGGAACAAGCATCACTTGGACCCTAAGGTCAGTAAGCCCTACTATTAGCCAATTCGAAGGGACGCGGGTTTATGCAAAACAGAACCTGGATCGTAATTAATACGGTTGAAACTAGGATCTATTATATCCATAGTAGATATAATGAAGGTTGCTTTTTATTAATACGTAGCGCACTGGCTTTCACACAATTTTCTTTATCTCTACGAAGAAGGATGTGGTGCTAAAATTAAACACGTCGTCGTCGTCGTCGTCAATTATAACATTTTAATTTAAGGTCTTCGTTATAAAATCATAGCGTTAACAGAATTCACCGGAGTGTATATTAAAAAGAAAAAGTTTAACTGAAATTAAATTCCATTTTCCAAGTATGTATATATCAATAGCACACGGTCGCGTTGGTGACACCCGGTTAATTAACGCCGTTTTTGCACTCCAACAGCCTGGACGCCTCGTTCTAAAAATAATAAAAATAATCCCAATAAAATCGCCATTCGCCGAAGTGTATGATAATATTTATTAGACACTTGTGGGTGGTGTCGAATGTCACTAAATACTCACTTGAATCATTCTGTAAATTTGCTGTGGGTCGATGGAGGATTTGCAATTGAATGCATGGTAAACAGCGTCGTTATTGTTGTCGACGCTTCTTTTACCCCATCCGGTGGTAAAATTAATTTGGGCAACGCTCAAATTGAAAATTACGAGTAGTAACGTCAAGACCAATACGTTCTTGTACATTCTTTTGAACGGTTTGAATGTGGCTGAATTCGAATACTCGGTGTATTGTGGAATCGAATGCTGGTTGTAAACTGACCAAGGGACAGATTTGCAGCCACTTTTGTACGAAGGAAACCTTACGAAATGCTCTCTCTCTTGTTGAGAGAACATCTGAGAGAACAATCAATTATAACTTTGATTAAAAAAACGAAGCCCCACTGTATCAGGAAATAATTGGCAATAGAATTGATGAATGGATGGTATATTTTTCCCTTCGATTTATTCATTTGGTCTTTTTCATTCCGTACGCAAGGCGTTTTGAGAACGATTTTAATGAAAAGGGCAATTATTTACTGGTAAATATTTGTGCTTGAAAATTATTTTTTGTTTGTTAAATCAAGGCATATCATTATGTTTCAAAAGTCAAGAATAGGACTCTAGGTCATGGATCTAAAAATCTAAAATGTTAAATCGCTATATTCAAGCAATGAAGCTATAAAACCCGTGTACCTGGTGTGATAAAATACGCTTTGGTGAATATGTATTAAGGAATTTGCATGTAATTCTCACGACGCAAACAAATGACGTGGCAAGACAATAAAACCAGAATCTACCCCTTATAAAACAGCGTGGGGATAAATGCTCGAGAATTAATAACACCCAACGGCTTACGAAATGAATTAATACGACAAAACGGCTTATATCACCCGGAATTTTTTGGTACCGTTTTATTTCGTTCGGAATGACAATATGAAAGAAGCCTACAAGAAACACTTACGGTGTTTCCAGCACGTATTAGTATTCCAGTCGAGAAATAGAAATAATATCGCGGCGCACGTAATTTTTTCTCTGCTTTTTATTACGTTATTCTCTCGTATGAAAAAGAAACCGAAATTAATTTTCTTTGCCCGCGTGAATGGTAACCAAAATCTTGAGATCGAAAATCCACGGTGGTTCCCATCCAACTTTCTGACTACCTTGTCGCTATACGGTTGCATAAACTGACGAATTTAGTTAAAGTCAAAATCAATTCTCAATTTATTTTTGGGGTTTGCCCTGGCACGTAATTATGAATCGACATTCACAGCCGGCGTATCATTTTCCCGGCTTTCCCACAATTACGCAAAGTTGACGTAAAATTATTTACGACGACGTCAACGTTTGTATTTTCCATTCTCCAAATAACAACGTCAAATCCCCGGAGTCTCTTTTATTGGCGGACGGTTCAAATTAAAAACAAAGTCATAATTAACTCGTCGTTTAATAACATAAATATGGACAGCATTGACCACATCTATTCAAATAACTCACCCAAAATAATTAATTTATTGCCACGCGCGCTCTCCTGACTTAATTAAACTGGATATGCAATGTACCCATCCATTAAATCAATCAAAAACTTGACAAACAAAAAAAGCGGAAAGCAAAACTAGCAAACAAATGGCGAAGGCGCCGGTAGAAACGTAAAAATAAAATTTTATCAGGTAAATTATGTGTTGGCTTTCGTAGAACAAACACCGAAGAAAGTGGAGGTGAAACGGTGTGTAAAAAACGTATACGAAGTGTGCATACATCTGTGAAATTCATGGCCTATAGAATGGTACTATTGGTAGTGCTGTTGCTGCTGTTTTGTCACACACAAAGCAATCACGTCCTATAGATACGTATCACGAACTGGAGTCGTATAACTTCTATAAATCAATAGGTCAACCGATCCATATGCACCTGAACTGTTTGCTGGACAATTCTGCACAAATGCTATTGTATAGCTACACGTTTCGAATTATAAAACCAATCAACTGGTCGAAATTGGCAATCTAGCCGTGCAGAAGTCCAAATTCTTGCAGAAATCTTACAAATTCTGTATGTTTGGTAACAGAGATCCCACGAATCCCGCCGATTGTGATAAAAAAGGGTTTGGTACTTAAAGCTAACAAATAGAGGCTGCCAAACCTCGTCTATTGGTACTAGAATTAATTACTTGCTGTCTTCGCGCGTGCATCAAGTGTATGTGCATATTGGCTGTGTTGTTTCTTTTGTTAAGTTTTGTCGTAATGGATAACACAAACAAAGATGTGCAGTAGATTTTTATGTACCTAAATGACTTATAATCTTGGCTTTTACTTTCCGACTAGTACCCTAGAAAGAAAGTATTGTAATCGACGGAAATGACTAACAAGAGATTCGTTTTTTGGGCACGTGCGATCGCTGCAATCAGTAAAAGGGTCAGGAATGAGTGATTTAGTCAAAACGGTACCTACGAGCAGCTGTTTCTTCGATACATAAGCGCTCACCGGTTTGCTACTGAGTTCGGGCGAAAAACGTGTGTGTCTTATGGCCGATTTTCCGCTGTCCATTTGAGACGAAACGAGCGAACTTGTGTCGTTTCGTTAGCTCGCTACAAATAGTTTCTCGTCGATATCGACCACACCGGAGAGGTACTTCCCCGAAATGTCTAGAATAAAGTTACGACTGTCACGACGCTAACTAGATAGACAGCTCGCACGTGCCACCGCAACTAAAATTTATAGCCTCTTTCGTTGACTTTACAGTTAGGTACATCAGTCTTCATTAAGTTGATCAAATGGTTAAATTCAGTTTATTTTGCATTTTTATTTACTTCTTATAGGCTTTTTTTACTAGCGTGCTAGTTGCTACTGGCTGCTAATAGCATAATGTAACCACCAAGCAGCCGCTGTTTTTAAATAATTTTGTAAATAACGAATTGTAGTAGAGTCGTTGACTTTTCAACTAAATACTTCTAAAATGCAGAATTTCTAAATTTATTGTCATCGTGGGGCTTTGCTTATGTTATTTACACTCGTGTACAGTGCTTTCAAAATTTATGTAGTCAGGTTCAAGGCAGGTAGTCAATAAAATCCCACAATATTGGTACCAAATATGTAATATTCTATGTTTGCTACGCCTTCACCTGACAAAAGACAATACATTGTCTCACCGTTGTATGTACCTACCTGGTGACATGTAAAATGCACCAGAAATAGTTGACCTAGTAGAGTGTGAACTGAAGTTTGCTAGTAGTAGCCACTACCGGCAGCAGTACTATCGCTGGTAAAACAGCCTAGTGTTCTGACTCCAAGTGCCAAGTGACTCGACGTGTTTTGTGCGATAACATACACAAACTTCACATAATTCAACAAACGGAGATATTAACTCGAGTGCACTTCAATGAGCGAGTGTGAGTTGTATTTCCCCAGTTTCGTATTTATTAGGGACCGTGTTAAATTAAGAGGAAGCAGTAAGAATTAAATTATGCTTTCGCGCAAATGAATTTCTAGCGGTGCCGTTGTTAGACCTAAGGGAGACACATGGAAAATAACTGTGACAAAGTTTTCTGGGGGAAGTGTTCTGTGACACATTTTGGAGCAAATTTTCAACTTTTATCTTCTCAAATTAAAACAGCTTTTTTTTCTAAACGTCGTTGTGAAGATAAAATAACAATATTCCTATTACAGAAGTAATTTTGTCTTAACTTTATAGACCATTGCTTTCTGATGATCCACAAAGTTAAGACACCACTGTGCGGAACACTTCTTTAATAACTCGGAACACAGTTTGGGAAACTCTGAGACATTCGATCGATTGCAAACACGTGCAGGCAAAGGTCGCTTCGAAATTAAAAAAAAAAAACAATTAAAAATTAACCAGTTGATTGGTTTTATAATTCGAACTGGTCGGTAGGCAATAATATTTATGCAAAATTTCAGTTAGTTCAGAGCTGCATATGGATCGGCTAACCTATTGATTTATAGATGTTATATGTCGCGAGTTCGTGATACGTATCTATAGGACGTGATTGCTTTGTGTGTGACAAAACAGCAGCAACAGCACTACCAATAGAACCATTGTATAGGCCAACAATTTCACGGATGTATGCGCCCTTCCTGTACGCTTTTTACACGCCGTTGCACCTCTACTTTCTTCGGTGTTTATCCTACGGCGCGACGAGAAAAGCCAACACATAATTTACCTGACGAAATTTTATCGTGACGTTTCAACCGGCGCATCCACCATTTTTGTTTGCTAGTTTTGCTTTCCCCTTTTTTTGTTTGTCGAGTTTTTGATTGATTTAAATGGATGGTTACATTGCATGTCCGATTTAATTAAGTCAATAGAGCGTAGCAATAAATTGATTTAGAGTTATTTCAGTCACCACGGTCAATGTGGTCCATATTTATGTTTTGAAAAAGGGGAAAATGGCGTCTAAACCGCTCATCCTATGAATCTGTAAATTCGTATACATATTTAAAGTCACTGGAGGATGAGCTGGTGTATCAGTTCGATCTAAATCGGTCGAATCCCTAAGAGAATCCTGTGTAACATTTACCATTTTCGGTTGTCAGATTGTCAGCAAAATCAATCCATATCGTCCTGTGGTAATTTTATATATGTATACCGAATTTCAGCCCGATTCTTTTCCCTATTTGTGTGCTACCGTGTTTACAGACATACACACAGACATTTTCCGGAAATCATTCCACTTTTGATTTAGTGGACCGCAAATCGCGTATTTCCGCTGAAACCTCGATTTTGTTTTTTTTGTAGATTACAACACTTTGATTCTAGGGTACTAGTCGGAGCGTAAAAATGTGCCAAAGATATTATTCAGTTGGTGAAAGATTGTCAGAGTACTGTGATAGACACTTGATAGCGCTTTTGTTGTTGAGTTCACGACTCACACAACTTCTGTTGGAGATTATCTCATTACGTTCTGAAGTATCTGAACTTGATGGAAAAGAGCGATCGAACAATGTCTTGTTTACTGTTTGCTTAGGCGTAATATGGAAAACTTGACGTTTCTGTATTTCCTCGCTCGAGAAGGGTATTTTATCTATGCCTGCAGGAGAAATTCCTAGTAATATGTATTGTATATACCATTTTTATTTCTTTCGCAAACTATATAATGCGCTCTTACTATCCGACTAGTACTCTAGAAGGAAAGCATTGTAATCGACGGAAAACAATTTTTCGAGATTTCTGCGGATGTAGGTAATACCTTTTTTTAATTGAACCAGTCGCCGATTCAGTAAGACTCATCACAAATGAAAATGCCAGAGATAGCAGAATGAAACTGCCATTAAAAATTTCATTATATCCCTCGCTATAGTTATAGATATGATAATCGGTAATTTTCAGTTTTGCAAAAATGTTCAACGGGTAAAATTGTCGGATAAAACACGTCCATATCTCGTTTTGGGGATTTGTATAATAATCACGTTTACACGTTGACTGTCAACCGATGGCACATTACATCCATCACTGAAATGGTAAAGTTAACAGTACACAGAAAGAACTCTATTCTTCGATATTAAGAAAAATTATTTTTGCGTATACAGTGTAGCATGAAGAGTATTGTTTTTCTATACAAATAATATTTTATTCTAATAGGAATTTCAATATAGTTGTTTCAACGGTTAGTTATTCTTACGATTTAAGAATTTAGTATGTTTATGTCAAGTATATTTTTCTCTGACGAAGAAAAATTAAAAAAAAAAAACGTAGTAGACGTTTGTCTTACAACAAAAATATTTCGTTGGACGAAAAATATATATGCTTCAACAAAAAAACAGTTTCTTGACCCAAGATTCTTACTCTGAGAGATACATAGAAAGTTGTGCAATTACTTTACAGATGGCGCCAACAGTTTCTCGCGTCTTTTGCCACATATCACCGCTATATAAGTTCGACGAAATTGAGTGTTCGTACATTGTTTGTTTACATCTATGCATAAGTGTTTTATTTTATGGGTGACTTACAAGGATTGTGAAGAAAACCAAGATTGTAATGGAATAGCCTACACAGAGAGAACTGTATTCTTGGATATCAAGCAAAAATTGTTCTTGCGTATATTACAATCCAAATAATATTTTATTGTAATAAGAATTTCAATATACATATGTAGTTATTTCAATAGCTAGTTATTCTTTCGGTTTAAGAGTTTAGTATGTTTATGTTGAGTTATGTTGCTGAAAAATATGACAGTTTCTTGACCCAAAAGTATACGTACGTATCGCTTAAAACAGACGTAATTCCTTTCAAGCAGTTCCTTCATACTTAAAACAAGAAAACGTAATAATCTAAGAAATAGTGCGTCTATAAAAATGTATAGTATTATTAATTTGAGAATGTTTTCATGGGATAATTTTGACATGTCCTCAAGAGATTTATTTGACTGAGAGTTAATCGTTTGTCCAGGCGTACCAGACGCTAAATTTTTCGCAGACCCGTTTTTTTCAGAGATTTTTTTTGGTGGGATGAAGGGGTTTATTGAGCTTCAAGAACTTTTCTGAATTCACTCGACGTTTTCCACTCATCTTGGAATAAAATTATAATAAATTAGAGTTCTGTTGGCTGCCTTCAAACACATTCTTTTACACTTTAACAAGCAATTACATGCCAGAGTACCACTGATGAAACTTCCAAAACATTTGCCACGTAGGTTATTTTATCGTTACATGTTGTGTGCTTGTTCTCATTTTATACATTTATATGTAAGAGTGTATAATGCAGAGCAGTGCTATCAGATAACAAAAATGAGGGTCGTTTTAGTTTAGCCAATATAATTACCATGAAATCGCACAAATTATGTACTGCCAGTTAGTTGATCAATGGGACTCTAGTGAGATTTATGTATTTATGGTATACGGTCAGGTGTGTTTCCGATACAGATAAATCATTTACGATACCTACATAAGCAGGTGTATAATCATGTGGGTTAGGTATGTCTAGTTCAGCGATATTGCGTTGCATTTTCACTTTGACGTTCGCGATTTTGTCGCTTTTTTACGTGTTTTCTTTCCTTTGTCATCGGATGATGTGTTGAATGGACGTTATTGCGATTTTCGATATTCAAAGGGAATGATTTTTAGATATAAATCAAAGCAATTCGTGATTGCGGGGATCATTACGCTTTCCGCGAACGTTTTTGGCTAGCATTTTGGTCGGCCGTGTAGCATACGAACGATATATTCACTGGAAAAGTTTAACCATCGGAAAACTTTTGCAATATTGCCGAATGAGGGTCATTGTGGGCGTTCTATTTTTAGGTGGGGAACTTGCTGAATGTAACCACGCGATATGTCAACGGCTTTTGCCGGTCACAACAAAAATTGTTACCCAACTCTTCAAAATATTTTGATTTAATTTAAATTTTACCAGATTTTTTTCTACTAGTGGATTTTGAGGTATATGTTATGAAACTTTTTGGAATTTGCGTCCTTTATAGGGTACAAATTCTCTCTGTGTATAAAGAAAGGGTTCTCTTTATCACTAAAATTTAATTTAATTAAATTCAGTACTAAATACGGTCGGCGTGTGTATATTAACGTCTCTTGCAGATGGCATGTCATTTCTCATTGCATACGACAGCAGATAAGACCGAAAAACATCCGCCTTTTCGTACCGCCGAATTTCAAAACAAAAAAATTAAATGAACTCCCGTATATCATCGAAAAAAGGGTGCATCCATCTCTCCTAAATTACTCTGACGGAAACCCCTGCACTAAAATGGCTACCTACTGAGGCAGAAGTATCTTTACGGCACGTGGAATTAATCGGGCGAGGCCAGAAGATCAATTTTCCCCCAAATTTGCTTGAGAAGGCACCCGTGAATGTTACGCTAGTCAAAATCACAACGAATTAACGTTTCTGGGGCGCTGTGAACTATTCAACAGAGCTAACTATACTTGTAGATATTGTAGACACACTCCAAACGAAGCCATTCAATACCAATGGTTGCCTAATACTGAAATAACCACTTGTGATTGCTATATAACTAGTTTAATACGGTTTGATTTGAGAGTCGGCCTTCACGGCAAAACGTAAACAAATATGTATGTAAGTTCTAGATTTCCGGGAGAAAACCGCGTCAACGACGATAAAGTGATCAACGTTTAGCACTCTGTTGTAAGAGGCATCCTCAGGACGTAACAGGAAGACAGCTATGTATGTATTCTATGTGTTTTCTTATTCGAAAGTCTGACAAAGTCTTACAAAGCAATTTATGCCACTACTTATAGCAATTATAAATAGATTTAAGTATAAACAGCAAAACAAACGTCTTGGAAATTTGTTCCCTTCTTTTCGGTTGCTATGTTTGCTCATTGCTGAAGCAAACATTTAAAATTAACCGTAAATATAATAAATCATGCAAAATCTGAGCATGCGAAAGCAGCCGGACGGAATCCCTTTAAACCCTTTCAAGTATGGACCATCCCTCAACTAACCATGATAAATTATGGGTATTACCATCGCATTATGCCAGATGGGGGCCAATCGTGGTCGAAATCTTTCACCCACCACGAATTTTAAATTAGCCTTATCTTTATATTCCGTCGACAATTTTTAAACAGGCTTTAGGAAATCTAAGCAAAAAATATATCTTTATAGCAAAAAAATATCTTCAAGCAGTTTGAAATCCCGATTTTTTTCATCGATTACAATTACTTTCCTTCTACACAGAGAGAACTCTATTCTTGGATATTAAGAAAAAATATTCTTGTGTATATAGTATAGCATGAAGAGGATTTTTTTTTTCTATCCAAATAATATTTTATTCTAATAAGAATTTCAATAGAGTTGTTTCGACGGTTAGTTATTCTTACGATGTAAGAATTTAGTATGTTTATGTTAAGTATATTTTTCTCTGACGAAGAAAAAGTTATTTTTCAACAAAAAAGTAGACGTTCGTCATACAATCACAAAAATATTTCGTTGGACGAAAAATATATATGCTTCAACGAAAAAAACAGTTTCTTGATCCAAGATTCTTACTCTGAGAGATACATAGAATGTTGTGCAATTACTTTACAGATGGCGCTAACAGTTCCTCGCCTCTTTTGCCACATATTACCGCTATATAAGTTCGACGATATTGAGTGTTCGTATATTGTTTGTTATTCTTGGATATCAAGAATCTCAATATATGTACTTATTTCAACGGCTAGTTATTCTTCCGGTTTAAGAGTTTAGTATGTTTATATGTTGAGTATATTTTGCTCTGACGAAGAAAATGCTATTCTCCTACATACAAAAAGAGTAAGACGTTCGTTTTACAACAACTATATTTTGTTGGGTGAAAAATATATATGCTTCAACGAACAAACAGTTTCTTGACCCACAAGTATACGTACGTATCGCTTAAAACTGACGTAATTCCTTTCAAGCAGTTCCTTCATACTTAAAACAAGAAAACGTAATACTTGAAACATAAAGAAAATCGTATTCTTACTCTGAGAATTTTATATTTTACTTGAACCAACCATATTAATTACAAGATATGTTCCATGAAATGTTAGAGAAGAGGATACATAGCTGATGTTATTAAAAAGGAAAGAGGAGCTAATCAAAGGGGACTTATCTGTCATGAAAGTAAATTAGGCTCTTTCATCAGTTGCTCTTTAATTAGATATGAACTTATGCTCTTGACATCAAATAAAGTAGAGAGGAAGTTTTATTCACTCGGGGGCACAATTGAGAAGGACAAACGTAACTTGCTTTTTGGACGCTTCGTTGTTATGACAGCTCTCATATAAAGCTATCGTTGTCATTAAGGGCACCAGAAATTGGATATATTTTACCGTGTGTTTTTCTTGTATTCTATCTCATTTTGAGCATCCTCTCTTGAAGCTAGATACCACGACTCTGCATTTTTCTTAATAGCTGTCGCTAATGATTTTCAACGCAACCGTAATTACTGCAGATAGTCGCGATAATCGCATTCTTCCAGTGCAGTGGCTACCGCGTTAATTACTATTAAATTATTCGTTTTACACTGAAAAACTTTAATGTACGAAGTACGTAGGGTTTTGCTGACTTCTGCGGTTAACGTTGCGCGCGTACGTACTGTTGAAATAGCGTGTTTCGTATATTGACATAAACAATACATTTAATCTTCATTCTGGCTTCGTATATAGGGCTCTTGTGGGGTGTATTGAATAACGCACGAGGAGGCAGGTTAAATATCAAAGCAAATAAATAATTAAGGCCGGAACAATTCGGTCTGTGACATAATACCGACGAAACTTTGACGTTTTGATACATTTCCGACAAAATATCCGCTTACCCCTCGAAAATTTTCCGTAACCTTATTATCAATTTTGTTCTGTGATGTACATTAGGTATATCTGACATAAGAAGGATTGAATTCGTATTCAAAAGTCTATAAACAAACAATTAGTACGAGTAATTAATCAATAACTGACTCGATGACACAAAAAATTCGCCAAAGTCTTCACTTGAAAAACGACCGTTGTTTTGATTCAAAGTAACTTAACTTGAACTGAACTGTAATTTCTCTGTGTGTAGTGTGTAGAGAATATTTCATTTAGTTTCCCAACCCTGTATACCAAATTTCAGACGAGATCACATGGTAAATTACACATTCTGGTCCTGGAACACATCAAATCAAACTTTTGCTCACGTGGCACGTTGCACCAAGTCACGGATAAGAACATCCCGCAAACATATGCTTACCAGACGTACTTCTGCAATCGGTGGCGCATAATTCAAGTTTTCTGCTATCGCCGCACACCAGCTACGTACAGAATGCAACCACTGTTCGGAACATTTCACGCACGTTACACAGCTTTCAGCTGATATAAAGCTGATATCAGTAATTCTCTGCAGGATCTAGGCCATCGATTTCACTCACAATCGTAATGCCGACGCGTTAGAATTATTACAGTTTCGAATATATGTGTTTCTAAGAGCTACGAATCTATTTTATAGAGTTTTTTTTTATCTGCCGGAAAGGGTAAAGTGTAATTGAAATTGTACGACGGCAGGCGCCCGGCGTTTCTAAGATGAAATGTGCCATTTGTCACGGCGGAAGAATGAATAGCTTCGTATGTTAAGGCATTCCATCGGAGAAAATGCAAATTACACATTACGCTATTTACCAGCAAAAGTACTGCTGGCGCTGGCGCTGGCGCTCGCCCATAATATTTATAAAACACATTTCAAAAAGACATAATTTCCCGAGTTAACATTCACGCTGGTTGCTGTAAAAGTTAAACAAGCGCTGGTGGGCTGGCTGCTGCTAAACACACTCGCCAACCGGTAAAACAGCGCTGCTGAGTGCTCACACTAGCAATACAATTCCCACACAACGGTTCTATTATATTACGACAAATCTGTAATGCTTACGACGCGATTTATGTGCTTTTGTCGTTTCAAATTTTCTAGGGAAAACCGGTAGCCGTGGCGTAATATAGAATTCGCGACCCACATTTCATAAGGCAGATGAGAATGCTCAGTGAAGTAGACGTTTGACGCTATACGAATGGAAAATGCAAAGACCCAATAACCGCTGCTGGAAAACGGTACCAAGTTTTCCGCTGCACCCAAAACGACTTTTCCCCAGTATATCAGATGCAATAGCAAAAGTTAAATAAGAATTTTTCATATCACGCAGTGCACACTCCTGTCTGTAATGTAATGAACTGCGTTGGTCGATTTGGGGCATATTTTATTCCACACAGTGTTACTTTCATTACGGTTTCTCTTAAGACAGTGGAGAAATTAGTGTTTTTCAGTACACGCGAATTGTCGCTCTACTTACTTGTGTATAAGATACATGGGTAGATTCTGGAAGATACAGGAAACTCTTACGCAAAAATCGGTCACCGCCAGATCAGCAAGGAAGAACTTCGCGATGGATCTCAAGTACCGTTACGACTAGGATTACCAGTAAATTACCTGAAACAAAAGAAATCCACACTTAAAACGTGCGAAACAAGTACGTCGTAAATCAGTTTTCTTGCCCGCCCCCCTCTCCTTCTGAGAACTCGAAAATTCCTCTGGGATTTATTAGAGAATGTTTTTTTTTTTGATATATTTTTTTCGTAAGCACTAAGAACTTTTCTACTGGTTGAAAGAAAATGATCTGTTTTTTTTTATAAAAATCTATAATTTTTATCGAAACGATTACGCTATTGTACGTCTGTATGTCGAGATGTTTTATTATAATAGACAGGTTCTTGATTAATAATAATATACCATTTATATATTAGACTTAGTCTTGACAATAATTATATTATTCTTAGTTTTATTATAGGCTTGGGTATTTATTTTTAAGTTAGATACTTGTTTATCATTATATTTACCTTCATAATAATTATAATCGACTATTTCACACCAAACAACCCAACATCAACCTACATATGGGTCGTTATCGCTCTGCGAAACAACAAATTATGAATGAAGTCCATAAATTTCATTGCGACGAGGGTGCACCGAAAATATGGATTCATAATCCATTAACAGTCACGTTATTAATATGGGTAATTATCAACCGCGATTAATTTATTGGCAATTAAGTCAAATATCGTGTAAAGCCCAAAATTTCGAACGGACCTCGGACCCCGGACAATGCACAAGTCCAAACAAGATTGATTGGTGGCTCGCTGTATATTATATATGTATATCACACGTGATTCGGACAAAAACGTCATCCGATAATAAACAATTATTCCGTTGAGCGGTGAATTTCGCGTATTATCGTAATATTGCGCAGTACTGCGAAACTGCTTCTAGATGCGAAGCAATTTCACAGTAGATACAATTGCACTTTGGGGAAGAAGAAACATTTACTGGACCTGATTACTATGCGGCACGTAATGGCGTGAACAAGCAATGATCGTCTTGAGATAGTGGCGGAATCCTCGAAACGTTCTGTCGTTTTCTGTAATCTAAAATGGTGCGCGTGGCCATATTGAAGCGTCACTCAAGCGTCAGTTCGACGAGACAGTCTCGTCGTAACAGAGCTGAGGTTCTGTATTCCTCGAACAGTTATTTTTTTTGCTTTCATAATTTTTACTTTCCGACTAGTAACCTAGAAGGCTCTACTATATTTAGATTGGAAACTTCCGCGATCCGAATTACTAAGTTCTAGATTTCGGGGAGGAAACCGCGTCGACGACGATAAAGTAGTCAACGTTTCGCACTCCAATATGGCCACGCACGAACGTGGTTACGCCACGTAATCAGATAGTACCGGTCGATAAAGGGGCATATTTGCCTTATCATCCACCGCGATTGGAAAGCAAATATCTAGTTAGGTGAAGAGATCATGAACGGCATACCAGAGATAAGTTATATACCCAAAGGCAGCAAGAAAATATTCAAATAACGGAATCAAAATTCAGTCAATTCGTAACCACAAACACTTCTCTAAACGCTGGTCCCATTGATCTGATTCACTTTATGAAAATATGCAAAGCACATATTTGACTTATAGTACTATATTTCACGGGAGGAAGTCGTGTTTAATTTAATCAAATTGATTATAGTATAGAATATAGATTATTATACACAGAGGGAAACATTTATTTGATACAACACGAATATCTTTGAGTGAAGAATATCACTTGTTTCTATATCCCCAGAGAGATCATTTGGTTGGTTCAAGTAAAATACAAACTTCTCAGAGTAAGAATATGATGTAAACAAACAATATATGAACACTCAATATCGTCAAACTTGTATAGCGGTGGCAAAAGACGCGAGAAAATGTTAGCGCCATCTGTAAAGTAATAGCACAACTTTCTATGTATCTCTCAGAGTAAGAATCTTGGGGCGGCAAGAAACTGTTTTTTCGTTGAAGAACGAAATATTTTTGTTGTTACGAACGTCTACTTTTTTATAGAAGAATAACTGTTTCTTCGTCAGAGAAAAATATACTTAACATAAACATACTAAACTCTTCAATCGTAAGAATAACTAACCGTTGAAACAACTATATTGAAATTCTTATTAGAATAAAATATTATTTGGATAGAAAAAAATCCTCTACGCAAGATTCTTGATATCCAAGTATAGAGTTGTCTGTCTCTGTGCAGAATTTATCGGGTAAAGTTTAAAATTAATGTTGCTGTAGGTGGATAGTTCACAGTTCAAATTATGAACCGGTGGGGTGATATACATGTATATACAGACATACGCTTTAAACGGAGCGGCTCACGCCTGAGTACGTCAGACTATGTGATTTTGAAACTTTGATAATTAATACTTCATGCATTCGACCCTCATACACGCACCTCTATTCGCGGAATGAGCAAAAGTAATTATTTATTACGTTACCTAACCCAGCGTTAAGCTACTGGTGTACAACACACCAAACTGTCGAGAAAGAAATAAACATACCTAATAAAACATTGCGGCTATTTAATACTTAAACTGTTCTGTAACTACGGATACGCAGTATAATGATGATAAAAGGGTGAAGTTTCGGAAGTAACCAGATATGATTTAATCGCGCTTTTAATTTCGCCTATACGCGCCGCCCGCGCGCGCGATAAATACAGTTTCGTTTTATCGCGTGTTCTCGCGAGCTTCTAGAGAACTCTTTCTCGGCGAATGTACGTTTATTATTTATTATGTCGAATCTTATTTATGGATATTTCGGCGCCGAAACTTACAGGTACCTTGGAATATATTGTCGGCGTTTACGCTTCGATAACAAACGGGAACGGAGAATGTATTAAGAGACGCGCGCGGTGCTTTTATGTTCGCGAAACGTGAATTTCCGAAAAGATACGTATGAAAATTTTATAAGTACGCCGCCGCGGAGAGGTGAAAAACTTTATGATCCGACGAAATACGATTTCCAGTTCGAGAGATATTACCTTGATATCAAAGACCGATAAACAACGCGATCGTCGGGCGCGTTCGCCTCTAGAGGCAAACATCTTTGGTTGCCTAGAAAATATACTGACGGTGAAAAAATCGCCCACATAAAAATTTCGCAAACTTTGTTCTCAAACTTTTGCAATCTCTCTGATCGATTTTGGTGATTCGAGAAGAGAAGAGATTCTCTTCGTAGCTTTCTTACTGTTACGTCCTGAAGATGCCTGTTGCGACATGTGTGCAAAACGTTGAAAACTTTATCGTCATTGACGCGGTTTCCTTCCGGAAATCTAGAACTTAGTAATTCGGACCGCGGAAGTCTCCAATCTAAATATACCTGATTTATGTTTGAAATAATACGATGTGGCACATAGCCCGTGGGTAGGTTCTGATGTCAGTCGGACCGTTTTGATTATCTCCGGTGATGGTACTTAGACCCTTCTGCAAGGATCCAAGTTTATAACGACACAATTAATTAAATAGGCACATTAACCAAATAACGTTTGTATCACAAATCAAGTATGTTAAAAACATTAATTAGGCGTAAAACAATTAAAGGAAGTACTCATTTTGAAGTTTTATATTAAATTTGTCAGTTTCCTCGGTAATAAATATTTGGTACTTAGACCATTTTGATTTACAAATCCAAGTATCGAATTAATCCTTATAGTTGAGCATGCGCCTTAAAGAATATCTGATTCACTCAATATTAAGGAACTTACTGCTGCCCGAACAGAACTAATACCGAAATTAATGGCTCTTTATGATACCGGGCTATAGTAAATAAATAAAATTGGCTATCTATAAGCCGACATATTTATTGTAAGGCCGTCCCGTCGAGTTTTGCCGGACCATATCCCCGTTGATAAATTCTCGAATTTTCAGTGCAGAACCAACGCTGTCCGAACTGGTCCCAAGTAACGACCGGTGACCATATGTGCTGTCATTTTCGATAAGCTATTGTTATCACAGAGTGCATTATTAACTATACTTTATTAGATATTGACTACGGAACTATTTTATTATGTATAGGGTTGCCAGATTTATTTGACACAAATATCAGAGACCGAATCTCGTCAAAAAAAAAAAAAGATTTTAATTACGCAAGAAAAATTTTTTTTGATATCCAAGAATAGAGTTCGCTAGTCTGTGTAGGTTGTTTCACTACAATCCTGGTTGTCCTCATAATCCTTGTAAGTCACCCATGAACTAAAACACTTACGCATAGATGTGAACAAACAATATACGAACGCTCAATATCGTCGAACTTATATAGCGGTGATATGTGGCAAAAGACGCGAGAAACTGTTAACGCCATCTGTACAGTAATTGCACAACTTTCTATGTATCTCTCAGAGTACGAATCCTGGGTCAAGAAACTGTTTTTTCGTTGAAGCATATATATTTTTCGTCCAACTAAATATGTTTGTTGTTATAAGACGAACGTCTACTTTTTTTTATAAAAGAACAAGTTTTTCTTCGTCAGAAAAAAACTATACTTAACATAAACACGTTACATGCAACTTGGTAACTAAGATTTTAATTTCGGGTAAGTACAGATAATGATATATAACAGTTTTAGAGAACGTTAGCCAAACTTTCGCGGTTAAAATTGTGGTTGGACTCGATTGGGGGGTTGTAGGGCGGCATTACAAGTGTAGAACCACCTCCATGCCCCCACGCAAAATAGACGTCATTCGATCGGAAAAGTTGGATGCTTATTTCGAGATGGTATCAGTAAAGTTTTAGAAAGGCTTCGCCAATTAAATTCCTAGCGACCATTTACTAGATTACTAGCAGGACTTCAGCAGTATAAAAGATGCACGCATCCAAGGCCTATCATCACTTCTCCACAGACACCCAACCAGCCGGGTCAACTAAACAAAACTAAAGAACCGAACAACAAGAACAACAGAAAAACCAACCCTTACAAAGTGAGTAATTTACTTTACAAAATTTACTTTATAAAATTTACATTACAAATTACAAAATTATCCATCAAATACCACTGTAAAGCATTTCTAACTTCTAGAGATTGATTGCAGGATGCAGCATCGATTCGTGATGATCGTAGTGCTTTTGTTCGTTGTCGGCTACGCGGCCGCTCAATTTAATTACTCGCCCGATTGGGGAAAACGCGGTGGCGGCGCAAACACCGCCCCCAACAACTGCAAACCTTCGGTGGACGCCGCATTGCTCATCTATAAAATTATTCAGGTAAGTCTCGAGCTCAATTCTTGACCCTTCGCTATCTGCCAGGTCACTAGCGTGCGTACAAAACCGTTCGCTCAGTTGATGCGTTCGCAACGCTGCGTATACGTCTCAGAGCGAATGGTCAAGAATAGCGGTTCGTATTGCGTGAATTATTTACGCGTGATCTGGCCTGATGGCGTGACCCTTATTGGTCTGTACGTTGTTACAGGCGGAGGCCCAGAAATTGCTGGAGTGCGAGAAGGGAACAAATTGACGTATTCAACATGAAAACGGAAAAGCGTACTTATAACTAAGGTTTATGTGGATAATTTATTAATAAAGATGATATTGTGAAGTCTATTTGCGTTATTTTTGGTCACCAATATCGTATTACCTGATTTTATTGCTATGGAACAGGTAAGTAACGTAATTAGTCCTATTTTTTTATCGAAGTTATAAGTTGTTTTAACGGTTAGTTAGTTTTACGATTTAAGAATTTAGTATGTTTATGTTAAGTATGTTTTTCTCTGATGACGAAAAAATTATTCTTCTATAAAAAAGTAGACGTTCGTCTAACAACAACAAAAATATTTCGTTGGACAAGAAATATATATGCTTCAACGTTTCTTGACCTAAGATTCTTACTCTGAGAGATACATAGAAAGTTGTGCAATTACTTTACAGATGGCGCTAACAGTTTCTCGCGTCTTTTACCACATATCACCGCTATATAAGTTCGACGATATTGAGTGTTCGTATATTGATTGTTTACATCTATGCATAAGTGTTTTATTTCATGGGTGACTTACAAGGATTATGAGGACAACCAGGATTGTAGTGGAATAACCTACATAGAGAGAACTATCTATTCTTCGATATCAAGAAAAAAAATGTTGTTGTTTTTTCATTTTATTCTAATAAGAATTTCATATATTGAAATAGATAATTCAACGGTTAGCTATTCTTACAGTTTAAGAGTTTAATATGTTTATGTTGAGTATAATTTGCTCTGACGAAGAAAATGTTATTCTTCTACATATAAAAAGAGTAAGACGTTCGTTTTACAACAACAATATTTTGTTATGTGTAAAATATACATTCTTCAACGAACAAACAATTTCTTGACCCAGAAGTATACGTACGTATCGCTTAAAACAGACGTAATTCCTTTCAAGCAGCTTCTTCATACTTATTTATATTTTACTTATTTATATTCATACTCCTTCGTACAACAAGAAAACGTAATACTTGGAACATCAAGTAAATCATATCCTTACGCTGAGATATAGAAACAAGTCATATTTTTCACTCAAAAATATTCGTGTTGTATCGAATAAATGTTTCCCTTTGTGTAACAGTTTCAAAATATTTTATTTACATACAGAACTAACTATCAAAGTTACTAAAATTTAACCTTTAACAACATTTTGATAGCAACTGAACAGTAACTTTCATACAGAATTGGACTGATTGAATCAGTCAAATAACTCAGACAAATAACTCTTATTATTTCCACCGAGTTATTGTTGCCGTAAAAAAAAATTTCTGCAGACTAAAAGTCTACAACTTTGACAATACTTAATAAAAGTTTTTATGGAAGTTAATGCTGTTTTTCTTTGTTGAACACAGAAAGCCAGTTCGGGCACAAAAGGTCCAGATGTGGTTGAAGTCTGTTAGACGTATATTGAAAAGAGAACGTGTAGTGAATGTAAAATTGCAAATACCAACGTCCGTCTCAGTATGTATATCTGTATATACATATAACTGAGGAAGGTACATTACTGTAAGGAAAAATTACAAGAAGTTTAAAGTTTTAGTAGTTTTAATTAACTTCCACACAGTTAAAGAATATATGAAAGAATACATGTTTGAAACAAATAAGTATTTTAAATAAAAACAAAATGAGATGCACAGGCTGAAAGAAATATTTTATTTGAAATATTTCTCGAGTAAAATGAAATAGTTTTCACTGAAAAAAAAAAAAAACGATTCTTTTACACCAAATGGTTTTCCATCATTTCCGTAAAGTAGAAATTGTTTGGGGTTAATTGCAGAAAGAGGTTTGAATGAAATAAATCTGGTTTTACTTGAAATAAAGATTGGCCTTGGGGTAAATGACTATCTAATCTATTTGAAATTAGTCGGAAGAAAAAGATGGCTACTGGTGAGAAGATTTCGCTGACAGTCTCTAGCCACACGTTGGCTTAGTTTGACCTTATATAAGCTGAGCTATGAAAAGCGAGCGGTTATCTGGTTTCTCTTCATTTGGGAATAAGTCTGTAGTCTTTACTAAAGATTTCCGTGGAGAAAAATAATCTAATGGGTCCACCATAATCTTTTATTGTGTTTATCGACTACACTATGTTTTGGATTATAATCAAGGACCCATGATTATAATCCAAACATCATAAAATTATGATTAAATTAAAAAAAATATTGAAACTACACTTTACTGAAACTAAACTACTTTTTGATTATATCAAAATTTATAGTTTTTAAATCAAGTTTCGATTTTATTTAGTTATGTAGGTACTACATTGTCAAACAGTAAAGGAAGATCTTTTATTTAAAAGGAATTTAAAATAAACCAACATAATCTTGAAGACTGCATTTTTTTGATGTCTTAACTATAAAATAACAATAACTATAAAGTAGTGAACGTAAACACTACATAGCCTTTATGTATCTAGTTTCTATCCATATATGCATGGCACGAGATACAAGATACAGGATACACGCTTACACTGTAAACCAGCAATATCCCGTTTTCATTCAATATCGGAATATATTTCGAGGCATATAACTCGGCTCTGAGTGCAGGCAAGCAAGCGATTTTAACCTGTATATATGAATAAAAACTGCACAGTGGACTTTACAACTTTCTTATACCAGATCAACTCAACATTGTATCATTTTTACTCAACCCAAAACGCCATGCATACAGACAGAGAACTCTATTCTTGGCTATGAAGAAAAATTATTAAAATATACATTCTTCAACGAACAAACAGTTTCTTGACCCAAAAGTATACGTACGCTTAAAACAGACGTAATTCCTTTCAAGCAGTTCCTTCATACTTAAAACAAGAAACCGTAATACTTGGAGCATCAAGAAAATCATACTCTTACTCTGAGATTTTTATATTTTACTTGAACCAACCAAATGATCTTTCTGCGGATATAGAAACAAGTGATATTCTTCACTCAAAGATGTCGTGTTGTATCGAATGATGTTTTCCTTCTGTGTATCGATGCGAATATAGCTTTGCAAACTCTTGCTGTATATGTGAAATGTCAGTTATATGAGTACACTAATTACCCTAATCTCAAATCCCAATAACCATCCCTGAAGGGTTTTAATTTAAGGTTAGGTCAGGGCTAAAACTAATAATTTATAAAGGAGTGAAGGTCGCTACTGGCGAAATTTCCTATTACTGTACACAGAATGGGATTTCCAATAATTGGAATTGCGCTCACGGAAGTACTAATTAGAACGGATGTACCTAATTCTCCCAGTGAATCTGTATCACGAGAAAAATAATCTAACGAGTCCACCATAATCCTTTATTGCGTTTTTTTTTTCGACTACACTACGTTTGTATTATAATCAAGGTCCCATGATTATAATCCAAACATAATGAAATAATGATTTAATTAAAGAAAGATTATTTATTTTAATTTAACAAAAAATAAATCACGGTCGCAATATTTACCTAATTTGAAAGTACACTTTACTGAAACTAAACTATTATTTGGTTAGGTAGGTGTATCAAAATATGTAATTGTTAAATCAACATTTGATTTAATTACCTAAGTCTAAATTGTCAAACAGTAAATAAAAGGAAGATTTTTTATTTAAAAGGAACGAAGAGTTCTTGAAAGAAATCTTTCATTTCTTTCTTCGAAAATATTATGTTATTAAATTTAAATTAATTAACGTTGATACAAATACGATAGCTTTGAGTTTAATAAATCTTACCAAATAATTTCTTTGCGGCAACTAAAGCTTTGTCTGCCACTATTTAACATTGACCTTTCTTTCACATTAAAGCAAATTCGTTTCATTCAAATGTTTTTCTCTCTCCGTGGACCATTTTTTTCTGCGGCATCAGTTTGTGTAATCAATTTTGATAGACTATGACTATGAAGTACTCGTTGTATAATTAATTTGTTTGAATTGACTCCAGTTCTTATGATAAACGACGCAATCAAAGTATAGTATAAGTTAAATTATAATAATTTAAACCTCAATAAAGAATATTTTTGCTTTTCGTGTGGCTAGCAAGTCTTTATTTACCAAAACCAATATTTGAACTAACTTTCTAAAATATAACATGTTACTCTACAACTTGCTGCTGCTTTTTTATTGTATCAGCAAAATGGATACACTAAATATCCCTGTTTTCTTTGCCTGTGGGACAGTCGTGCAAAAAATGAACATTGGGACAGGAAAAAAACTGACCGTCGAGAATAAATATGACCGTAGGAAAAGCTAACATCGGCCATGAACCATTGATAAGTCGAGAACAAATAATTCTTCCACCACTACATATTAAATTTGGGCTAATTAAACAGTTTGTGAAAGCTTTATATAAGAATGGTGTTTGTTCCAAATATATTTGTTAATCATTTCTTGGCCTCAAACCAAGAAAATTAAAAGCCGGTATCTTTAATGCATCACAAATGACTTAGGTTGAAGCATGGACCAGCTTTGTATCAGTTATCGAACTTTTTTTGGGAAATCACCAAGCCGAACAATATTAACAACACAAATCGTTGACAAAATGCCTCAAAATTTTGAAAAACTACTATGAGTACCTAGTTACATTATTTTCATAGTCATTTAGATAAATTTTCTGACAATCTGAGTGATTGCCAATGAAGAACAAGAGCAACGGTTTCAGCAGTATATCAAGACAACGGAGGAAAGATATGAAGGCCGATTGTATTTGCCATATAATGGCAGACTACTGCTGGACCTTAGAAAGGGACTGTCCTGAACAAAAATACAATAGAAAACGTAACACAAAACGTTTTCTTAATTTAAATTTGTGTTTTTTTTTTAATTCTTTTACTGTTAATTTCAGAATTGTGTAATATACCTCATGCTTTCGAATGGTAAAAAATGTCAAATTAAATAAATTGGGAACTTTTAGTTAACGTTATTTAACATATTAATGCAGTGGTTTCCAACCTTTTTCAACCTCCGCCCCCTTTTTTTGATATATTTGTTTTGCGCCCCCCCTCCAAATATTTTACTAAATTAATTGCACACTGTATTTCAACGTTTATTTATTAAATACATTTTAAAAGAAAACACAAAACAAACAATGTTTTATATAAAATACACATTTAAGAAAAAAAATAAATTTCATGTTTAATGTGATGGCTGAGCTTGCTTCTTGTCACAAAGTTTCTCAAACCGTGGCATTAATGTCGATATTGCTACTCTTAATTCTTTTTCTATTATTAGCCGAGAGCGATATTTTGATTTCAAAACCGCTACTGCTGAAAAGCCAGTCTCACATAAGTAAGAGGTAACAAACGGCAATAAAATTTCCAACGCTTTCTCCGTTAATGGATAATAATCTTTTTGGACTTGTAGCCAAAATCGAATGCAGCTATTCTCTTCTTCAAAAATCTTTTTCAAATCGCCGTCGGATGACAAATCAATGAGCATTTCTTGCTCTGTGCATGAAAGATCCAGTGAATTGAAATTATTAATAATAAAAGGATTTCGTATCCATTCATATTTTGACATATCCAGATCTTTAAAGTAAAATTTGAATTGTGTTTGAAGCAATTTTAAGTGGGTCAGGATGAGATTTTTGATGCTTTCAATTTTATTAGCAGGACACGTAATTTTTAAATTAACAAACATCTCCAAGTTATTATTTTCTACGTTTATTGCCCACAATTCCAATTTTTTAATGAAAGCAGTAATTTTGTCCGTCTGTATCAGGGCATGTACATGCGGACCTTGCATACCTTTATTTAAGGTTGCAAGTTTGTCAAAAATATCTACTAGATACGCAAATTTTGTACGGAATTCTAAGTCATAAAATAAATTTGCTTCATCTTTCTTATTGTTGTCGTTTAAAAACATGGCTATTTCGTCTTTTAGCTCAAATACTCTTTGAAGCACATTGGATCGAGAAAGCCAACGAGCCTCACAGTAATAAAGAAGTGCTCTATGTTCTGCACCCATATCATCACATAATTTTGCAAAAAGCCTGCCTTTAAGTGGACTGTTTTTAATGAAATTTACCACTCTTGTAATTACGTCAAAAATATTTTGAAGATCAACACTCATATTTTTTGAAACCAGCGATTGTCGGTGAAGCATACAATGTGTCCACATTGCACGAGGAGCTACATTTCGAACAAGTGCCTGTAGACCAGCGTTTTTTCCTGCCATAGATGGAGCTCCATCTGTGCACAGTCCAATACAATTTTTCCAGAGGATCCCATTGTCTTCAAAAAAAGTGTCAATTATTTTGAACACTTCTGTTGCTGTAGCCTTGCCGTCAATTGGCTTGCAGAATAACATATCTTCTCTTATTTCCGTTTCTTCAACATATCTGACATAAGCAATTAAATGTGCATCCTTAACTACATCAGTTGCTTCATCCACTTGCAAAGCGAAAAGAGATAATTTTGTTTTTTTTATTAGTTGATCGCAAATATCCTCAGATATATCACCAATTCTTCTTCCCACTGTATTATCTGCAAGTGGAATCATTCGAAGTTGATCAGCATACGTTTCACCAAACATCACAGCTACCATATCAATCGCCGCTGGTAGGATCAATGTTTCTCCAATGGAATGGGCTTTTTTACATTTTGCAATCCTGTGAGAAACTTTATAAGAAGCAAGCAATGCTTTTGATGTAACAGACGCTGTTTTTTGAAAAGTTTTCTGTTGTTTACTTAATTGATTCAGTTTTCTCTGAAAAAAATCTTTAGACTTTCCCACGTACTCGGAATGCACTGTTTCAAAGTGCCGTTTTAATTTATTGGGTTTCATACTATCAGCGGCTAGAATTTTCGTACAGAGCAAACACATAGGCCTCTGTTGGTCATGCATATCTTTAAATGTAAATCCCCATGCTAAATAGAGTGGATCGTATTTTCTGGTTTTATGATCTTTGCTAGTCCCGGCTTCCTCAGTATCATTATTTTTTCTTTTGATCCCAGTTAAAAATTTATCCATCTAGAGTAGATATTTAAAAATTGAGAAATGAATAAAATGATAATGTCTAAATTTACCTTTAGTTCAAATTGTGTGTGTGTGTATATGTTAGAATTTGTATCGTTACTACTGAAACGAGTTTGATTTGCATTGAACGCGCACCACAGAGTCACTACTGGAGCGGGAGCGGCGACAGAAACCTCTTCGGTCTCTCACTCTCCTACAAAATTAGGGTATTCCCAATGCCGACTAGATATACTAGGTGCAGTGGCGACACGAGTGACGAGAGTGCCAAGTTCGACACATCATGGCGGATCATACCACGTGATTATAGCTTAAAACTTGCAACAAAACTTAAAATTTTGGTAAATTCTGCGCGCCCCCCCTGAACTGTCTTCGCGCCCCACCAGGGGGGCGCGCCCCACAGGTTGGAAACCACTGTATTAATGGATTGCCATTGTCTCAAAAACAGGAGTCAATTTAACAAATATTTTGTTATTTTCATATTTAGTAGACCAGAATTACCTAAAATTGACTAATAAATTTCATGCCACAAAATCAATGCTCCGCTGTGTAATCATAGTTGATCACTTATTATTGTTCACTGATTGCTCAAAATATTTTTTGATGGGTAATTGCTAATATCTAACCCGCTTTGTGGGTATATGCCTCATGAAGGTTGGGAACCGTTGGCTTAGAGAGAATGTTTGTTTAAAACTACTCTACAGAACTCACAACAAGTTCTAAAGTAATTCCAAACATCAAAGTGATATATTTCGCTCATCTAAGTCTATAATTTTAATTGCTTGCTTGCATTTATAATTGCTTGAATTTATATCTTTCTTTTCCTTTTGTGTCAGAGACAGAACTAACAGCTAAGTAGTGCAATTAGGCAAAGTGGTAATTTAATTAAAAGCCAACCGTTTGATATTACGTTGAGCGTATTACTGCTATTATGTTATTTTATTTCAAAAACAAAAGAAAAAAAACAAACCCTTTAAGGTTTATTAATTAACATCCTTGTACAGGAACGCGATTAAATTAGATAGAAATACGCGACAGCTAGTATGCCAGACCAATATTATTATACGGCATTATGTCTTCACAAAGTTAAGGGTGGCAAAGTTCAACACCCTGTAATTCTACCTTTATTAGTATGCATAGAATTTCTAGTGATCTTATCTGGTCTACCTTCATCAACGACACATTTTTATACATCGCGGCTTAACGTTGAAGTCTAGAGCAGTGTTTCCTAACCTGGGGTCCGCCGATAAAACGCAACAGATAACAGACCTATACGTCATTAAAAATTTCCTCAAGAGCTTGAAGAAATATTTTGGACAAACACCAATCAAACTTATCAGGCAAACTCAACTTCTTGAATGAAATATTGCACCAATGAATGTCCAAAGGGTTGTACACCAGAAGAAATTTCATCAGCAGGCTGAAGCAACCTTTTGGGCAAACACCAATCAACTTCCTTGGCAAATTTAGCATCTACGAGTGTCCAAACTCATCTAAGTCATTAAAAAATTCCTCAAGAGGCTGAAAGAAGCTTTTCGACTAACACCAAAATCAAAATCTCACATAAAGTTACATCGGCCTTGCCCATCGTTAACGTCAGGCCGGTCCAAACGAAATAATCCAACAATTTAGATGTTTGGTTAGTTATTTAGCTGTTTTTTTAGGAATCGAAGTTATTACCGTTTAAGTCATTTTGTGATTTATTGCTATGGTGTCTACAGCGAATACATATTTAACAGATTTAATATCTAGCTTTTGGGTGGGCGTATTCAAGATCCAGTGAGATAAATTCTTTGTTAAAATCTCCGGGAATAATCGACATTCCATAAATTACAGTATGCCGTATAGTCTAGACGATTCCATAAATTTTGCCCGGCAGATGGAGCCGGCAACGCGGAATAATTAAAACAAAATTTCACATCGAGACAATCTTCTCACTGGAGCAAGTTTTTTCAGTCCATTAAATCGAAACTTTCTATGTATTTTTAGCTCCCTTTCTACGAATTTTTAAATCAAATAATCATGAATTATAAATCCTTAAAATTAGTGCAAAGTGATCAATAAAATCTATGAAAGAAAAAAAAATATTCTTCTCCTAAACCATGCTGTGAGGATTTGCAAACAATCGCTAGAAACTGAATTTTACTGCAACAATAATGTGTAACAATAGCTACGTATTTATTTTGGTGAGTGTATTCGATTAAATTTGCGGTCAGCTGTGTCGAATTCGACACCAAAATCCCAATAAACAATGTTTTTTATGCGTGTGGGAAAATCGTAATGCGCCGAACACATTTCATTTTGTATTCAATTTTCAATACGAGGCCTATTGAATTATCGACTAACAAAACGTTATATAACCGTAAAAAATTGAATGATTTATGGAACATTTAACAACAAGTGCCAATTTCAGATTATACATACAAAAAAATAGCACCGTTGGAATCAGCGTGAAAAACTGCATCAGACATGACTTAAAAGATTTTATTATTTCTTTCAGACGACCGACAACGGGGAAACCGATCCGAAAGTGGCTCACGCGGCAGCATCTCAACAGCAGAGCTTCCTGCCGAATCCGAGCTCGAGCCAAAATGTCCTGAGGGCGCGTAGAGGCGTTATCAGAATGCTGATAATCGTCGTTTTGACGTTCGCACTCTGCAATCTGCCGTTGCACGCGAGAAAAATGTGGCAGTACTGGTCGAAGCACTACAAAGGCGACACGACGTTCAGTGCTCTCTTTACGCCTCTAACCTTTTTGCTGACTTATTTCAATTCGGCAATTAATCCACTATTGTACGCGTTCCTCTCGAGGAATTTTCGCAGGTAAGTGAGGTCTACATAATATTCCAACGACCCTATTCGTCAAGCAATGTGCAACATAATATTAGCTAACATAATGTACGATAAGGTGACAGCTAACAGCAAATTTTACAGTACAATGTCGGGAGAGCGATCCTGTATAATCCTGAACCTCTGGCCACTTAATCCGATTATAGTGAAGACCACTCGGAGGTAACGCGAGGGCTGATGGATTCTGACAAGCCATTAGAATTAGACTACAAGTCCGAGATGATCATCCGTATCGATCTCCTGTCAAAATGTGACATAATCGACGGACAAAATCGGGATTTCAGCGGAAATACGCGTTTTGAGATCCCCTGAATCCATTGCGAAGATCTTTGAAAAATGTGTTTTGAAACCCGTACCCAGTTGTGTCAACGAGGTAGTCGGAAAGTGTTCGAAAAAAAAAATACTTTTTCGAATTCCAGCGGAAATACGCGTTTTGAGGTCCCCTGAATCCATTGCGAAGATTTCTGGAAAAGGTGTTTCGCAACCCGTACCGAGTTGTGTCAACGAGGTAGTCGGAAAGTGTTCGAAAAAAAAAATACTTTTTCGAATTCCTACGGAAATACGCGTTTTGAGGTCCCCTGAATCCATCGCAAGGGTTTTTAAAAAATGTGTTTCGCGACCCGTACCCAGTTGTGTCAACGAGGTAGTCGGAAAGTGTTCGACAAAAAAATATTTTTTCGAATTCCAGTGGAAATACGCGTTTTGAGATCCCCTGAATCCATCGCAAGGGTTTTTAAAAAATGTGTTTCGCGACCCGTACCCAATTGTGTCAACGAGGTAGTCGGAAAGTGTTCGAAAAAAAAATACTTTTTCGAATTTCTACGGAAATACGCGTTTTGAGGTCCCCTGAATCCATTGCAAGGGTTTTTGAAAAATGTGTTTCGCGACCCGTACCCAGTTTGTCAACGAGGTAGTCGGAAAGTGTTCGACAAAAAATATTTTTTCACAAGTTATCCCAATATCTGACACTTACCTATAAATAAACCATGACATTAAGTTGATGTGCAGAGTATTAGTGTTTTCACAAAGCTGAAGAATGGGAGAAGTTTCTCCCAGATTTAGAAGTTAAAGGTCAGCTCAAAGAACAGACAATAATCTCACGATTAAATATTGACCGGAAATCCTTTTCGGATAGCCAAGTCCTTTTTGATGACTAAACGATTATAAGCAAAGTCTGGCAAAGTGATAGACGGGCTTAGTATCGAATGAAAGACACGGAAATCCTCTTAGTCACGGCAAAATCAATATGGCATCTGTAGGGAATTAATTTTTGTAAATCCGCAAATATTTTGAGACCCCGCAACGGTATTAAGGTCGCGATAATATCGGAAATTCCATGTCGAAACGCGTTCGAGGCGGGCCACATAAACGGAAAATAAGCTCTTTAAACATTAAAGCAACTGTCGGAGCTTTCAATTTAACTTTGGTGCTAAAACAGTTTTGACAACATGGCTATTAAGTTACAGTGGCGGACAAAAGTCTACGTACGACACCCATTTCTGCTATCTGACGAGTCCACTTTTATTATTATTTACCAAACAAAAAATGTAGAAATAATGATTTTAACACTTCTATTAATCAGGAAGAATTACGAAGAATTTGTTTATAATTTACTAAAAGAATTCGTCTATAATTTACTAAAAGAATCACCAAAATCCACCATCGGAAGTTGGAAAAGTTGGAGAACAAACTTTGTGAAATTAGATGTGGGCGATTTTTTTACCCCCAGCATATTTTCTAGACAACCGACGATGTTTGCCTCTATTGTACGCGCAAACGGATCGCATTCTTCTTCGGTCTTTGATATCAAGGTAATATTTCCCCAACCGGAAATCTTATTTCATCGGATCATAAAGTTTTTCACCTCTCCGCGGCGTACCTACTTATAAAATTTCCATACGTATCTTTTCGGAAAAACGTATTCACGTGCCGCGAGCACAAAAGCCGCGCGCGCCTCTTAATGTATTCTCCGCTCCCGTTTGTTATCGAAGCGTAAACTTCGACAATAAATTCCAAGGTACCTGTAAGTTTTCGCCGTCGAAATATCCATAAATAAGATTCGATATAATAAAATAATAACCGTGTGCATTCGCCGAGAAAGAGTTCTTTAGAAATTCGCAAGAACACGCGATAAAACTAAACTCTATTTATCGCACGCGCGGGCGGCGCGTATAGGCGAAATTAAAAGCGGGATTTAAAGTGGGATTAAATCATATTTGGTTACTTACTTCACGAAATGGCTCTAGCGCACCTGGGTGTTGCCCTTTTATCATCATTATACCGCGTATCCGTAGTTACAGAACAGTTTTTAAGTATTAAATACCCGCAACGCTTTAGATGAGAGTTTTACCGTTTAGGCTACATATGAAACCTTTTAGGTACTTATTCCTCGGTATATTGTCAGCGAGTAGGGTTGCCTGATTGAGGTTTTTGTGTTAATAGGTTCTACAGACCACCCTCAGATACCCTCGAATACTTTTCACAATTTATCCTAACATTTGATTTTGCCGAATAAATTCAGTTAAGGAAATAAGTCTTCAAGTCTTTAACTAAAAAGAAACCATCCAGCTAAAAGGGGGGAAATCATAAGTCTATGATTGATGACGATATAACTCCTAACAATAACTCAACTATATCTCACTTTTGTTGCAGGGGAATGCGTGAGATCTTGTTCTGCTCGCTGAGGGCGAACAGGCGTCAGCCTAGCGTCCGAAACCAATATTCGATGGCGCTGAAGGGAATGCAAAGGCAGGCGTCGACACGGTCCACAATGAAGAACGCGACAACGGTCACAATCCTGAATAACGAGCCGAGCTCAGAATGTTCGCACGAAGTATGAGGCTGTGGACCCTGTTTCTACTGCTCGCGGTACAACTAGATGACCGCAAGCGGCAAGAAACGGCCAACCGACTTCATATTTGTACTTCATCTACATGTACGATACACATTACAGTCAAAGTCATGCATCATCGGTTATGCGTGTGTGTGTGTGTGTATGTAGTTTTGTAACGGGCGCAAAGAGCAAAAGGGATTTATAAATCAAAATCAGAAAATGACACGACGAGCGACGCGACGTGCCAAATATGTATTTCAAATTTCCTAGTGTGTACTTAAAATTTACGACATCCAAACTGGAGAATGCCGTTTCAGGAAATTATAGAATGTCGTTAGCAAACACGAAATGCCTAACCTAATTCGTTTTGTTGCCGGTGATCGACGAAGAGAAAAGATTGTTACGTATGATATATCCATTCTGTACAATTGTCAATTTGTATTATATGTTCTATGTTTGAAATAAATGTATTATGTATTGAGTAAAGGCGAAATCGTTTATTGTTACTTTTAGTTCCAACGCACGAAAACTGACGTTGTGTATAATTAAGTTATCTAAGACCAAAGAACGCCAAAGATACCTCCCGAAATAATCTAGACAGGCAACTGCTACTTTTATACACGTAATCTACAATATTTTCTGCATAATATACGTGAAAATCAACAATGCATAGTGACTAGTAAAGAAGTTATTAAACCCCAAAGAACAATAAAATTGAAAAACAGCGACATGTGTCGGAAAAATTAAATACCTCCCGAAATAATCTAGACAGACAATTGCTACTTTTATACAAGTAATTTACAATGTTTTCTGCATAATATACGTAAAAATCAACAATGCATATTGACTGGTTAAGAAGTTATTAAACCCCAAAGAACAATAAAGTTCAAAAACAGCTATATTTGTCGGAAAAATTAAATATCTCCCGAAATAATCTAGATACACAACTGATGCTTTTATACACGTAATCTACAATGTTTTTTACATAATATACGTAAAAATCAACAATGCATATTGACCGGTTAAGAAGTTATTAAACCCCCAAAGAACAATAAAATTGAAAAACAGCGATATTTGTCGGAAAAATTAAATGTCTCCTGAAATAATTTAGATAGACAACTGCTACTTTTATACACGCAATCTACAATGTTTTCCGCATAATATACATGAAAATCAATAATGCATATTGACTAGTAAAGAAGTTATTAAACCCCAAAGAATAATGAAGTTAAAAAACAGCGATATTTGTCGGAAAAATAAAATATCTCCCGAAATAATCTAGATAGACAGCTGCTACTTTTATACACGTAATCTACAATGTTTTCTGCATAATATACATGAAAATCAACAATGCATAGTAACTAGTAAAGAAGTTATTAAACCCCAAAGAACAATAAAATTAAAAAACAGCGATATTTGTCGGAAAAATTAAATATCTCCCGAAATAATCTGGACAGACAACTGCTACGTTTATACACGTAATCTACAATGTTTTCTGCATAATATACGTGAAAATCAACAATGCATATTGACTAGTAAAGAAGTTATTAAACCCCAAAGAACAATGAAGTTAAAAAACAGCGATATTTGTCGGAAAAATTAAATATCTCCCGAAATAATCTAGATATACACCTGATGCTTTTATACACGTAATCTACAATGTTTTCTGCATAATATACGTGAAAATGAACGATACACATTGACTAGTTAAGAAGTTATTAAATCCCCTAAAAAAACAGCAGAATTGAAAAACGACATCTTACAGTAAATAAAATAATTACTTAGTCTTGGAGGGTATAATTGCTCTCCATAACCCAGTTAGAGACATCAGTGAGCTCATTGCAAAATAAGTATGTACCAGAATGAGGAAACCAGCAGTAATATGCAGAGACGTTGGTATTACAGAGGAAACCCTAGGAAAATTCGAGTTACGCTACTGCTAACTTTCCCGTAAAGTTTTATATAGGAATTCCACGCGGGGTTACGACTCTTGTTAATTATCACTTAAAACTAATTAATTATTGCACTAGTTACACTTTCAGTTTGGATAATGTTGTACAAGTGCCAGCGGATTTATATACGTACCTATATCACACGCTATAGCCACTTCAAAGCGTGTACTTCAAGCACTTCAATACCATAATACATAACTACACACATAGCATAACAATATCGACCCAATGTTAGTTAATAAACATTTTATGTATTGGCTCTATATTAGTTGATCAACATTGTGAATTAATGGCCCAATATGTATAAAAGAAACTATTTACCAAATTCGCTTAAATGTGTTGATCAAGAATCGCGTAATATCTTAGATAAAAATAACTTTTGGACATACCTTATTATTCTTCCCCAATTTCCTTATAACTTCTGAACGTACCCTTGACTGTCGATTCAACATTTTCACACTGGAACAAAAATAATTCCTCTAAATAAAAAGGATCTTAATAACAGACGTAATACAACAAACAATATCGATCGATATCAATAAAATCGTGGACAATTAATAGCAAACGTTATACCTAACAAGTAGATAATAGTTTAAACTCACGTTTCTGGGCTGATTATTGCTATAAACCACGGAAATTAGTGAAAATTCACCGCGAAATGTTGCAACATGCAGCACTACACACTATAGAACTATAGACTATACACGCAGCAAAACACGGCGTACGATTTACGAATGTCCGAAAAATTACAAACAATGTCAAAAAAAAAACTGGTTTACCGACACGGTCGAGCGTGATATAGCGAACGAAGCTTCGCGAAATATCACGATGTATCCCGAACATCATTTCCCAGCTATTTTAACAATTTTTAGTTTGTTTGACGACAGATATTGATAATACAGTTAATTTACGCTTTTGGGACATAAAACATTCCATTATTTATGTCGTCTTGCATATCGGACCGGGAAAAGTGGAAAAACCAGCGTCGGTAATTTGATTTTATGGCCGTTCTTTGAAGTATGCAGCTAGCTACTTCCTCGCTAAAACTTTTACAAAGCTCCGTCGCTTTTAAATATTTCAGTAGGGTTTCTCCTCAAGAATTTTTACGCCGTTTGCGTACCTACCAGACTTTACACAAAAGATCAAAAGCTATACAGAGTTTGAGAGTCGTCTTTTTTTTCGTTCAAGAGACTGTGCAGCATAATTGAATTCGTGAAATAAGAAAGCGCCACTTTCAGGACTATATTACGTAATTACTGCTCAAAATTGTATGCCTTTTGTATTAACTGACATGCGAAATTATAATCCTACAAATAAATTAATGAAAGCACTATTAATAAACTTATTAATGCCTTTAGCTCAAAAAGTGGAGTCAGTTTAACAAATAATTTGTTATTTTCATATTTAGTAGACTGGAATTACCTAAGATTGACTAATAAATCTCATGCCGCAACAACAATATTTCCTTGTGTAATCTTTCGGATAGACAAAAATGACAGATAAAGAATTTGTTGAAAGATTTAATTCGAAATGAATCGAAAGATGTAAAAAGATTGTTGATACCAAAGTTTCAAACATATCGAATACGCCAAACGTCACAAATTTCTCATACACAAGTTACGTGAAACATTTTGTACTTACACTGATATTTTATCACAGAAAATAAGATAAGAAAATCTACCTGTTACGCATATATCTTGACACTTTTGCTCCGGCTTGAACTGATTGTGCTTGTATATGCATTGTATGGTTATATACCTGTTGTACGTTGACATTTCTTTACACTGTCAATCAAATAGGTTATCCAGACAATGACAATTCCCTTCTTTAGCTTCCAAGGCACTCCTGATCCACACTTAAGTATGTAAACTAGACTGTCGCCATTTCCTAAGTAGAATACAAAGCAACATACTTAAACACAAGAACTCGGCATACATATTCCTTAATAGCTAACTTACCTTCAAAACTAAGGTATACCAAAACTAATATAAAAAAAAACATTATAAATATCTTGCAGAATAAGCAGGTTTTATCTATGAGCAGGTACAACTCTTTGCATTTGACATTTCAAACAGAGTTGTGCTGTAGGTACTACAGAGCGCTGTTCATACCGACACTGCACAAATTGACAGGTACAGCGCCTCTACTCGATTGAAAGTTGAACCAATTATAGAAGGAAACAAACTGTCACAAAATAAATAATCTCGAAATTTTGAGATTTTGACGAGAATTGGTTATTTTTACGTTACGAACACCAAGAATAATTAACATATAATATCATCATACATGAGTAATGGGCACAGCTTTTGTTTAATCTAGGGAATTTTATGTTAACAATAAAAGCGTTGGTAGGGAACGCTAACCTTGCGGCTCACGTCACTGTAAACTTAGATTTGGTTAGCAAATCGCCGTTCTCCGATAAAATATGCGTCTCCAAGTCGGCTTCTTGCAAATATTATAGTCTTTATCGGGATATACCCTATTTCGCAAACGGAAGACTAAATTAGGTAGTTTTTACATCGCAAAGACGCAACAATGGACTCCCCGTTGCTTAGGGCAAGTGCAAATTTCTCACAGAAGATGTAAGTACCACCAAAGGTAGTGTAAAATGCTAAATCACCGTGTTTTTTCCCGGTTTTTTCGTAGAAACTTCAAAGGATCTGAACACGAATACACCGCAAAAGTAGTCGCGCAAGATGTTACCGTGAACTGTTGCTCCGGTACGCATAATCACGGAAGTTCTAAGGTTAAATTAACGAATGTTGTCGACTATCAATGGGAATTGAAGTATTACACGGGGCAGTTGATTGCAATACACGTTAGCGGCAAGATATTTGCCTACGCTATTAAGGGTATGTACTTTCGACGTAAATTAATAATTTTTTTTTGACGTAAATTAACCATTTTTTTTTCGGATGCTTATTTAAATTTTTTAGGGAAAAGTGGTGGGATGATACGCTTGGCAAAAACTGATACAAATCAAAGAGCTCTGATCAAAGACATTGAAGGTTTGGTACTTGACGTCGCGTTTGCCTTCACGTCTGCTCAAATTCTACTGGCTTGCGCCGACGAGGAGGGAAACTTATATGTTTACAACGTGGAGGACTCCGACACGATAAAGTAAGGTTAAATTTCCAATATTAATATTAGTAGCTCATACAGGTTATGTTTAAATCAAAAGAAAAAAGTTGGAGATTTAAGTCAAAAGCAAAGAATATTGAATAATTTTTAGTGACAGCTGTCATGTTGGTTATGTTTAAGTCAAAAGGAAAGAATATTGGATAATTTTTATTAGCAGCTGTCATATAGGTTATGTTTAAGTCAAAACAAAAAGTAAAAACTATAAAGAAATGAATAATTTTTATTGACAGCTGTCATATAGGTTATGTTATGTTGAGTAAAGAGAATATTGAATAATTTTTAATGACAGCTGTCATATAGGTTATGTTTAAGTCAAAAGCAAAGAATATTGAATAATTTTTAATAACAGCTGTCATATAGGTTATGTTTAAGTCAAAACAAAAAGTAAAAACTTTAAAGAAATGAATAATTTTTATTGACAGCCGTCATATAGGTTATGTTTAAGTCAAAAGCAAAGAATATTGGATAATTTTTAATGACAGCTGACATATAGGTTATGTTTAAGTCAAAACAAAAAATAAAAACTTTAAAGAAATGAATAACTTTTAATGACAACTGTCATATAGGTTATATTTAAATCAAAAGAAAAGAATATTGGACAATTTCATAATGACAGCTGTCATATAGGTTATGTTTAAGTCAAATCAAAAAATAAACACTTGAAAGAAATGAACAATTTTTAATGACAGCTCAGTCATATAGGTTATATTTCCAATTGACCGGCAGCAAAAACTACCACCACGAATTTTTTTTCTCTCCCCAACAGGTGCACCCTAATTTTACACGTAAGACACTCGACACCCCTATATAACACCCACCCTGCTTACCGAGTAATCTGGTGCCCGTACATTCCGTCGTACGATGAAAACCCGGATACGATCGACGATCCCGCCAAGCTATTGGTCTTCTTGAACGGAAATAAAGGTTAGGCGCAAAAGATTTCTGTTAGAAAAAAATTGCATGTTTTTTTTTTTTTTTTTTTTTTTTTCTGAAGCCGAGATTTGGGACGTCAGCGTCATCACCGACCATTACGTCGCCTCCGCACTCGAACCCGGCGACCACCTAGAAGGCAAAGGCTACGTCGACATCAGCGGCCACCAGATGGACATCATCGACGCGTCGTTCTCACCAGATGGCACCGCTATCGCCACCGCTAGTTTAGACGGATACGTCAAATTCTTTCAAGTAGGTTTTTTTGCACGATTTTATTATATTCATCACATTGTTTTATAATTAATCAATTATGTATTATTATATAATTGGACTCTGAATTTTTAGCCATTTTTTGTTGGAAAATACCGCGTAAATTATTAGTTCTATCAATAAAAAAAAATGCGACTGGGTATTGAAGCAACTTTTTATTGACAGCTGTCATATAGGTTATGTTTAAGTCAAAACAAAAAATAAAAACTTCAAAGAAATGAACACAATGGGCATGTTGTCTTATATTATGCTCCAAAATCTATCCAAACGTGCTTGAAATGAAATGAAATCACAAAAAAGGCGTTTGGACTCGTCGGATGACAGAAATGACCTTCTTCTCTCGATCTAGGTATACACCGTCGACAACGACAAACCGAGATGTCTCCACCAGTGGAACCCGCACGAGGGGCAACCCCTCTCCTCGCTATTCTTCCTTGATAACATAAACGCGTTCACTCCGGACTGCACCTTCTGGAAATTTGCCGTCACCGGCTCGCAACGCAACTCCGAAATAAAACTCTGGTCGTGCGAGAACTGGACTTGCTTACAATCCATACATTTCACCGCGAACCCCTTATCTCCGATCACAGACCTAACCTTCAAAGTTTGCATGGATATTTCCGGGCATTATCTGCTATTTTCCGATATACACAATAAAATTTTATACGTCCTGCAAGTACGGAAGAATTTAGCGGAGAAAATCGCTTGTATCGATTCGATATCCGAGTTTTTGCTACCGGCGCCGTTCATGAGTTTTTGTATCGCGGAAACGGGTGAGAAAAGCGGGTTGGGTTACGGAAATAGTTCGGAGGATGTGTTCCGGGAGGATAATGACGATTTCGATCACGACGAGGCGAATAACGTTAAAAGTATTTCGATATCGATGTACGCCGTTCAACCGAAACGATTACAAGAATGCACAGTGACTTTCCAAGAGGAAGAATTCAAATTGGATGAGATAACCGTCGAAAAAACGGAGGATGAGTCGATCGTCTCAAAGGAAATCGACGAAGTTACGAATCTAGACGATCTCCAGACCTCCGTGACGATTTTACTCCAACAACAACAGCAACAACAACCGTTGACTTTAAAAACCCCGAGCGATTTCAGCTCCCCGATCGTCAACTCCTCCCCGAATAAAAACCCGACGGAACCATCCGAGAACTTAATCGACTTCCAAAATAATAAAGAAACAGCAAACAGCGGTGGGTCGAGCCCTAGTCGCGAGGTGCAGGAAATTCTCGCCTGCAATAACGCCTCGTTTAACACGCCTCAAGAATTCTTCGATAACCTCGCGAAGCTAGAAGACGACGTCCCGGAAACGGACGAAGAATCGAAACCTTCGGTTTGGCCGAATATCCCCTCGATCGAGGAATTAAAACTGATGAAAGAGGAGAATCAATTGCAGGCGTTGAATTACCGTATCTCAAGTTTAGAGACGCTGATCCGGGAGCAGACGGCGACGATACAGAAGTTGCAGTTGAGCGTGTCGCAGCAGAAGAGCGACTATGATTTGCGGTGTCTGGTTTCGAGGGAGTTGGAGGTGGCGACGGCGAAAAGTCACGCTCAGACGACGAAGTTGTTGGAGAAGTATCTGATGGAGCAGAGACGGGTGGAGTGGACGCAGATGGAGGCGCTGGTTAACGAGATTATGACGTCGGTCTGCGAGAAGATCAGCGGGAATCTGCAGGCGGTGATCGCCGGCGAGATTAAGAATACCGTGTTGCCGCCGATCATGGGGACGTTCGATAATCTGTCGCATAAGTTGGACCTGCACTACTCGCAGAAAGTCAACACGATCGATCAGCTGCTAAAGACGAATATCGCCAAGTTGGTGAATAGTAAGGTAAGAAAATCAATTTATTTATTTCTTTATTTTTATGCAGTTATTCGGTTAAATTAGGTTGGTCAACCTGCTGTTAACAGTAAAAATCTGTTGCTAATGACGGATGAGAGCTGTCATTAGAATTAGGTTATGTTTAAGTCAAAACAACAAATAAGAATCTTATGACAGCTGTCATGTAGGTTATGTGTAAGTCAAAACAAAACATAAGAATCTAGTTCTCGAACAAAAAGACTATTTCTAATGACAACTGGCATATAAATCCGATGACAGAGGAAATCTGTCATTAGAAATAGATTATGTTTAAGTCAAAGTAAGCAACAAGAGTCTATTTCTAATGACAGCTGTCATGCAGGTTAAGGTTAAGTCATGTAGGTTATGTATAAACCAAAACAAAAAATAAGAGTCTTGTCCTCAAACAAAAAAGACTATTTCTGATGACAACTGTTGACAGCAGGTTATGTTTAAGTCAAAGCAAACAATAGAAGACGATTTCTGCCAAAAGCTGTCACATACAGGGTTGGGCAACCAAACGGAATATTCTCAAAATTATTAGTTCTATGAAAAAATGTTGATCATAAAAGTTATTTGGCTTTTTTTTGCACAGATTTTCACAAACTTTAATTATAACTTAATTGGATAGGTCTATTTCTTATCTTCACTGGTCTTTTTGCTTTCAGCAAGTGTCAGAATCTCTCAGCTTGACAATAATTAACGTAATCAAACCAAGCTTAGAGGCATGCTATAAAGACATGATCAGCACAACCCTGATACCTTCATGGGAGAAGGTCTGCAACACAATGTTCTTACAGATACACAACACGTTTACCCAAGGAACGAAAGAATGTAAGATGAGCATTGAAAACATACATTATTTAGTAGTTATTATGCTATTTATAATTTTATTTAGATACCTCATCCGTTGAGAGTTACATGGATCGACAGAGACGTGTGCAGGACAAAGGCAAAGACCTGATAGTTCAGATGCAAGGCGTATCCGACAGCATGAAGAACAACACCGAAAAATTGACTTCACATCTTTCGCAGGAGATACAGAAACACTTCCAGACCGCCTTTACAAAGTAAGTAAAAATTTGTTTTGGACGTTATACAGTACCAAGATTGTTATTGTATTTTTTATGATTTTTTTTTATTATTAGACTTTACTATATTTTTTATTATTAGACTTTACTATATTGAATTCTATACTATACTATTTGATTATTATTATTATTTTTCTTGTAGTATGCAGGAAACGTTGAAGGTAACCATTACTGAGCACGTGAGGGAGCAGATCAAGATTGGTTTTAAGATGCACGCGGCGGCGCTAGAAGACAGTGTAGTGAATGCGGTTAGGTCCAGGGCGGTGACGCCATCGCCTCACGTCCTCGACACACAAGTACGTTTACGATATAGACATTACCGAGCGTTCTAAACGTTGATTAGTTGCTAGTGGTTGATTTACAAGGACTGATATTGTGAATGATGCATTTAGTTCTGTCGCGAATGAGATCATGTTAAGTTTTCTTTATTCCTATTATTATTATTTTTATTACTATTAAAGTTTCAGTTCTTCTCGTTTGTAGTTGTAGTTAATTTTTGCGTTTGCCTTGCATGGAGGGTTGCCAGATCGGTTTGTTATTGGTAGAGTATCTCCAATGACAGCTGTCATATAGGTTATGGTCAAATCAATTGAAAAAAATGGTGAAAAATTATATAAAATAAGCCAAAACTGCCTTTAAAAAAATGGAAAACAAAAATCACCAGGAAGGATACAGCATTATTTAAACTTGACGAAAATTCTTCAAAACTATCCAAAATTGTCAAAAAAGTCCAAAATTGTGTTAAATCGACAACTGTCATAAAGGTTATGTTCTCTACTGACAGCTGTCATATATGTTATGTCCAAGTATCGACAAGAAGAGTCAAAATAAAAGGCTATTTCTAATGACAGCTGTCATATAGGTTATGTTTCTTACTGACAGCTGTCATATAGGTTATGTTCAAGTCGACACAAGAAATAAAACACTAATGACATCTGTCATATAGGTTATGTTCAAGTATCAACAAGAAGAGTCAAAATGAAAGGCTATTTCTAATTGATAACTGTCATATAGGTTCTGTTTCTTACTGACAGCTGTCATATAGGTTATGTTTCTTACTGACAGCTGTCATAAAGGTTATATTTTCTACTGAACATTTAATTTTGCCAAAGATACTCAAAGTTTCTGCAAATACAATCTCAATTGCGGCAGATCTGGTAACCCTATTTGCATATCAACTTCCTTCTCCTTAAAAAAATAAACGAAAACTACGAAATTTTTCTTATTTAGGTACATCTAGCGCAGATACAGAGCTTAATAGCGACTGGAAATATAGATCTGGCCTTCCAACAAGCGTTGTCGGCGTCCGCCACTGCTTCCGACCTAACTCTGGTGCTGTACATATGCGAAAAAGTGAACCCGCAAGATGTATTTCAACCCGGGAACTGCACGTTACAGCAGCACGTCCTTCTGTCTCTAATTCAACAATTAGGTGCTGACTTGACACGTCACACTGAAATTAAATTAAGGTAAAATAATAAATTTTTAATTCTTAATTAATTCTTTACTTATTTTTTTGTATGTATTTTAGATATTTAGAAGAAGGTATATTGAGTTTAGATCCGAAAAATGCGATCACCAGAGAACATCTACCGATCGTTCTAAGAGAATTATCGAAACAGTTGCATCATTACATAATGAACAACGCCAATAGTAAATATATTAAGAGTATGAGAATGTTGCAGATGGCGACGCAATCCGTGCTAAAGTCCTAGGCGCGAAAGTTGCGCCTAGGATGGAATGAGTGTTGTGTCTTTGTTGCAGAAAATATTTTAAGTAATGTGTAATTAATTGATCGACGGAGTTTTTTAAATTGTTAAATTGTGTGCCGTTTATTTTATTGAGTATTTTAAATTAATTACTATTCGATCGATATATTGAATGAAGACTGTGACCACTTGATTAATTCAATTTAAGGAAGACTAAAAATGTTTTTGCTTTGTCCGTTTTGTACTGTTTTACATGAGGAAGAAATAAATGAATGTTTTCTCGAGTTTTTATCGTTTTATTTTGACACTAGAGTTCTTTTCCCATGGTTTGTTTGAATCACAGTTTGAATTAAATCATAAGCGCTGACCGATGAATTCACTGAACACGTCCATTGATGATAGTACATGGTGGCAGCACATGACGGACAGCGATTGTACTATCCATGCTGCCACCTATCGTCAAACACTGAATTGCAGAAATTGCTTTTACCGACTTTTCTCATTGACAGATCTGTCAGTCCGATGTTTCGGTTTAAAAAGTTAGGTTAGGAATTTATCTATGGGTTAATTACTCAAATTTTAAGGCATGAAACGGCTGAAAAAGTCAGGACTCGCTGTGCAAGTATTCACAGGAGCTATATTACTATTAATCTTCAACGAATTCGTAATTTATTACGTAGTTCAATCCACGGTAAGTATTTTTTAGGCCACCCACTATTTTATATTTTTTTTATCATATTTATTACGTATTCTTTCCAGTGTGATTGGCCTAAATTAAACCATAAAAGCACAGAAGAACCGGTTAAAGCTATAATTATCGCCGATACCCATCTTCTGGGTTCACAAAAAGGCCATTGGTTTGACAAATTACGACGAGAATGGCAGATGTACAGGGCATTCCAAACAGCAATGACGCTACACAGACCCGATTTAGTGTTCATTTTAGGTGATATAACCGACGAAGGGTTATTTTGCAGCCCGGAAGAATTCGAATATTACGTTAAACGATTTCACAGCCTTTTCGCCGTTACGGATGATACAAAATTGTACGTTATAGTCGGTAATCATGACGTAGGATTCCATTACAGGTATTGTGTAGTTAAATTAAAGATTCCATTGGAGTTTAATTGATTGATTTTTAGTATAAATCCTACTTTTAATAACCGGTTTGTTACTGCGTTTAATTCACCGCCTGTTCAGTTAATAAGCGTACGAGGGAATCATTTTGTGTTAATTAATAGTATGGCTTTGGAAGGGGACGGTTGTTTTCTGTGTAAACCTGCTGAGTTGGAGTTAAACAAGATCGGAAGTAAGTATTTGTTAGGTTAAGAGTTAACTGACAGCTGTCATTTAGCTGTCAAACAACAATTTTTAGGTTAAGAGCAACTAACTAACAGTCAAAGTATGAAACAACAGATGGTTATTAACAAACATATTGTGAGAAAGCATACCAACTTAACACAATAATTAACTTTATCTGTAATTTTCAGAGATTTTGCGATGTGCCAACGGAACCTTGAAAAACTGCGCCTCTTTAGAAAAACTAAGCGTTCCTTACAGCAGGCCGATATTAATGCAGGTAATTATATATAATTTTGTATCATCTCTCTTGAGAAAAACTATGCCTAGGTTAATTTTGTAGCATTTTCCGTTATACAGGCGTTCCGATGAAGAATGTACCGACGAGGACTCTGCTCCGGAACCAATCAAGAAGGAGCAATTCCGTGAGAGGTGGGAATGCTTAAGTAAGGAGGCGACATACCAGGTTCTCCGTCAGATTCACCCGAGACTTGTGTTTTCCGGTCACACACATCACGGGTGCACCAGAGCGTTGGAGGTCGGAGATGGCACGGAATTTACCATCCCCAGCTTCAGTTGGCGGAATAAGAACAACCCCAATTACGGAATGGTATAGAAAAATACGCTCGCGGTAGAGACGGACACCACGGCAACTAAATATAAACAGATAACGTTGTGAGCGTTGCCGTGGTGACCATCTAATAAAATGTGTTCAGTTCTTAAACCTTAAACAAAGCAAAACTGATTTTGTTTCATGCTCTTTTCTATGGAAGAGTCCAAAATGTCAAAAAAAATTACAAAAACATTAAGGAACTGTCAAAAAATCAATTAAAAATATCAAAGAACTGTCAAAATGATAACAAATCTGTCAGAAACGTCAAGAAAGTGTCAAAAAATCTGACAAAAAGAATTCGGAAAAAATTAACGAGAAATGAGTGAAATGCACGATTTTGTATTTTGTCTCTTAACAACCAAAGTTGATGGACTTCAAATTCTTTCTAAACTGTTTCAGTTCACCGATAGATTGGTTAACTAATCCTGAAAATTACAGGGTTCCATCAGCTATGGTTTAGACAGGGGAATCTTGCAAAGTTCGCGATTGCGAGTGAATGTCACGATTTTGAATTTTGTCTGTAGCGACCAAAGTTGATAGAATAAAAATTCTTTCTAAACCGTTTCCGTTCACCGATAGATTGGTTAATTAATACTAAAAATTAGAGTCTTCCATCATCTCTGGTTTCGACAGGAGAACCTTGCAAAGTTTGTGATTGCGAGAAACTAGTGAAACATCACGATTTTGAATTTTGTCTGTAGCGACCAAAGTTGATGGAATACAACTTCTTTCTAAACCGTTTCAGTTCACCGATAGATTGGTTAATTAACTCTGAAAATTAGAGGTTTCCATCACCTCTGGTTTCGACAGGGGAATCTTGCAAAGTTCGCTGTTACGAGAAATGAGTAAACGTCACGATTTTGAATTTTGTCTGTAGCGACCAAAGTTGATGGAATACAAATTCTTCCTAAACTGTTTCAGTTCACTGATAGATTGGTTAAGTAATACTGAAAATTACTTCCTTCCATTATCTATGGTTTACAGTTCATCTTAGGTTTAGGGGAATCTAGCAAAGTTCGCGATTACCAGCAAAATGTACAAAATTTTAGAGTAAAACATCACAATTTCGTTTCAGGCCGTCTTTTCCCCCGACGGGCATTCCTTCGTCAAGTGTCACATGCCCGAAGAAACAACCGTGATCCGGTTCTACACATGGGGCTGCGCGTGTTTATTCTTATGGATTATGTATTCCTGTTTGAAAAAACCACATCGATATAAGTACAATTAAACAAAATATTCAAAATCATTGTGTTTTATTTTAGTTATTCTAGTTATATCTATAGAATAAATAAGTCAATATACAAGTAACTAATCTAAAAAAGGTAAAATGAATGAATCAACAATGGAGTTATTCTTATGCCACATGAAATGATTGATGCCGGGCACGCTAATTATTTTCAACTTTTTCTTTAAATCTAAAGTCTTAATTCCAATTAAATCTTTGGTATAGATATCACGCTGTTTCATCTCGACCACCGTCTCATTCCGATCGTAATAACCAAATTGACTGCAACACAAAAATTATCTAATTAAAAAAAAAATATAAATACAATAAAGTTATAGATGTTTCAAACCAAGGAGAGCACAGTTGTGTATGCAACCAAATATACACGGGTCAATTATAAACCATACACTGGGCATAATTAGTTGCATACGTCACTGTGCTCTACTTAAAGTTTAAAACTACTCTACCTAGACTGCCAGGGTGTTATCACATTATCATCAGGGCCCCCAATAAGCACCATACGATCGAGTTTCACCAAACCAGCCTTAAATTCCTCGCTCCTATTCGACTTTATCACGTTATTTATATACGGCAAGAAATCCGAATAATTATAGAACAAGTCTTGATGGTACGGATCGTTCCAGTAATTTCCGACGGACGTATGTTGACCGACGTGCGAATAAAACAACTCAAATGCAGTTTTTAACGCCAATCCAGGAAATATAATATGCAAGAATGACGCTAAAAAAATAGTGTTTAACAAAAAACATCTACAATTTTTTTTAAATCACTTACTTCCATATTGACCTGCTTGCGGGCCGCTAAGCGATATAAAATTCTTGACGTTATGTTCAGGAAACGCTTGTAAAATAGCCCTGGCCGTTAGCCCGCCTTGTGAATAACCTAACATATACAAAATTGATAAATTTTAACCCCAAAAATGTGCGTATTACATACAAACCTAATAAATGAATTCCTTCCGGATGCTTCTCACTAATATTCATTAAATCTTGTCCTAGTTGCTCCACTTGATACCACATATTCTCAATACTCGACCACCCGCCAAAGCGGTCTGTGTTATAAACTATCGTTCCGGGATGTTTCTCCTCTATGCGGGTTTTTATTTGCGCCATGCTATCGTTCCCCGTCATTATCCCGTGTAGGATAAAAACGGGTTTATAACACACAGCCAAATTGGCGTAACATAGCAGAAATAACAAGAAATACATGACTTTGTTGACAGGACAAAGAATCGAAAGATTTAATGATCAAAGTTCGTAGATATGATCATGAAAACTCTTGCTAAACTTACTACACGGACTTTCATGATAAGCGCGCTTGTTTATTTGTATAAATAACGTCACAACGGCTATCGATTCACGCACCAAATTTCATAAATAATAACAATGGACATAACCCTAAATTTTGGTTTGATTTGACGTATATAGGTTTAGTACCCCTATCGCCACCTATGAGTTAGAAATCGAAATCACCGCGTCGAGTAGTGCAAGACGTCAAACACAGGTGGCAGCACGATATCGAAATTCACCGAAATACATTTTCTTAACTTAATTTTCAATTAATTCATGTATCAAATAATGAATTTAAATAAAGAAATCGTGGAATATTTCGTGTTTATCTCTCACGTATTGAAATAGACTAGGACGTTGGTTAGGATGTGTGTTTTTTTTTGTTCGCGAAGCCGTAAAGAAGAAAGCTCGGTGCTGAAATCGTGAAATCTTTGCGCCGAGGTTTCCCGGGAAATGGTGAGAATTTCCAGATGTTCACGGCCGTATCTTAGTCGGCGGGATCGTTCCCTTTCCAGACGTGCGGAAATTCGGGGTCTAATGATTTTAGTAGCTACGACCAAACGAATTTTCCAACGTATTTCCTCTATCTAGGGACACTATAGTCCAGTATAGTGTATATTTCCTCTATCTAGTACTACACAGAGACAACTCTATTCTTGGATATTAAGAAAAATTATTCTTTCGTATATTATAGTGTAGCATGAAGAGGATTTTTTTTCTATACAAATAATATTTTATTCTAATAAGAATTAGAATATACATAGTTGTTTCAACGGTTAGTTATTCTTACGATTTTAGAATTTAGTATGTTTATGTTAAGTATGCTTTCCTCTTGACCCAAGAATCTTACTCTGAGAGATACATAGAAAGTTGTGCAATTACTTTACAGATGGCGCTAACAGTTTCTCGCGTCTTTTGCCACATATCACCGTTATATAAGTTTGACAATATTGAGTGTTTGTATATTGTTTGTTTACTATGCATAAGTGTTTTATTTCATGGGATTATGAGGAAAACCAGGATATTGTAGTGAAATAGCCTACACAGAGAGAATTCTATTCTTGAATATCAAGAAAAAAATTGTTCTTGCGTATATTCTTGCGTATATTACAATCCAAATAATATTTTATTTTAATAAGAATTTCATATATTGAAATAGTTATTTCAACGGCTAGTTATTCTTCCGGTTTAAGAGTTTAGTATGTTTATGTTGAGTATATTTTGCTCTGACGAAAAAAAAATGTTATTCTTCTACATATAAAAAGAGTAAGACGTTCGTTTTACAAGAACAACAATATTTTGTTGGGTGAAAAATATACATGCTTCAACGAACAAACAGTTTCTTGACCCAAAAGTATACGTACGTATCGCTTAAAACAGACGTAATTCCTTTCAAGCAGTTCCTTCATACTTAAAACAAGAAAACGGTAATACCTTGGAACACCAAGAAAATCATATTCTTACTCTGAGAATTTTATATTTTACTTACGAACCAACCAAATGATCTTTCTGCGATATAAAAACAAGTGATATTCTTCACTCAAAGATATTCGTGTTGTATCGAAATATTTTCTGTGCAATTCTGGATTAAACTTTCAGAAATACGTGCGTAATACACAATAATTGTGTATTACACGTGCTTTGTTGTGAATTGAACAGATGGAATGGCTCAGCACAGCGACAAGCATCATTTGGCATGCAACCCCTGCATCAAATATCACCCCCTTCGTTTCGGTTCATTGTTGAGGCAATAATTACCCTATTAGAATTATTACAGGTTACTGACTACTGTTTGTCAACAGTAATTTATAGATGAAACGATTATTCAATGAGTTTTTTATTCATGTCGATAATACAATCAACGAAACACATAATACAGAAAAATACCCTTTGCTAGTGTATTACACCACTTTCTCATATGATAATACTTGAGAATAAAAATGATGCTTTACTCAGGCTTATATGGCATGTTTTATCACTACATTAGCTTTTCTTCCTTCAACAAGTGCTAATCACATACAACATTACCGAAAAAAAAAAAAAAACATTAACTTCATAATTGATGTCCAAATACATACAAATTCGAGAACTTACTAATCAAACATTGGTGTACCGTCGATGATGCTAACTACTGCACCCTACATTGACGCATCAGAGGTTGTGGTGTATAGGTAACCACATGCCCAACTTGGCATTACCGAAATGACTCAAAAGTGGTGGACGAAGAATAGCGTTTAATGAAAACAACTATATTACTAATCAATGACATGTATACCCATGTTCTATCAGTAGGACTATTCTACTACAGAAAAATCACAAAATTAAGGTAGTTGATGCTCGGGTGTCGAAGAAAATAAATAAAGTTACATACATAATAAATGAGGTTTGGGACATTACCGAAATCATATATAATGGTCATTTAATCTTGAGATATTTGTACAGAAACTTTAATATTTGTGCGAACTACATGCAACACTATATTCACGTACAAGAGCAAACGTGTTTGGTCAAACTTTACATTGATTTTTAACAGAAAAGATGCATGTTTTGACCACAGCATAGCATGGGATTTATATTCTCCCAAACAACTTTTATGTTCAACATTTTTTGATAGAACTAATAATTAACGGTTGCAGAAATCTGGTTGTGGTTGAAAAAAAAATGATTAGATGTTCAGCACCCTAGTAAAAGAACTGTTTTGGCGCGGCGAACATATAATCTGGTGTCAGAAAGTACGATAGATGACCCAAACACCTGCCCCAATATCGATTCTTCACACACGAGGGGGCTAGGGGTTCCCAAACATCGGTATTTCTGCAAAATTCCTACGGATTCGCTGAGTACTGGTTTAGGAGAGTGTTTGATAGCAAACCAAGTATTACGATATTTCTGGAAGGTTTTTGTACCCGTAATTTTTTTTTTGCAATTTTATTTGGCCAGCAAAATGGATACACTAAACATTCCTGCTTTCTTTGTCCGTGGGACAGTCGTGCACAAAATGAACATTGGGATAGGAAAAACTGACCGTCGAGAATAAATGTGACCGTAGGAAAAGCTAACATCGTTCATGAACCATTGATAAGTCGAGAACAAATAATTCTTCCATCGCTACACATTAAATTTGGACTTATTAAACAGTTTGTGAGAGCTTTATATAAGAATGATGTTTGTTCTAAATATATTTGTTAATCATATCCTGGCACCAATACAGGAAAATTAGAAGCCGGTATCTTTGATGGACCACAAATGACTTAGGTTGAAGCATGGACAAGCTTTGTATCAGTTATCAAAAAATTTTTGGGAAATCACCAAGCTGAACAATATTAACAATACAATTCGTTGACAAAACGGTTCAAAATTTTAAAAAACTAATATGAGTACCAAGTTACATTATTTTCATAGTTATTTGGATACATTTTCTGACCATCTGATTGATTATAATGAAGAACAAGGGTTTCAGCAGTATATCAAGATAACGGAGGAATGATATGGAGGCCGATGGTATTGATATATAATGGCAGATGGCTGGACTTTAGAAAGGGAATGTCCCGAACAAAAATACAATAGACAACCACACACAACACGTTTTCTTAATTTAAATTTGTGTGTTTTTTTTTTAATTCTTTTATTGTTAATTTCAGAATTGTATAATAAACCTCATGCTTTCGAATGGTAAAAAAATCAAATTGGTTTGAATATGCACTAATTAGTCTATAGTTATACGATTATTTTGTCTAGCGCCCATTTATTCTAATTTCCTTCGCTGTACACCACTTAAATCACTATTTTCCGTGCTTCTGACTTCTTCTTTTTGTGTCTCGTCATTTTCAACGACCATACAAGCTCCTGAATTCTTTACTTGTACTCCAGCGCCATATTTAGCTTTGTAGAAATCGGAAAATAGAAACAGGAACATCACGCCGTGCATCCCGATATAAACCATCCACCTTTTCGGGTAAGCACAATCATCATAGAACAATATTTGGAACTGATGAACTAATATTATCACGAATTGCACCAACTGGAAGGCCGTCAAGTGCTTTTTCCACCAGATATATTTCTGATACTCGGGTCCAAGAGCGGCAAGCATGTAATAAAAATACATCACCATATGCACGAAACAATTGAGCATGGCGAAGAACGTACTATGTCCACCTGGGACGTATTTTACACCGATCCATACGGATAAAGGCATGCAGCCATGATGGATGACATGCAGTGTTGACACGTGGTTGAATTTTTTTCGAAGTACGAAGAAAACCGTATCTAATAGCTCGGTATATTTTGATAGGTAATACCAGTACGTTGTCCTTGCTAATCGTAAAGCCAATGGGTTATCGGAATAATCAACTGGTTGACATCTGAAGCTGTAATGACCAGCCCAACCACTCGCCAAGTGCTCGTAAAACAACCACGTGCTGAATATTGTCTGCAGGAGATTGTAGATTATCAAGATCTTTTTTAACTTGAACGGTTTTCGATTCGCCATCAGTTTCGGTCCAAGAATTTTCGAGAAATAAGCGTAGAACAAACAGACTGCTATCGTTGGCCAAGGTGTTGACATCAACGGCCATGATTTGACCCGGGGGTCGCTTTGATTATGGATGATATCGTTGTATATCTCCAGAATTGACCCCAGTAAATTTGCCATGATGTTCTAGCTGAAAACTGGCACTATATAGAACGTCACGTTGTAGACTAAAGTTTTGCTGGAATTTTTATTTCTTTTCGATAAACGGTACACTCATTTGCAAAGAATGGGGACATAATAGAACAAAGCGGACGGTTTAAAGGCGATATTTCTATAATGTAGTATTCCAATCGTTCTTATACAATGTCTAAAATCCATTGTATTGGATTATTTACATAAATTAGCATTTTGTTTATATAGCCAGAAAAACAACGTCAAATTAAAATTCGTATTGTATTTAGAGGTGTTTGCTAATCTGCACAGTTCGTCTAACTCAGTGATTCTCAACCTGGGGGTAGTTACCCACTGAGGGGTAAAGACGAGAAAGATAACACAGGGCAACAACATTTTTTTCTGCATCAAAGTATAGTATAAGTTAAATTATTTTAATTTAAACATCAATAAAAATTTTTTTTTGCTTTTCGTGTGGCTAGCAAGTCTTTATTTATCAAAACCAATCATTAAACTAACTTTTTGAAATATAACATGTTACTCTACAACTTGCTGCTGCTTTTTTATTGGGTCAGCAAAATGGATACACTAAATATCACGGTTTTCTTTGTCTGTGGGACAGTCGTGCAAAAAATGAACATTGGGATAGGAAAAACTGACCGTCGAGGATAAACATAACCGTGCGAAAAGCTAACATCGGACATGAACCATTGATAAGTCGAGAACAAATAATTCTTCCATCGCTACATATTAAATTTGGGCTTATTAAACAGTTTATGAAAGCTTTATTATAAGAATGATTTTTGTTCCAAATATATTTGTTTACCATTTCCTGGCCTTAATACAGGAAAATTAGAAACCGGTATCTTTGATGGACCACAAATGACTTAGGTTGAAGCATGGACAAGCTTTGTATCAGTTATCGAAAATTTTTTGGGAAATCACCAAGCTGAACAATATTAAACAAAATGCTTCAAAATTTTGAAAAACTACTATGAGTACCAAGTAACATTATTTTCATAGTCATTTAGGTACATTTTCTGACCATCTGAGTGATTATAATGAAGAACAAGGGTTTCAGCAGTATATCAAGATAACGGAGGAAAGATATGAAGGCCGATGGTATTGCCATGTAATGGCAGACTACTGCTGGACCTTAGAACGCAACTTCTGCTGCTTCTTTTTTGTCGTTTCTCGTCTTTTAGATTTAAATACCGACGAAATTATGCATACTCAAAGTCCTATACCACACCATATAAATTATGAATATAGCCCTGTTATAGAACTGTTCCACAAAGTTTCTCGTTTTTTTTTTCACACAATAAAAGTTAATTTTAATTACTGTCACTTCACGTCCGCTCCACGCAGCTGTATTCTTCGTCGTATTGCGTGCGTGTTGCCGTTTCGTCCGCCGTAAAAACTGCCTGACGTTTGTCTTTCTGTGGCCTTTCTACTATTTCTCTTGTTCGTTTCTCCATTTTATCGCCAGTCAGCGTGGTGGCAAGTGTCAGAGACACAGTGGCTGGCCATGCCGGAGTATTTCCTTCATTAACTATGCAGACGCAATCATTAATTTCAATTAACCGTAATTAAAAATACCCTGAGACAAATTTTAGTCTGTATTAGGTGACGACACTAATTTACATGTCCGATGTAAATTACCCGCTACTTATTAATTCTATGGAGATAAATGATCCATGATCATACTCTAGCATACAAATTAGACCAGAAACCTAACCTTAACGACAAACGTCAAAATGACAGCTGTACGTCGTTTAGTTCGCTGTTAACTTCATAGAGCACTTTCCGGGAATCTCTCGTAAAACAGATCGAGTACAATAAAAATGTTATTTTGACAATGGTCGCGTCGACAGTCTGGCGAAGACAATTTCCTGCATGGAGGAAGTATCAATTTCAATTAACACCCCCGCAATAAATCAAGTGGTAAATACAGAAGACCGGAGAGCCAGTTGGAAATAAAAACGAATGCAGTCAATTGAGGTGGCGCCTGTCTTATTGTCCGTCACCGCCACTGCTTCTGCTATTGCTAGTGGACAGTCAGTGGACGCAGCAGCGGGTCCGTGAAGGTTGACGTCATTTAAGCTAAACTACTGACTACTTGATGGACCCCTACACTCCGATTGCCCGGCACAATCACAAGCAAACAATGCTATCCGTGAACTTTAACTACATAGCGTTTTGTCGAACGGACAGACACGAGGGCCCAGACACATTACAACAAGCTTTGCCTCTGTGAACGTGAATATACCATGAATATACTTCACAGATATTGGTGGCCTCCACTCAACTTTCCGACTACCTCGTTGACACAACTGGGTACGGGTTGCGAAACACATTTTCCAAAAATCTTTGCAATCGATTCAGGGGACCTCAAAACGCGTATTTCCGCTGGAATTTAAAAAAATCTTTTTTTGTCGAATACTTTCCGACTACCTCGTTGACCTAACTAGGTACGGGTTGCGAAACACATTTTCCAGAAATCTTTGCAATCGATTCAGGGGACCTCAAAACGCGTATTTCCGCTGGAATTTAAAAAAATCTTTTTTTGTCGAATACTTTCCGACTACCTCGTTGACCTAACTAGGTACGGGTTGCGAAACATATTTTCCAGAAATCTTTGCAATCGATTCAGGGGACCTCAAAACGCGTATTTCCGTTGGAATTCGAAAAAATATTTTTTTGTCGAATACTTTCCGACTACCTCGTTGACCTAACTAGGTACGGGTTGCGAAACAAATTTACCAGAAATCTTTGCAATCGATTCAGGGGACCTCAAAACGCGTATTTCCGTCGGAATTCGAAAAAATATTTTTTTGTCGAATACTTTCCGACTACCTCGTTGACCTACTAACTAGGTACGGGTTGCGAAACACATTTTCCAAAAATTTTTGCAATCGATTCAGGGGACCTCAAAACGCGTATTTCCGCTGGAATTTGAAAAAATCTTTTTTTGTCGAATACTTTCCGACTACCTCGTTGACCTAACTAGGTACGGGTTGCGAAACACATTTTCCAGAAATCTTTGCAATCGATTCAGGGGACCTCAAAACGCGTATTTCCGCTGGAATTCGAAAAAATATTTTTTTGTCGAATACTTTCCGACTGCCTCGTTGACCTACTAACTAGGTACGGGTTGCGAAACATATTTTCCAGAAATCTTTGCAATCGATTCAGGGGACCTCAAAACGCGTATTTCCGTTGGAATTCGAAAAAATATTCTTTTGTCGAATACTTACCGACTTTCATTCATGCGTATTTATGTATCCTTGGGGTTGCTATAATGTTTGCGTTTCGTTCGGAATTCCAAATTCAAATTAAACACGGTGGTTTTAAAGTTTTTATTTTCTTAACCGTCGCGCGGGGATCTACATAAAACCTTTTGATGTGGCTTGCTTTCGGTTGGCGGCCTGTGCGAGAGGAGCGCGGTCTCGGTTGCAAAGCGGGCCCCCTGGCTACGCATTTACATCGTTAAAGGGGTTATAATGGACGGGGTGGAGTCGAGATATTATACATCTAAGTTTTGTCTTTGTGCTTTAAAAATATTTATATTGCGGTCCGCCCCGACTCACCGCGCACATTTCCTCTTCGCAACGGAAAACTGGGCGGTAACACTTTAGCATACATTAAAACTTGAACCGTGTAATTACGGACATACTACGTACCTTATATATACACACATTATATGGGCACAATTGATGCACAAACTATGTAACATGTGTCCCACTCAGCACATTTTATGGGAAGGGTGATAAAAAATAACTAATATTTCGTTTTACATCTGTCAGAGTTCGGAAAACGTCACAAATAAGGGATTTTTAATTCAAAGTTGTGTAAGCATAACCAAAAAATGAGAACTGTCAAATCATCAAAGTGTCAGTCATCTGTCAAAATAAAAAAAAAGAGTGAGACGCTCAAATAAATCAATTAAATTGTGTACGCGGAATAATTCGCAGTCGCCGCTTATCTGATTGTAAATGACAAACTCGGAGTTAAGAGTAATCAGCACAGTGCTTCGTGCTTGGTTTTTCTCACGGTTAGTTCGCCCACCAGCGCGCATCAACGTTAACTGCTCTAAATTAACGCAAATTCAGAAATTTGCACGAATGGACTTCCACTCTCACATCGTCCGCTACAATTAAATTCTCTATCTCACGGATATTTCACCGAGCTGTTAATATAAAACGCCCGTTGCCGGGCAACAGATGTTCCACAACTGCAATCAGGACCGCTATTCTTGAGTACTTACGCTTTGAGACGTATACGTTTCATTGTCAACACCAACATAGCGAATGGTTACTTCATTAGCCATGAAATTGTAATTTTTTTTTGTTATCTCCTGAACAATTTTTTTTTATGAAAATATATAATATAATTCATAATAAATGATTTAATTAATGATTAAAGTAATTTTGTAAATAACTAATTGTAGTAGAGCCATTGACTATTCAACTAAATACTTCTAAAATATATAATTTCCAATTTTATTGTCGTCGTGGCCTTGCTTATGTTATTTACACTCGTGTACAGTGCTTTCAAAATTTATGTAGTCAGGTTCAAGGCAGGTAATCAATAAAACCCCACAAATTGGTATCAAATATGAAATATTTTATGATTGCGACGCCTTCACCTGACAAAAGACAATAAATTGTCTCACTGTTGTACGTACCAACCTGGTGACATATAAAATGCACCAGAAATAGTTAATCTTGTAGTTTGAACTGAGGCTTGCTGGTAGTAGCCACCAGCGGCAGCGGTACTTTTGTTGGTAAACAGCGTAATGTGACCACAAAATAGCCGCTGCCTGCTAGCAGCGCCATCAACTAGCGGCTAATAAAACAACCTAGGTTGACCGTGGCATTTTGCGAAGGTTCAAGAATAGAACTCCAGGCTACAGTAGTAAACAGCAAAAAAAAAACGGGATCAAAAGAGCAAGCGGTTGCGTAATGAATAATTTAAATGCGTCACGCGTATAGAGGCGCTGATATCATCATCGCTTAGTTTCCCGTCCGCGCGTCCGGAAAATCACGATTCCAATTTACGATATCCAAAAGATACGCTCACGCATGACTGACGCATACTGCGCTACGAGATTTTTAGTTGCAAAACGCTGTGTTTCAATGTTAGAACACGGAAACGTCAATTCTACCACAAGAGATTATATGCATCATAGAATCCACACTACAGGAATGGAATCTTTTCGCACGAGGTGTGACAGTGTCTTAATTTACAAATCGTAACGAGCCTTATTAAGTTTTACAATGAAAGGATCTTTACGTGTATGTCACGATGTTGAGGGTCTTATGAACGAGTTTGATATTCCCCACGATCCTGCTGAATGGTGGCTTTTTATCGATTCATCAAAATACAGCTTGAACAGTTTTGTGGTTATGTTCTATAGATGTGATCGCGCAGACTTAAGTACTGGAAAAATTAATCTAGACACTACATGTTGGATACGTACGTATTAATCGTTGGTCCACTTGGCAGGGCTGTGTAGCAACACGGGGTTAATGTTGCGTGAAGCCAACATCCCCCTCATTTGTCCGCAGCCTCCCCCCATGTTTACTTTCTTTCCGCTGGCTGTTCCACTCCAAACCACGGTAATTTTTCCGGAGGCGATTTGGCAAGCACAATGGGACAGTAGAGAACTGCCACACATTAAACTAAAAACAAAAATTTATTGTCAGTAGAGTTGATTTAAACTTGGATGTGTGCGGTGAAGTTGCACCGCATTAGAGAGTGTTTGGGAGATAGAAATGCATTTATGAAATGTGTTTTGATACAGGAATTGAATAAAGCAGATTTATACGTCTGTAGTAATTCATCGCTGAAAAGATAATTATTATTGAAAACTCAATCGAAGTTAGGGAACTCATGCTGCTAAATAATAATAAAATTCCTGAAATCTCGAACGTATCCGAGCGTGTTAGGTTATGTTTGTCCTTATTTACATACTGTGACAGCCGAAATTCGAATTTTTCTATGAAGAACAGGTCTTATACTTTCAACAAGTGTGTAAAGTCAAAAAAATAGCCAATTCCTTTGTCATGAATATCTGTTAACGCTGAAACGAACGCAAGGAATTTCTATTTAAAAATCTTTTAATGCATGACATTTAATAGTAGTACCTACCAAAACGGCAGTTCTTCAAATTTTTTACTCCATTAATTCTACCCTCCAACATAATTACAATATTCACTTCAGTTACAATTTTATTGTCATTGGGAACATAGGGACATTATATTTCGCAATTTCTCCCAAAATTTGAGCACTCAAACCTGTTACATCCTGTATATCTTACGTCTTAACAAAAAAAAAACGATTATTATTATTATTATTAATTATTAATTTGATGAGCTGTCTTAAAACTAAAAAAAAAAACTGCAGGTAGCCAAATGTTAACATTCATGTAATCTTTATTCTATTCGTAATTTAAATCGTGCTCGCGATGGAAGGTTAAAAAGGCCACGTGATTGCGGTCGAAGGTTGGTTGCCAGGGTGAGATTCAATAACCGGAAATGCCGGCTCGTCCAATCGGGCTCTCTTTGATTCTGCGTCTTGATTGTTTTGATAGCGTTTCCGTTTTACTATTCCGAACATAGCGTCTCGCGAGATTGCGAGATCGCTCAGCTTTCCTTTTACGCTTTCATCTCGAGTTTGCATGCATTACCGAGGGAAACCACCACCGTCACATTTTCCGCAACCGCATAAGAAAAACGCCCATTAGAGTAAGTAAGAAACCACTTTAGACAATATTTTGGTTTTCGTACGGCTAGCAAGTCTTTATTTATCAAAACCGATCTTTGAACTAACTTTTTGAAATATAACATGTTACTCTACAACTTGCTGCTGCTTTTTTATTGGGTCGGCAAAATGGATACACTAAATATCCCTGTTTTCTTTTTCTGTGGGACAGTCGTGCAAAAAATGAACGTTGGGATATGACGTCTGTGGATGCATCGTGGCATTTTCTAGCGTTTATTATTAGTTTATACTTCTAATATAAGTAAAAACAACCAGTTGAAATATTTACTTAATGTATTAGATAATCACGTCACAAAATACCATCCAAAGTTGTAGTGAGGATCACATATCGACAATGGCGGAGGTGCCGGGAGATGCGATGCCGGTGGTTTGGCGAAAGGTGGCGCTAGTATCTCGCGGAGCAATATAAATACCAATCTTCCCGTGCGAAAGATTTGAATGGAATTAAACAGGGAGAGCGAGAGGTAATATCGCCGTGAGAGGGGTCGGCGTGCGGCGAAATTCACTCAATCTAAACCGGGAAACCGATTCCGGGGGGCGGGCGGGCGCTCCCACGAGTGCCGTTTCCCCGGCCCGAAGTTTTCCACTGTGGGACCGGCGGCGCGGCGGGGAGCGCTCGCCCGCCGAATTGCGGCCGCACTTTGCATTGCAAATGAAAAGCAAAAGATCGCAAATCGACAATTGTATGGGAACCCGTCCAATGCTATATTTGCAAATGGCTTTTGAAATGTTAAGGCGGCGGCGGTGAGATGCGAGCGTGTGTGGGCGCAGCGCGCACACAACCCCCCGAAAGTAGGGGATGAATTCGAGAAGACCCCTTCCGGCCTTACCCCCACTTACTTATACCAACCAGTTTCGTCCTGGTTCTCGTCTAGATCCAACAATAAAAAGTTTAACTGGGATTTTTATTTAAAGAAATATCCGGGGTGGCTCCCATTCCACTTTCCGATTACCTCGTGAACACATCGAAGGGTTTAAAACCAGTGGTTCTCAATTTCATACTTCCAATGATTGTGCTACAAATTTACTTGAAATAATAATAAAAAAAATTCGTGGTGACCCACCCAACTTTCCGACTATATCGTGGGCAAGTGTCTACACAGTTTTGCAATTATTCAATTTTATGAAGCCACAGTCACTCTGGATCCTAACATGAAGGAAAATACTTGGAACATTTTCCACTTCCGGTTGTCAGATTCTTACTAAAACTAATCATACATACATACATGCATACATACAGATATTTTCTAAAAATTAGATTCAGGGGACTTCAAAACCTAGTCGTGAAGTAAAAATAAGTGTACCTACACAAACTTGAATGAATCACATTTTATTTGTCCATTGAAACGGAGAGTGGATGATGTCATCGTTACAGTCGGCCGTTCGAACGTCCGCTGTACCGAGAGAGGGCAAAAGATCGTGCGAATCTGTTGAAGATTTCATAAAACATATTGGCCTAATTGGCAATTCCACTGACGGGTAAATTACAGGCCACTCAAAGGAATTACTGGCGTTCATTCGCGCGCTCGTCCATTCACGAAATCCTTAATGGTTGATAGCGCTAGTCGGCCGTTCCAGTAATTACACTAATCGTCCGATTAATACAATAGAAAAGCAATGAAATGTTCCAAGAAAATTCCCATAATAAGACATCTGCGTAAGTTGTATGATGCATTGGTTGTCTTAGTTGGATAGGTTTGTCTAAGTTTGTCTAAGTTAGTGTAAGTTTGTGTAAGTTTGTCTAAGATTGTCTAAGTTTGTTAAACAAAGTTTGTCTAAGTATGTCTAAGTTAGTCTAAGTTAATCTAAGTTTGTCTAAGTTAGTCCAAGTTTGTCGAATATTGTCTAAGTTTGTTAGACAAAGTGTGTCTGTTTGTTTAAGTTAGTCTAAGTTTGCCTAAAATTGTCTAAATTTGTTAGACAAAGTTTGTCTAAGTTTGTTTAAGTTTGTCTAAGTTAGTCTAAGTTAGTCTAAGTTTGTCTAAGTTAGTGTAAGTTTGTCTAAGTTAGTGTAAGATTGTCTAAAATTGTGTAAGTTTGTCTAAGTTAGTCTAAGTTTGTTTAAGTTTGTCTAATTTTGTGTAAGTTTGTCTAAGTTAGTGTAAGTTTGTCTAAGTATGTCTAAGTTTGTCTAAGTTAGTCTAAGTTTGTCGAAGATTGTCTAAGTTTGTTAGACAAAGTTTATCCGTTTGCTTAAGTTAGTCTAAGTTTGTCTAAGCTAGTCTAAGTTAGTCTAATTTTGTGTAAGTTTGTCAAAGTTAGTGTAAGTTTGTCTAAAATTGTCTAAGTTTGTCTAAGTTTGTCTAAGTTTGTCTAAATTGGTCTCAGATTGTCTAAGTTTGTTTAACAAAGTTAGTCTAATTTTGTGTAAGTTTGTCTAAGTTAGTGTAAGTTTGTCTAAATATGTCTAAGTTTGTCTAAATATGTCTAAGTTTGTCTAAGTTAGTCTAAGTTTGTCGAAGATTGTCTAAGTTTGTTAGACAAAGTTTGTCCGTTTGCTTAAGTTAGTCTAAGTTTGTCTAAGCTAGTCTAAGTTAGTCTAATTTTGTGTAAGTTTGTCAAATTTAGTGTAAGTTTGTCTAAAATTGCCTAAGTTTATCTAAGTTAGTCTAAATTGGTCTCAGATTGTCTAAGTTTGTTTAACAAAGTTAGTCTAATTTTGTGTAAGTTTGTCAAAGTTAGTGTAAGTTTGTCTAAAATTGTCTAAGTTTATCTAAGTTAGTCTAAGTTTGTCGAAGATTGTCTAAGTTTGTTAGACAAAGTTTATCTAAGTTAGTCTAAGTTTGTCTAAGTTAGTCTAAGTTTGTCGAAGATTGTCTAAGTTTGTTAGACAGAGCTTGTCTGTTTATTTAAGTTAGTCTAAGTTTGTCTAAGCTAGTCTAAGTTTGTCTAAATTTGTTAGACAAAGTTTGTCTAAGTTTGTTTAAATCTGTCTAAGTTTGTCTAAGATTGTCTAAGCTTGTTAGACAAAGTTTGTCTAAGTTAGTCTAAGTTTGTTTAAGATTGTTTGTTAAACAAACTTAGACAATCTGAGACCAATTTAGACAAACTTATATAAACTTTGTCTAAATTTGTCTAAGTTTGAAACACCCTGTGTAACAATTAACGTCTCTTTATAGAGTCGCAAATTTTCACACGCCCTTGCTTTGGCATATCCAAGTTAATCATCAATTAACACTCCAACTTTAGCTTGTTTTAATTGTCCTAATGTGCGTTTCACACGCTGAGGTCACTGTTATTTATTTTGCGCTTCCTCTTCACTCACGGCCAGCATGTATACCCGTACTGTTTTCTCTTCATACACTTCTAAATATATATACTCTTCTAGATATTCTCTTCCATCTAATAACTAGACTAGAGCGAGTACTACACTATATCACATCGACGATGGGAAAAATCAAATTACTCGCCGGTCGGAAAAAGATTAGAGCCGGTGATTTAGCGTTAGTGGAAGCCGGGTTTGCTTGCACACACACACACACATACTGACACACGGAGGACGACGCCATTGCACTTTGCTACCACTCGGGATAAAAGCAGGAGCGCCGGGACACCTGCTCTCTCAAAATCGCGCAGATGTCAGAATCTGGCCTGCTCTTCACTCGATTATCGAAACTTTATGTGACGCACAGCGACAACATACTCGATATAAACAGATCCTCGATTTGTATTCTAACACGAATTTGGTTTTATCTGAAATAAAGATAGGCCTTGAGGTAAATGAATATTATATTTGAAATTATTTGGAAATATTACCTGGAACCCTTTCAATAAATTAATTTTTCAATAAAAAACAGTATTTTAAACAAAACTTGTATACAATCTACAGGCACTGTAGTGCCAGGTAAATGTATCATTATGTTACACCGTCTGGTATTGAGTCACAAGGGCATAACGTACAATACATCAGACGATGTGGGTTCCACAATTAATTAAGGGCAAACAATGACTAAATATAAATTTACTGGAATTACCACGAACTATATAGCATACACAGCACATCATGGCGGATGAGTGTGCGGTGTACAATCAACGTATCTACCACCATGATCGGCCGTGGCATGCGGGAAATTTTTTAATGGGATTTCGCTCTACGACAATTAAAAACAGGCATAAACGTAATTGTTTACACAACTGGTACAAGTACGTATGTGCCATTCCACACTCGATACAACATTACGGACGACACGAAATTATTTATTAATCGTTCTCGAGCGTAGCATGTTAGTATCGCTAAGTATGAAACACAAGCTGCTATTATGCAAGGTGTGTTTCTCGCATTTTTCTGTGAGTTTGGAATTAACCACAAGATGTTCTTCCCTCATATTCGACTTGTTCAATTATTATTAAATCGGTGACGTAATCGTTTTCTATTCAGCAACATGCTATCTGTTAATTTGTGGGGTTGAATTTAACTTAACTAACGTCAAATCTGATTGCTTCTGACGGATATAAATGTAATTGACCTAAATGATTCATCACTCCGCAAGAAACTGCGTCCGTAGCCATAATCAAAGAAAAACCGATGTTAAATAGTGGCAGACAAAGCTTTGGTGGTTGCCGCAAAGAAATTATTTCTTTGGTAAGATTTATTAAATTCAAAGCTGTCGTATTTGTATGAACGTTAATTAATTTAAATTTAATAACATAATATTTTCGAAAGAAATGTACATTTCCTTTCAAGAACTCTACGTTCCTTTAAATACAAAATATTCCTTTACTGTTTGACAATTTAGTACTTTAAAAAGTACAATAATCTTTCTTTAATTTAATCATTATTTTATTGTGTTTGGAGTATAATCATGGGGTCTTGATTATAATCCAAACATTATGTAGTCGAAAAATACAATAAAAAAAAGATTATGGTGGACTCATTAGATTATTTTTCTCCACGGAAATCTGTAGTAAAGACTACAGACCTATTCCCAAATGAAGAGAAACCAGAATACCGCTCGCTTTCTATAGCTCAGCCGATATAAGCTCAAACTAAGCCAACGTGTGCCTAGAGACAGTCAGCACCATCTTCCCGCTGGAAGACATAGCAATAATTTTTAATGAAACCACACGTTTTTGATTCAAACACATAATCTTTCCACTCAAATCTATACGATTTCTACTTAAGAAATATTTCAAATAAAATATTTCTAAGCATATTAAGCATATTATGGTCATGTAACTTTGCGTATACGTTGGCGTGAAAGCAATGAATATCTTAGTAGTGTTTTTTTTTCGGTCGTTATATCGACTTCACTATAATAACTGAATTGATCTCTATCGTTTTATCGTCAATACGGAACGAAATGAAGAAATTAAAAGAGCATATTTCCAACAGCACGAAACTACGATAGAATTGCCATCAATTAAGGAGGCAAACAGCGCCGCACACCGTATATATATATATACATCTGGGTAATAAATCAATTACGGGACGATTAATAATCCCACAGTAAACACAAGAAGCTCGAAATTAATGTCACACGGTCGTATAATTTCCAGCGAACGGACTTTTCTATTATGAACGTGGACGTTCATATAATAAATTACGGCGAATTAATTACTATATCTGTCCCTTTTTATCACACCCCAATCTATTCGAGGAGGATTGAAAATTTAATGTTGACAGTGCAGCCACACAATTGATATTGTAACCTAAAACTTGTGCTTTTTTGATTCAATGCAATAATATCTGATGTTTTCTAGAAGAATGCGTCAAGCGGATGTCAGGAGAGCAGGTGGTTGATGTACGCTCCGGCAAAAATGTTAAAAAAAATCACTTAAGGTGGCTCCACACGCAACGGAAAATCCGAAGGTCTGCCTTGAGGCGTTAGGCCTCGAGGAAAACCTAAAAATAGGGGGGTCTCCACACACTACGGTATATACGAAGGCCAGCCTTAAGGCATTCCAGTTTGTGCTCGCGCAATGGCGTCAACAAATAATGCTCCGGCTGTTGTTGATTTATTTTAGGTATAGAAAGTAATAAAAGGCCTCGAGGCCTACCTCACATCCCTCCACACAGTCCGGTCGGCCTTGAGACGCATATAAGCAGAGGCAAGCCGAATGAGATTTTGTATTGAGATTTCCGGCCTCCAGGCCCCAGATCCACAGGAATACCTCTACAAAATTCTCCATACACACATAGAGGTTTTCCTTGAGGTCTTGCGCCTCGAGGCATGCCTTCGGATTTTCCGTTGCGTGTGGAGCCACCTTTAGTTGAGTGATAATTGGCATTTTTTTTTTTTCAAAAAAGTAGAAAGTCGACATCTTTAGTTACTGTGGCAACAAATTTCCGAATTCTCTTGCGGTTTTTTGCTACTATGATCTTAAATAACCGTACCATTAATTGCAGTTTCGGGACACCCTGTATATATATATATATATATATATATATATATATATATATATATATATATATATATATATATATAAGACATCCGAAGCATTTTGTGTAGAAATACGACAGTCTTCAATCTTCCCCATTTCCCAGCTCGTTTCACAATTAGAAGTGCAACAACCATTGGTTCCTTCATTCCCCGTCGCCGGCCGGTGGCGTTTCATTTGGCGTGTATAAGTAGTGTGGCGCAGTCACGAGGATTGTCCGCAGAATAGCCCTTAATTCGGACGTGTATAGAGCACACCACCCTTTGACCGAAAGAACGAACAATGAGCAGAGCAGACCGTGTTCGCTCCGTTGACCGCGTGGGGTTGGTTTGTCGCGGAACATCCTTTAATTAAAGAGACCCCCGAGACGAAAATGGGACATATTTATCTTCCGCCGCATGACTGACTTGGTTTCACACTCGGTTTGGTACCGGCGACCCAGTATTCTTTCGTTACGATTCATGTAAAACCCGAAATCCACTGGAGAAAGCTAAAGGACATGTTTTGTGATCTACTGAATCACACTAGGCTGTTTTATTAGCCGTTAGTTGCTGGTAGTGCTAGCTTCTACAATACCCACATTTTTGTCCTGAGCCAGCAGCGCAAGCTCTAAATATCGGCTAATGAACGTTCAACATGTTCAACTTTACAAGCAACAGCCAAAATCATTCGCTGGCATGCAAAAATAGCGGCTGCTGAGTGACCACACCATGCTGGTTAACTAATAATCTACAGCAAGAAGCAAATACTAAAACAGCGTAAGTGTGACCACCAATGCATTCCATCAATGTTGCAACAACTGTATCGCTTAAAACCCTCTTTATATATTGTGAGAATATTACCTCGCATAATATTTATAAAATCGTTTCAAAAATACATAATTTCCCGAGTTAAAATGCATGCTGGTTGCTGGTAGGCTGGCTGCTGCTAAAAACACATCGCCATCTGGCAAAACAGTGAGTGACCACACTGTTAGCAGCCAGTAGCAAATAGCACGCTAGTAAAGAAAGCTATTTCGAATGTAATGATTGTTTACATCAGTAGTTAGCATGATGGGTTGGCTCAATTTGTTCTGGAAATTATATGTCGTCATAAATAACAGAGTGGTATAAATTACGGTTTTCCTAGAGGCGTATGTGACAATTACGGCATCATTTCATTAATTCTTAGACTGATTAAATCGGAGATTACGCTGTATAACTACGGCGCAGGGTGGTAACTTCATGCAATGCTCTAGAGTTCTAGACTCTAGAGAGTTTGGAAAAAAAAAACGTTATCTATTCACGCAGTTTTGCTCAGTTTTAAATTTTATTTTTTTATCCTTACAAATCTAATATTTCTTGGAGGAAAATTAACGATTTCTACACTGCCAGGTTTCCTAATAAATAAATAAATACAGCGGTGGTTATCGTATAGGTAAATTATAGCTTTAAAGCAAACATGAATAAGGGTAAACAAATATTGCCTCCCTTTATTATGGCTTTACCCTTGCTGTGACCTCACCATTGTTGAGCTTTGTATGTTTGTTCAGTTTTGCACGCAACGTTCACGCATTTACGTCAACTAATAAATACAATTGAAAACATGAGGCAAAAAGTTTTGATATTTGCTAATATTTGAACTTGTCTTTATTAGGTATTATTAAATTTTATTATATATTACAAACCAGGAGAGCTGCAAATGACTCATCGCTTACAAGGTTACGAAACAGATATACAAAACGAAGGCTGTTTCATTCTAACATGGGTAATCGGTCATTTGCAGCTCTCCTGGTTTTTACTATACAGAGAGAACTCTATTCTTCGATATCAAGAAAAAATATTTTTGTGTATATAGTGTAGCATGAAGAGGATTTTCTTTCTGTCCAAATATTATTTTATTCTAATAAGAATTTCAACATAGTTCTTCCGGTTTAAGAGTTTAGTATGTTTACGTTCGTTTTACATCAACAACAATATTTTGTTGGGTGAAAAATATATATGTACAGTTTCTTGACCCAAAAGTATACGTACGTATTGCTTAAAACAGACGTAATTCCTTTCAAGCAGTTCCTTCATACTTAAAACAAAAAAACGTAATACTTGGAACATCAAGAAAAACATATTCTTACTTTGAGAATTTTATATTTTACTTAAACCAACCAAATGATCTTTCTGCGTATATAGAAACAAATGATATACATACTTCACTTAAAGATATACGTGTTGTATCGAATAAATTTGTCGTCCCTCTGTGTAGAAGTGAAAAAGGTTAACAAACAATTCTTTACCTTCTTAATAATTGGATTTTGATGAATAAATAACTTTGCAAAAAATAAATTTTACCGATCATAAAATATTTAAAAATATATCATCATCATTACTACTACATACATCATACTTACTGTGATAAGAGCAATTATTTTCGTCATTATGACACAGGACACACGGTCAATGCCAAAACCATTTACCAAAGTGATTAACATCAGCGTCCTTATAAAAGACCGATGCTTTGTATAATTATTATTACAACATTTGCGACTTTTGTTTGACGTAGTTTAACAAACATGGAAAACTCTTTTGGTAAGTTTCAAATATATATATAATAAAAAAAAACAACAAAATTACCATCCACAATTTCAGCACTGTGCTTACTATTGATGACCGCCCTTCTTGTAAATGATGCCACGTCAGCTGAATTACACAAAGAAAAACTAAGGGAAATGACCGCTCAAATGTTGGCCGATTGTCGTGCAAAAGTCGGCGCTTCAGAAGAAGACTTGAAAATGATAAAAGAGAAACATTTACCGACCACTCCTGAAGGAATATGCCTCATAGAATGCATGTTCGACGTCGCTAATATCATGAAAAACGGTAATTTGTATAAACAAGGCGCCGTACAGGCGTTCACACCTGGAATGGAGGGCAACCAAGGAAAGATCGACAAAATGAAGAACATGATCGATACATGCGATAAAGAACTCAAAAAGGATACAGATAAATGTAAAAATGCGAAAGCCATTGTTGAATGTATCGCAAAATACGGGAAAGAATTCGATTTTAAATTTCCAACTCATATTCGTTGATTAATATTGTGTAAGTAATATTATATGTAATATTATATGTAATATTGAATATTAAACTCAGTACTATAATCTGCAATGAAGCAAATAAATTATAAGGTTGAATATATCGCCTGGAGTTATTTTTTTTATTGTTCTTAAATCTGCTGCGTAAACACGTTGATTTAAGTCCAGGTGGATGTAATTTATTGTAGAAGTTTAGTGAGTTTAAAGAGGCCGCTGGCATTAAGCAAACCTTTGACAAATCTTATCATAATCTACAATAATAAATTTTCTAGGATTATGCGTTACCTTCTGTTGGTAAATCGTAAATAAGGACGTCAGTTTTTTTTTTAGGTAGCACCTTGATATGCCAGAAATATTTCTTCTTAAAAATATGAACTGATTTATCTAGGAACATTTATATTAGAGTGCCTATAACGAAATTATTTTTGATTATACAGATGTCCCAAATACGTACACAAGCAAACAAATTTCCAACTTTTTGATACAATTTTTGTATAAATCAATTTTCCTAGCTCTCATATTCATATTGTTCATCATGTCAGATGATGAACGCTCTCATATTAATACTGTTCATCATGTAAGATAACGTCTTCGCCAGTAGCATCAATAGATGTGTTCAGCAAAAGACAGTTAACGTTTTCATCAAATGCGTCATTCTTATAAGAGCGAGTAACTGTGAGTGTTGCTTTTTGAAATTGAAGATATTAAAGAGTCAGAAGCATATATAAAAGAGTATTTATTCTATTTTTTGCAGTTTTTGTCCAACCACATCGTTTCTTGGGATAAAAATGGTTTTAATGAGCGATGAGAGTCAGACAGTAATTTTTTTGAAAGCCTGCTATTAAAATTGTTAATTTTTAGTTTTATCTCCGCTTTTTCGTCCGCACTGTTTTCTTTCCGCCACACATCAAACAGCACTCGCCGGTATGCGATCACAGCATAACAACATTATGTAGCATCATTATATGCAAGTTCCTGCAGCAAATTTCAGTTGTTTATTTTCAGTTGCTTATCGTACAAAAATAGCAATCATCTACATGATTGGGCACCCTTTCATCCACTTTAAAAGTCAGATCTAAGAAGAAATACATCGTATATCCCAACAAAAAAAAAATATCGTCAAATAGTTAAACATCCAAACAATGCATAAATATCTGGCGTTATTATTATTATTGCGGGGATAATCCTCGAACCCATAGTAGCAGGGCTGCTTCTGCTGCCGCTACTGCTGTGACGCAGTGAATCACCTAACCTAATCCGGTGGGAAACGAGACCACCAGTTTCCTTTTGTGGCCCGCTCGGGATGTCTAATTGTTGTCTTTAATCCCCATTATTGTCTCGAGCGCGCCGCGAAATACCGTCAAAACCGTCATCGCACAATACCCGGGCCGATGTATTTTTACCCGTAAACTGTCATAAACGTCGTCGTCGGCGAGAGCGTAGCGGGAAAACTCGTGCGTAATTTGCCTACTGAATACGCGGTTAGGATACAAAATGAAATTTTCCTTTCCAAGAAGATCCCTTCTTGTTTTATGACATTTTCGTTTTAGAGGGCTCTACGAAACGAATTATTGCGTATAAGTAGTATTAAATAACAATAATAACTGTGTAGTGTGTAATCATTTTTAAATTATGAACGGATCGCGAAAGCGTGACGTTTTTATTATATATTTTTGATGAGGGGGCGATTATCAAATCCAAAAGATATTTTACACAAAGAAAAACTAAGGGAAATGACCGCTCAAATGTTGGCCGATTGTCGTGCAAAAGTCGGTGCTTCAGAAGAAGATTTGAAAATGATAAAAGAGAAACATTTACCGACCACTCCTGAAGGCATATGCCTCATAGAATGCATGTTCGACGTCGCTAATATCATGAAAAACGGTAATTTGCATAAACAAGGCGCCGTACAGGCGTTCACACCTGGAATGGCAGGCAACCAAGGAAAGATCGACAAAATGAAGAACATGATCGATACATGCGATAAAGAACTCAAAAAGGATACAGATAAATGTAAAAATGCGAAAGCCATTGTTGAATGTATCGCAAAATATGGGAAAGAATTCGATTTTAAATTTCCAACTCATATTCATTGATTAATATTGTGTAAGTAATATTATATGTAATATTATACGTAATATTATATGTAATATTATATGTAATATTATATGTAATATTATATGTAATATTATATGTAATATTATATGTAATATTATATGTAATATTGAATATTAAACTCAGTACTACAATCTGCAATGAAGCAAATAAATTATAAAACGAAAAAAAAAATTATAAAATTTTCCTTTCCAAGAAGATCCCTTTTTGTTTTATGACATTTTCGTTTTAGAGGGCTCTACGAAACGAATTATTGCGTATAAGTAGTCTTAAATAACAATAATAACTGTGTAGTGTGTAATCATTTTTAAATTATGAACGGATCGCGAAAGCGTGACGCTTTTATTATATATTTTTGATGAGGGGGCAATTATCAAATCCAAAAGATATTTTACACAAAGAAAAACTAAGGGAAATGACAGCTCAAATGTTGGCCGATTGTCGTGCAAAAGTCGGTGCTTCAGAAGAAGACTTGAAAATGATAAAAGAGAAACATTTACCGACCACTCCTGAAGGAATATGCCTCATAGAATGCATGTTCGACGTCGCTAATATCATGAAAAACGGTAATTTGTATAAACAAGGCGCCGTACAGGCGTTCACACCTGGAATGGAAGGCAACCAAGGAAAGATCGACAAAATGAAGAACATGATCGATACATGCGATAAAGAACTCAAAAAGGATACAGATAAATGTAAAAATGCGAAAGCCATTGTTGAATGTATCGCAAAATATGGGAAAGAATTCGATTTTAAATTTCCAACTCATATTCGTTGATTAATATTGTGTCAGTAATATTATATGTAATATTATATGTAATATGATATGTAATATTATATGTAATATGATATGTAATATTATATGTAATATTATATGTAATATTATATGTAATATTATATGTAATATTATATGTAATATTGAATATTAAACTCAGTACTACAATCTGCAATGAAGCAAATAAACTATAAAACGAAAAAAAAATTATAAAATTTTCCTTTCCAAGAAGATTCCTTCTTGTTTTATGACATTTTCGTTTTAGAGGGCTCTACGAAACGAATTATTGCGTATAAGTAGTCTTAAATAACAATAACAACTGTGTAGTGTGTAATCATTTTTAAATTATGAACGGATCGCGAAAGCGTGACGTTTTTATTATATATTTTTGATGATGGGGCGATTATCAAATCCAAAAGATATTTTACACAAAGAAAAACTAAGGGAAATGACAGCTCAAATGTTGGCCGATTGTCGTGCAAAAGTCGGCGCTTCAGAAGAAGACTTGAAAATGATAAAAGAGAAACATTTACCGACCACTCCTGAAGGAATATGCCTCATAGAATGCATGTTCGACGTCGCTAATATCATGAAAAACGGTAATTTGTATAAACAAAGCGCCGTGCAGGCGTTCACACCTGGAATGGAAGGCAACCAAGGAAAGATCGATAAAATGAAGAACATGATCGATACATGCGATAAAGAACTCAAAAAGGATACAGATAAATGTAAAAATGCGAAAGCCATTGTTGAATGTATCGCAAAATATGGGAAAGAATTCGATTTTAAATTTTAAACTCATATTCGTTGATTAATATTATATGTAATATTATATGTAATATTATATGTAATATTATATGTAATATTATATGTAATATTATATGTAATATTGAATATTAAACTCAGTACTACAATCTGCAATGAAGCAAATAAATTATAAAACGAAAAAAAAAAAAAAAATTATAAAATTTTCCTTTCCAAGAAGATCCCTTCTTGTTTTATGACATTTTCGTTTTAGAGGGCTCTACGAAACGAATTATTGCGTATAAGTAGTCTTAAATAACAATAATAACTGTGTAGTGTGTAATCATTTTTAAATTATGAACGGATCGCGAAAGCGTGACGTTTTTATTATATATTTTTGATGAGGGGGTGATTATCAAATCCAAAAGATATTTTATTTTGATCGATCTGGAATAACATAAATTTGTACAACGTTAATCCATTTGATTACAGCAAAAGTACAACACAATTAATCCTTTTATTGGTTAATTTGTAATCCTGCGCCGCGTTACGATAAATATCACAAATCAAGTGCTTAAAGCTGCGACTATAATAAATCTTATACACGAAATAATTGCGCAATTTTTTTTTAATTTGTATACTTGACAAAGAGTGATGGTGGATTTGCGTCTTATGCGGAAAAAAAATCAAACAAATCCTTTTAAGGACGTGGATCCTTTGTATTCAGGACGCCGGTTCTCGTTCCTTTAGCGCCTCTTGATTTCTACTTACAGTGGAAACTGCACAGCTTTGTAATTTTCCCTTTTTCTCGGGATTGTACGGCGGAGATGCGAAAATCTTTGACGTTTTCAACGATTTTAATTAAAAGTCTGGCGAATCGAGACGTTCCCCAATAAAAATTCTTTCTTTCTCGCATTTTTTTTTTGTAGAAAGAAAGTATTCCTTAATAGATAATTCAGTGATGCATAAAAAATTAAGCAATACTTGCTTAATTATTATTTTTATTAAATTTTAAGCTAGTTGTTTACTTCTGTGACTGTTTTTACATTCCGACTAGTACTCTTGAAGGAAAGTATTGTAATCGACCGAAAAAACTAAAATAGAAGAGCCGAGTCCCACAGCTTACCACTTGCATCAAATCATATTGAAAAGGAAGGGTAGTTGATTCTACATTCCACCAATCACAGCCCTTAATCAAATAAAATTACAAAAATAAGATTTTTAAACTAAAATACTATTTGGCCTACCTAACACTGATAATCGTAGATAAATTGGGTAGGAAAGTAACTATTAAGGAATGCTATAGAACGCATTACATTCGCATATTTGCGGCGGTAGGCGTGGTTTAAGCGCGGGCCACGCCTCCCGGACTTACGGAGCATGGCATAGAGTCGAAATTCCGGCGCCCGGAACGGCCCCTGATAAACCACCGGAGGCGATAGACTCCGGTTTCGGCGTGAGGCAGTCGACAATCGGCGGAAAGAAGTCGTAGACGTGTTCCATTCGCTCGCAGCCAGGCTGTTTTCAATCTAGAGATTTTTTTTTGGGAGATCGCGGAGACGGACGCGAGGGTTTTCCGGGACGAGAATTTCACCGGAGAATTTTTCCGGACGAGACATAATTTCGATTGGTTTTAAATCTTGTGCGTTTCAGTGCGATGACAAGTTGAGTAATTCTGCGTTTTCTATCGAATTGTTCCGGGAACGAAAATGACTTTAGAATTAAGTGCGCATTCTATAATGCCGTTGGACTTTAGTAGTGGTATGCGGGATGGTTCTCGGAGTCCTGTGGGAAGCAACAACGGACCGTCGAGTCCGCCGGGAAACAGCAGCGCTTTCAAAATTGTCACCCCCAAGATTAGGGAAGGTAAGAAGAACTATTATAGAGATAATAACACCTCAAACAGTGTCGAAAAAAGTCTGGAGCACCTGAAATATCGTCATAAGGTGTCATTTCTGACAAAAGCGCACATTTTTTTTTTTTTTTAATATTTCATAACCAATTTTGTATTAACTTCTAAGTATGTAAAAGAAAAATTTTGTGAGAACAATGACGTTAAATCTTGAATATCTACACTAAAGTATAAACAATTATTCAATTCTTTATAATAACTGAATATGTATACCAAATTTCAGCTCGATCCGTTGTTCCGTTGTTCCATACACATATACCCACATATATACATTTTCCAGAAATCATCGCAATCGATTCAGGAGACCCCAAAACGCGCATTTCCGCTGAAATCTCGAAAACAAATTTCAAAACTTTTTCATGGTTACCTACACCCTGTATATTTTTCAATTTTGCAAGTATTTTAGTATTATTTCTTCGGCGAGTTCTAGATTCATAGTGACCACTCCTATATACGAGGGGGTAATTAATGTAATGACTAAGCATTTAAACAATTTAGTGTGTCTGTTCCTTTTGAGGCTTAATTGTCTCGGGTTCAGAAAATCCTTTGGCGGCATAAACTGTCCCTTCGCTTAAATAAGACAATTATTAAAACCGTATACGGTATACAGGGTTAATTTTTCTGATGTTTACCGACCTTAACGTTGAAGTCTACCCTCAATTAATTCCTTCAGAAACCGCTCCAGTGAGGCGCTGATGTCATTAGATAAAATTAAAACCAAAAATTTTTCGCAAGAGGAATTTTTTTCAAGTATCTACTTACACTAGATGGCGTCACCAAGACAGTACACAGAGAGAACTCTATTCTTGGATATCAGTAGATAGAATTTGAGTATATTTTGCTCTGACGAAGAAAATATTATTCTTCTACATATAAAAAGAGTAACACGTTCGTTTTACAACAACAACAATATTTTGTTGGGTGAAAAGTATACATGTACAGTTTCTTGACCCAAAAGTATACGTATTATCGCTTAAAATAGACGTAATTCTTTTCAAGCAGTTCCTTCATACTTAAAACAAGAAAACGTAATATTTTACAAGTGGTATTCTTCACTCAAAGATATTCGTGTTGTATCGAATAAATTGTGAGAAGAGATGCTTGTTTTTAAACGTTAAAAGTAGCAAGTACCGTGATATTTTTGATTTTTTTATTAGATACAAAGGAGAGGGTGTAAAATTAATCACAAACACCATAAAAAGATAAAGTGTCGACAGTGGCAGCAGGGCCGGCTCGGAGCTAAAACCCGGTACGAATAATTTGATTTCTGTATCGGATTCCGTTTGATGTTGGCTCGGCCCGCGCTCGCCCCTGGATTGCGTTCAGTTGGCACTAATTGAAATTGACGAAAAAATAATTAATTTTCTATCCTTGTTTTGCGCTAGCAACGCGTTGGACCCCGCCATAAAATTTATTACATTTTGCGAGCGTGGATTAGTCGACAAACCAGATTAACAAATCCTACCATATACATACAGGACCTATATTATAGGTACTCACCTAATATGCTCCCAGAATGCCCCCAAAATGAATAAATAGGCGACGTGAGGGTCTGGTAGCTCCTGTCATAATCAAATTCCATCACTCATACCCACTGCACCAAATATATACGAAGATATGTAACTATATTTTTTTTATCTGCGTACACTTGGTTTAGTTATATTTGGACGGCTTATGCAGCATAATCTTTTGGTAAATATGATCTGTTTTTATTAAACATCGTTGCCAGTTATTAATAGGAAAATATAATGAATGTCCCAAAATAATCTCCAGTTTTGAATAGCGAGATAAATCAAATAGCGTGCATTTAGTAGAAATTATTTGGGTTTAATTGCAGAAAGACGTTTGAATGAAATAAATCTAGTTCTATTCGAAATAAAGATCGGTCTTGAGGTAAATAAATATTCGATTTGAAATTATTCGGAAGAGAGAGGCATATAGATTTGAGTGAAAAGATTATGTGTTTGAATAAAAAACGTGCGGTTTTATTAAAAATTATCGTTATGTCTACTGGCGGGGAGATGGCGCTGACTGTCTCTGGCACACGTTGGCTTAGTTTGAGCTTATATAAGCTGAGCTATGGAAAGCGAGTGGTATTCTCGTTTCTCTACATTTGGAAATAAGTCTGTCTACCTATACTAATTACGAACTTTCAAGTGTAGGGCGCGTTCAGCGGAATCGCCCATTTTCGCCGACATTTGCGATCGAGTAGCTGCAAAATTGGGCTTTTCGATATTACTTTTGACGCTCGAATTGAAAAAAGGACACAATTCCGCGTGGACTGCGCGATATTTTGTAAATTAAATGCGTCAATTTTGAAAAAAAATCACGTTTTTGCACCTCTTCGGGTGAAGGCGAACCTCGAGAAAATGTCACGTGACGTCTAGAAATTCCGACAAGCGGATGAACGTCAAAAATTTACATTTTTTATCCGTTCCTGCCGACCTTATAAAAGCCGCTCGCTCTCATGTCTTACGATAAGATCCCTCTAAATACCCTTCGCAAAGAGTTTTGAGCAAAAAAACGGCCTTAAAAACAATTTTCGATACAAAAAATCGATTTTTGTCGACCCGTGTTTTGCTGCTATTACCACAGTAACGTCAAACCCGAAACGCCCCCTGTCGGACATTCGTAACAACAGTAACAGATAGCAGATAACCTAAAATGTATCCTAAAATATCCATATTGCGAATGTGGACAGGTGGGAAGCCTTAACCACATATTTCTAGAATGCCCAATAACTAAAATAGAACTTTTTGACTTATACAGAGCTAGCACATACAAATACGATTGCTTTGAATTTAATAAATCTTATTACCAAAGAAATAATTTCTTTGCGGCAACCAGAGCTACAGAGTACAGTACTACTACTACTATATTGTAGTTTTAATGCTTTAGTTTTAGTTCGAAATTTAGCAGAGAAAAATACACTTTCCAAACTGTTCTCAATTTAATTTTACCGAAGAATGTATAACTCTCAATACGCAAATAATAATTAAATTTGTCGTCATTGCATACACAAGAAATTCTACAATGGACAAATTACACAGCGGCATAACTGAAAGCCATACCAAAACTATATTATAAAGAAATTTAAAGAAATTCAATACGGTACTTTTTGTTTCTACTATTGTGTTGCCGTTGCACATGTTTTCTGGATTTGAACCAGGATGCACTACAAATGTCATCGGTTCCTAAAGAAACGACAAGAAAAACAAAAAAACAGAAAAAAAAATATAAAATATAACACAATGAATGACGTAAATCTGATTCTTCTAGATACAAAACGTATGCTTTAACATCAGATGTAGGAAAGAATATCTTTGAATCAACATGTGTGTGTGTGAAAGAGAGTGTGTAAAAGGGATAGAGAGAAAGAGAGTTTACCCGTACATCTTTATATTATACCATCATTAATTACTGTAATGTACACCGAGCAGATGTTAATTCATTGACCTAACCTAGTACATAAAGTATATAACTATATGGAGAGAGGCAGACGTAATGCACAACAACAAAAAATAATGCCGTCACTGCACCACCAAAGGCACATATGGTAAACACTCAGATTTATTTTTAATTGTGTCCTTAATTACGTATTGTTTTTATGTGTCTCTTCTGACAATTCTCATAGAACTCATTTCCAAATGTGGCGGCTTCATTACGGTAGACAAAGTGTCGAACAAACATGTGGAATATTCAGTAAAATATCTTGTAAATCTTCGACGCAGTAAAACAGAAAATGCATTACTATCATTGCAGCTCTAAGATAAGGAATATTTCCCTAGACATTTCCCTAGTCCAATTCTGTACGAAAGTTACTACTCAGTTGCTAAAAAAGTGAAGTTGTTAAAGGTTACGTTTTTGTAACTTTGATAGTGACTTGACTACATTTGTCAATTCTGTCTGTGTGAATTATTCAAACGTTACTATTTTTTATTTTGACAAGAGCTGTCAGCAAATCTTGATTTCTATTTTTTTTTTGCTTGAATGCGATTGAAATCGGTGTTACAATCGGAATTACATTAGGGCAGTTCGGCTTGTCCATAAACCTAAAATACGATTATTTTATTCTTGTATACAATCAAAATGGTAACAAATGAGTTTAGCATGCAAACCCTCTTTTAAGACTTATAAAATCATGTACTGTTGAATATTTAATATATCTGGGCAGCAAATGGTGAGAAATAGTAATACCAACGTATTTCTTTGATGAGTCTGCTCACTACCGGTTGGCTTACAGACAAAGAAATATCTTGTCCTGTGCTGGTTTGGTAACAGCCGACAGTAAATACATATAGAAATTTACAAGAAACCTTTAGATGAAGTGGAATTTTTGTTCTTTGGGTACTGCCTTGAACAAACTCTCCCATTTCTTCTATGAGATTTATCACGAGATCTTTCGACAGTCTGTACTGTTTCATAAAGAAGTCTGGAACTTTGAATGGGGAATAATCTTGTAAATTTCCCAAAAAAAAATACTTTTTTTTCTCCTACAGTTTTAATTGTAAATAATAGGAATATTTAATTGAAGTCATACTTAATTTTCACATCGTTAATTGCATTTATTGCATTAAAATTCGATATCACATCCAGCAGATTCATTGTCATGACAAGTGCAAAATATTTTGGAACTGTCAGATCCACAGTAGTTACTTATCAACTCAGTTAATAAATATTTTAAACACTTGGTTACTAAAAGGTACATACAGAATACCAAACATCGGAAAAGAACTTTTGTGGTTGCTAACGTTAGTAACTTTGATACAGAATTGGACAGATTAAAACCAACTAATTACTACTGTCTCAGTAACACAAAATAGTATATTCGATATATTCGAATAAATCATTTCTTCCCGGTTTATATAGTTATAGAAGACGATATATACACATCGCCGATAAAGAATTCATAACGTCTGCAATATTTACGAGAAAATGTAATTGTTTCTTTTGATCTTGTTTGTCCATGGGTTACCCCCTGGTATAAATATTATATGAGGCGTATCTGTTCTGTGATACTGTTAATAGTCTTAGGGGCGAAAACAGCCCCCGGAAACTGACGTTTATCTGTAATCCGCTTACATGGCTACTAAATGTACTATACAGTCGATTTTGCTTGTCCACTTTTACTGTGGGTCTTGGCAATCAATGCTATCACATAATATACCTACTCTCTACCTCATCGATTGATAATAATAATCAAAGTGAAGTTTGATGGTCAAAATAAAGTTTTTTTCTCGCGAAACTCACGTGATTATGTTGTCAGATGATATCCCATGAGGAAAGGCCGGATACGTTCCCAACAATATCGCAAGATTGAAGTTTGTCCAAGTTATTTCTGGACTCTGACACGGACGGTTCGCTAGAAAAGAAAAATAAAATCACAGTGATTAATTTATTCTCGATAAATAACAACAGCAAGAACGAAACCGACGTATTTATAACCGTTGCATTTTATCAGCCAATTTTACGTTATCAAGCAATGATATTCACAGAAATTGCATCATGCAAAATCCACGGAAATTCCAGAGTACATCCGGAAACAGGATACGTGGCTGAGCAAAATTTACATACGTCAAAGTGATACACAAACCACACTTTTTAATTTTAAAGTGTGTTCGAAAACAAATATGTTTTTATGTTCGTACTCTGCGTTATTGCGATAATCAGGAATTAATAAGTTTAGGCCATGCCTATCTTTAAAAACCCTATTTTTTAAATCACACCCAGACCGGCGAACGTGGGGGCCACTCGATTGTCCCTCTTCTATTTCTTTCTGAATGGACATCATTACAGTACAACAATTTTCTGCTTAACATTTTTTTTTAATAGTAATAATCTTATTAGTAAACTAACAATAATTTACGCTGTGTAGATTATGTTCTTGTCAGTTGCCCAACCCTGTATACACACATACATTTTCCAAAAATCATTGCACTGGATTCATTCGCATTTTTTTTCGTCGCTGAGTCACTGTTCGATAAAGCAAGATCGGAAATGAGAAATTCATTGTGTAATTGACTTCGTAGTTAGATTTGATGATGTAATTTTGAGCGATAAAATTATCATTATGCACTTGTCTGCCCATCGACACTGTCATAAAATGTCTTAACTATAACATCAACTAACTATAACTATAATTTTATCTTTATCGCAGGGAATGGACTGGACAGATCATCGCCGCTTAATTTTCCATCGCACAGGTTGGGAAACTACTGCAAAAATTTATGGAGTCCCCCATTATTGTCTGGTGGGCATAGGTATCTATCAACAACTCATCAAAGATCACCAGAACCAAGCCAAGATAGAAATACAGGTAAAGAATAATCATATACAAAGTACAATATAATTATATATATATATATATACATGGAGGACTGTATACATGTCTGAAGCATACACCAAGTTCCACTGTAGAAAAAATGAGAAAACTGCAACAGAATCAGTTAAAATTATATAAATTCAAAGAATATGAAGACACTGTCACACCTCGTGCGAAAAGGTGCCATTCCTGTAGCCTAGAACCCAATAACTCGGCTTTTTCTTTTGATAAACCTAAGTCTTTGACCAAATCGTTCAGTTTATAAGGTGGTTTATAAGGTGAGGTGTTCCTAAAACTTCAAATGGTGCATCTTCACGACTTGCCTGATTTGACAGAGTGATTTCAGACTCTCAAATCAATCAGGCAATCAAATCAAATCAGGCAAGTTTCTTCAAACAGTCAAAATTTCTTCTGTGTCAAAAATCGAAGATGATGAAGTGGATGGCGCACTTGGGAGAGGATGGAGTGAATTTTTACGACATTTTCTTTGATTACTTCCCATATTTTAATGCACAAAATGTCTGTATAACTCAACTTGATAAAATACAATGCAGTACTCCTGAACTTGTCATTGATATTTCAGTTATCACAACGAATACGTAGAATAAGTCGATATACGAAGTTTGTTATCAGTTCCCAACATTTTATTATCCCTTATATTTTATACACTGAAAGTTCTTGTATCGTGTGTACATTTATTAAATTTATCGTTACGACGTTACTGCTCGCGACTGTACCTTTACTTAACAGATTGTATATTTATTGCTCTGATATATGATTGAACAAATCAAAACCACGTGTTGATCCCCTGTCTCTGTGCACGTAACCTGATTGCCTTTTGTTAGATTACTTGAGCTTATTTATTACTTTATAAACGGTGAGTGACTAACGGAAATTTCCATCTTGCAAACCGATGAAGTCGACAAAAAAAAAACACCTAACATATTTTCAAAAGTTAAAAGTTATTTCTGGCAAAAATAGACAAAGATAGTTTAGCTGCAGTTTCCACAAAAAAAAAATTCTCGACAGTCTTGTATAGAATAGCTAAAATTATAGGCTAATTTGCTCAAATGTGGGCCGTTAATTGTTCATCCAAACCAAACATTAATAATACTTAACGCAGGGTCAATTAATAATATTTTCCACGCAATAGATGTCTAAATTCCGTCGACGGGAGGTTCATAATTAACTGGTGTGTCGAGTACTAAACAGGGGTGGGTGGGGTTCACTTTTGTCGCCGGTCGCGGGGGTCAATAGTTCATATAAACGAGGGTTATACGGTATACCGGTTCGGAAATGACGTAACCTATCTACATGTGGGGTCTTGTTTATCTTATACCGCCGGCAGTACGCAATCGAACGTAATTATTCACTTGCTTTGACCGGCGGCACCAACATCTTTCCTTTTTTCATTTCATCCTCTTCGGTCACACTAGAGCCTGTTTTATTGGGTGCTGCTAGCAGCAACAGCAGCCAGCGGCTATTTTGTGGTCACATTACGCTGTTTACCGCCGCTGGTGGCTACTACCAGCAAGCCTCAGTTCAAACTGCAAGGTCAACTATTTCTGGTTGCTGTAAAAGTTAAACAAGCACTGGTGGGCTGGCTGCTGCTAAACTCACTGTTAGCAGCCAGAAGAAGCTAATAGCACGCTAGTAAAACAGCCTAGTATTGATTTAATTGTGTAACAAAACTAACAAGACTCGAAATGAGGTGATTACGAATGGCGAAAGAAATCGACAATCAAAATGCGTTCGGGTCGGTCGATGATGGACGCAAGTGTGTGATTTACAATCCGTGAGGGTAATTCATCATGTCGACGTCGATACCACACAAATCCCTGCATTATCGGCCCTTTTATCAACGCCGCTATCTCCGCCGAATGTCTAACTCGCTAATCCCACATTACATATCGAGCTCTCCTTATATTGCCCTGTTTACAGCTGATATAACAAGTATCGCTCGTAGCATCTTTCATTGTAGACTCTGTTTGCCACACACGAGGTGTGTGTGTAACCCAGCAAGTTTTTTTTTTTACCACGATTATTGGATAATTTATCGAACGGGATTACGGTAGCTGTTAGAACTAGAACCTAACAAACCAATAAATCATATTATACAGGATTGGGTAAATAAAGTAACCAAGTTTACGTATGTATCGCTTAAATAAGACGATGCTATAAAGATGATTGCTATTTTTGCACGACAACCGTCTCCGGATATTCGAAGAAGGATAAGCATAAAATAAAATATCCAAACTATCCCCCATGGAGAGAACCATCCTCTCCCAAGTGCGCCATCCACTTCATCATCTTCGATTTTTGACACAGAAGAAATTTTGACTGTTTGAAGAAACTTGCCTGATTTGATTTGATTGCCTGATTGATTTGAGAGTCTGAAATCACTCTGTCAAATCAGGCAAGTCGTGAAGATCCATCATTTGAAGTTTTAGGAACACCTCACCTTATAAACCAGTGCGAACTGAATGATTTGGTTAAAGATTTAGGTTTATCAAAAAACTTAGTTATTGGGTTCTAGGCTACAGGAATGGAATCTTTAAGCCCATATTTTAAAATGGAAGGATCTTTACGTGTATGTCACGATGTTGAGGGTGTTATGAACGAGTTTGATATTCCCCACGATCCTTCTGCATGAAGTGTTTTTTATCGATTGAGTCAAAACAAATCAATTAGAAATAGATGGTATTAATAAAAAAAAACGTTAAAAAATATTGAAAAACCCTACCATAATCGTGACTAATAAATAAAATATACAAAATTAATAATAGTTAAGCTTCTAGCAAAACATACCGATTGAAAGATTAGATGTAGACGGCGATAAAATAAAATATTCGGTTAGTAATTACGAAAAAATGTCGTATTTGGGTGAAATCTATGCGCATTATTGATAAATCATCTTCAAATTTGTCCGTATACCGAACGAGATCGGTTTTTATGCGTAGAATAACAGATATATAGACTGTGTAATCACATGGATTTGTTATGTTGATCGTAGGAGAGATGATGCTATCTATCCAGTTTGGTATCAAGTGTGAAAAAGAGCGTTTCCTTAGAAATCTCCTCGTTATTTGTTTGCCAATAAACGATAAAGTAGGCATCGGATTCCGTATAGATATATATAGGTATAGTATAGTATAGATATAGATATATATGAATATACAGAGAGAGAGAGAGACTAGTCACGGCGCGATATAGTAGTTATAAAATCTGGAATTTTTAATATAAGTCGGATTACGGACGAAATCTTTTTATTGCCCCATGAGTAGTGAGATAAGGTAAGCCGGAGTGTGTGTGTGTGTGTGTGTAGGTACGGCCCTCCGAGAATTGGAACGGGCCCGTGATCGATATACGCTGCTCTGGTATACTTAATCTGTTTTTATTTGCGGCGATAATAAATTTATTGCACAGATTAATTGATTAACAATACTTTTTATGGCGGCCCAGATTAACGAGACCTTTAATTCCATATAACCAGCACGCATTTTCGGTACCCGGACCCATTGATCTCTTTATCTATTTATATTATCCGAGATATTGATTTATTGCCTTTAATTCCCAATATCTATCGCGCACAGTTTCGGTGCCACACACATATGCTCATTTTTACCAGATATACCGGGTGTCCCACGGAAAACGTTTCCTAATGGTATTATATTCCATCTGAACTTTCAATCTAATATACTGTCACCTCCACTGCCACTTCCTGTCACCGGAAGTCGACATCAACTCTGTTGTTTTAAATGTTATAATATATTTGTCAAATTTGAATTCCGCGTATGAAAATGCATCGATCTTTATCAGGGCTCCCTATACCTAGATGTCACCGTTTTTTAGTTATTTTGATCTTTTAAATACGGTCCCCTGAATCGATTGCAATGATTTCTGGAAAATGTGTGTACGTATGTATGTATGTGAACACGATAGCGTCCAACCGGTACAACGGATCGGGCTGAAATTTGGTATACATATTTAGAATTGCCGGGGGACGAACTGGATTGCTTTTGGTGACAATCTGACAGCTGGAAGTGGCAAATGTTACAAGCGTTTTCTTAAGGATTTATCCGATTTTCGCTGTGTTGGAAATTGTCAGATTTTGAGAAACGTCAAGGCCAATGACATCACATTAAATGTCAGTATGACAAATGTAATTCTGTCATAGAAACTGATGTTAGGTAGCGTCCAAAGATGGGTCTGGCTTTACTAAATTGAATAATTGCAAAAACGTTCCAAAAATTTTAAATTTAACTTTATAAATTTGTAATTTCCATCCAAATAATCAATACCGATGTTTGCATTACCGCTTGCGAACAGCAACAAGCGACACGTGTACACATGACACGTAACGCGAACAGGGTTTTAGTAGCACTGCACTCACAAAAAAAAGGACGCGCAGCAAATGCAGTTTACAAAAGTATCAAAATTGATTTGTGCGGAAAAACGCGACCGGCTGTGTCTCGAGTTTTACAATAGTGTATAGAGTTTTAAAATACTGTATTGAATTTTATAATACTGTATAGAGCAGTGTTTCCCAACCTTTTTTGAGCTATGCCCCACCGAAGCTGGTCTAAAAATCTCATGCCCCACTTCATATTGTCTTTTTTATACCTATAACAGAGTTGGAAATGAACCTTACTCGGAACGGTGTACGTTTCTCATTTCGTCATTGGTACACATTCTGCCCAACAAACTTTGACTAATTTCCTCTCTGTGACGTAATGAAAAACTTGCGCCATTGGGGGTATAAAAATAATAACATAAAACAATAATTTATTTGATTATTGAAATAAATACTAAGCATTTTAGCAGAAACAAAATTTGCTACATATTCTATTATAACAAAATAGAAATAAACATTCACTTAAAAACTAATACAACACAAATCTGCCATATTTTATTATAACAACACAAAGTTAAACATTTACTCTAAAACTGAAATTGTCACTGCAAGTGTTAATCGTACCCTTGAGTCTAGTTATCAAATATTCGTGCTCATTGCTAAATCTGGAAAAAGCACAAAATAGGGGAACATTTAATTAAACTGTCAATATCAACATTTGTAAAAACGGTTTTAGAAAAAGATGACAGATGTGATAGCTGTGCCCCTTAGTAACAACACTGTCAGAAAAAGAAAGGTTAAAATGAGCAAGAGTGAGAGGCACAGATGCCTTGTTGATAACTTATGTAAGGTACATTAATAAGGAACATTTTTTTGAGGAAATGTTATTCTGCAAATCATAAGAAAGCACCACGACCTCCAGAGATATTTTTTCTAAGCTAAAAAACTATGTTATTAATTATGTCGATAATATTCCAGTACAGAAACATAACATCTTGTGCTGCCAATCGTGCTCCTAACATGATGGGCAAGAAAAGTGGCTGTTTAAAGATGAAAATCCAGAAATGCTTCTTGAGCATTGTATAATCCACAGGGAAAATTTGGTAGCCAAAAATATTTGTTGAATGAAGTATTAAATTTAGTTATAAAAAGTATGAATTATTTTGTACTTCACAAATTAACTTGAATTGTTACATTCGGCATTAGCTTTGATACAATTGACATATTTTATAACCGAATTTAATCTTCATTGAGAACTGGACAAACATTTTTGGTTACCAAGTTTTCCCTATGGAGCTATATTAGACAATGCACAAGAAGCATTTCTTGATTCTTATCTTTAAACAGCCGCTTTTCTTGTCCATCATGTTAGGAGCACAGTCTGCAGTACAGGATGTTATGTTCTGTATTGGAATATTAAAGACATTGAAGTAATTTTTTTGCTTATGAAGAATATCTCCGGAGGTTGTGATGCTTTCTAATTTCCAGAATAACATACCTTCAACAAAATGTTCCTCAACAATGTATCTTAAGTGGCATAGCTATCACATTTTTGACATATTTGTCTAAAAACGTTTTTACAAATATTGATGGCTTAATTAAATTTTTCCCTATTGTGTGTGTTTTTTTTTTCAGATTTAGGATTGTGTAGGGATATTTAATAATTAGCCTCAAGGATATGATTAACGGTTGCAGTATGAACGGTACAAAAAGACTTTAAGGTAGGTTTCTTTTTTTCAAAATTTTTCTATATTCCAATTGCCCCCCTCAACAATCATATTGCCCCCCAGTGGGGCGTACGCCCCACGTTGGGGAACACTGGTATAGAGTTTTAAAATACTGTATTGAATTTTATAATACTGTATAGAATTTTAAAATACTGTATTGAATTTTATAATACTGTATAGAATTTTAAAATACTGTATTGAATTTTATAATACTGTATAGAGTTTTAAAATACTGTATTGAATTTTATAATACTGTATAGAGTTTTAAAATACTATATTGAATTTTATAATACTGTATAGAGTTTTAAAATACTGTATTGAATTTTATAATACTGTAAAGAGTTTTAAAATACTGTATTGAATTTTATAATACTGTATAGAGTTTAAGTACTGTATAGAGTTTTATAGTATTGTATAGCGTTTTACTATAATGTATATATAGTAAAACGGCATAGCGAGCACACGCGGTAATGGGCGTACACCAATTTTGAAAATCCCCCTTTCCATAGCAGCTATCATTATGCAAATAGAGGAAAAAGGTCTATAATTTTAAGATAACCATTAAGTCGCTTTGTAGATGGCGCCCGCGTAGGCTTACGTTGGAAATTTCACGTACGAAAGGGTGTTCGTCGTAATCCTTTCAAATTAAAGGGCAATTTTCCTAGGGGGGGTTAACATTTTATCCCCAACCCAAAACTGGTATTATAGAAAATAGAGTATGATTTTAATATATTATCATTATACAATTATCATCGTTATAATGTTGTGTCAGTTGTGATTTTGTCAGCGTATTATAAACGCATCCATCATGATCGTTATGTGTCTAATCATTATAAGCGCACATTACGTGGTTCTGGAAAAAAAAACCAACTTCAAATAAACATATCTTCTAAGGGGGTTGATAAAATGGATTGGCAACACGAAGTGTCAAACGATATATCACGAGTTTGAAACCGAAATGGTACTAACAGTGCTAGCTAGTTGTTAACTTTATATAGGTAAGAGTGGATGCGGCGAACAGATGTCGCCCTTAAGTCATGAATAATTCAGATTGCACCCTCGTACATATTACACCTCCATTCTTTATGTAACGCGTATCGTGTTGTACCAAATGAAAGGGGCGCGGGGCACGAGCGACCGACCGAAATGCGGGGTTCTCGGCTACCCTAGCGCGACCCCCGTTAAAATTACCACCCCGTTAAACTATTCGGTCATAATTTAATGAGCCGTAGACGCATCGAATTGAATTATAGACAAAATATTTCTTTCCAACTTGTTATACTCCTTTAAAGTTAATGTTATATGGTATAAAAGCTCCCTTACGTTTGCCATCGATGGTAATCTACTTCGGTTATGAGACACACGGAAGTGTGCGCAAATATCGTGTGTCCGTTTTATTATAGTTTATTATGAACGGCGCTCCATAATAAATGACAATTTGAAGCGACGACCTAACCGCTTGCGATGTATACGGTATACCATATATTCGTGCTGAAAATTGTTTGCCAACGGTCGTTATTTATATTGACCAGGTCTCTCTACCTTTGTTAACTTAAGGGGTTGCGTTTTAAACAAGGGGTAGCGAGAAACAAGCAACCCCGTAGATTTCCAGATTTCGTTCTTTCTGTTTACGAATATTACGTTAGATATGTATACATATACGGATAAGTGTAATCAATCAATGATATTGCATGACAAAATGTATATTTGTCCTTAAATATTTTACTAAGTGTATGGTTCACGATATTAATGATTTAGAAATATTTTTTACTTGATGATTTACAATATGTACATTACATAATTATTTTCTGGCATAAATACTGTTATAACAAAAAAAAATAATTAACTAAACACCACAGAATCAGGGAAAATCAATGTTATTTACGTGGCAATTAAAACTCGCTGATTACACCTGTCATTCCCTGCTCTGTTACTTTTCAATCGAAACAACTGTTTGTCCGATTATTTCCGCCGATTTGCCCCCCGCCGCCGTGCGCGTTTCGATTGTTTCGTTACGCCAACCCCGCAGAGGGCGCGCGATAAAATATCCGGGGTGGTTTTTGATCGGTACGCCCCAAAAACGCGCGCATCAACAACTGATGGGGGTCATTTTTATAATATTCATTTCGCAGCGCAACTAATTGCCGACTATTATATTTGGACGTTTGACACGTCGGCGCAGGGTATATATGTATAGACCGAAAGCCGAAAAGGGATCATTGTCGGGGCTAATTGAGGGGGTTGGATTTCCATACTCAACCCCTGGGGACTTTAGTCAATTTACACTTTGCACAACATGGCACGGCCCATTGCACATTTGGTTACGCTCTCGAATACAGGTTGTAGCGATTCACTATACGTTAGAACGAGAGATAAAGGATGAATGAAAGGAATTTGCATCAAATCAAAGAAAGATCGAATGCAAAGAAATATTATTTTTGCACGTAGTATTTACGTAACTATCTTATCAAAGTAAAAAAGAAGAACGCAAAAAATCAGTTATAATCGCCATGATTGAGACGTCTCAATAAAACAGCTCCAATATATTATTATCGGAGTCGCAGAAAAATTATTGACGGCCATAATGTTAATTGTACAACATAAAACAATTAACAGCCGTCAAAAATCACATGCTACTATTTTGATATCTCTCAATTATTGCGATACAATTATAAATTTTGATAACGACAGCCCATGGTGTCGGGATTTGGTATTCTTAACTGCCAAACCACATAACACTAGGCTGTTTTAACGTAAACAGTGAGTAGTCACACTGTTAGCAGCCAGTATCAAATACCACGCTAGTAAAACAGCCTAGTGTGACCGTAGCATTAAAAAAAAATTGTATACGTTTCGATAGTGAATGGTAAAGATTATGAACCATTCACGAGTAACACGAATGCGAGTGATCGTGAATCGAGCGAAGGGGCAAGAATAGAGCTCCTGGTAGTATGGAAGTCCTTCGGGAACTTTGCTGGGAACCGACGCGCGTCGTACCGTCATTTGCGACAAGTTGAGCAACAGTGAAATGTACAAATCGCGGGGACACAATGATCTATGACCTCCTCACCTCTACCACGGTATTTATATTCCGCTCCACTCTCTGCGATCATTTGTCATCGTGTTGTCTTTATCTCCCCTCCTTTACGTTCCTCTACGTCTCATCTCACAGCTTATTTGTTTTGAAAAGTCTCGCATCGTGCGGTGTAAAGTTACACCAGATAACTGTTAAACATTATTATTTACTTATTTAAAATATCTCTACCAAAAACTAATCTGGAAGCCTTTCCTTCGATTTTACATCAAAATCCTTCTTCATAATTTCAGATCAAATAAAATTCGGGATCAGCAGGCTCGTCTCAAAATCTTCAGACGACGAAGATGACCACCCCTTCAACAACAACAACCACCACCCTGAGATACGCAGGAACAGCTATAACAACGACGAAACGGGTTCTCCGCGTTCCAGCAACCATTGGGGTGAGAGGTCACCCCGCCAATCACCCAGACCGTCGCCTTGTACCTCCCCAGAACTCGAAGTCGATTCCCCCATACACTCAAGGACAAACTCACCCTCTCCCAGGCCGCCCTCAATCACCGAAATCCCGAAAAGTTCCTCTCCCATCAGGGAACCGAAAAAATCAGAAGCTTTTTCGGTTAGTGCGCTTCTCAGGCCTGATAACCCAAAAGGTAGAGAACCTTACATCCAGGAGACAGTGTCAGTGACGAGATCTTACATGTATCCATCGATTATGGTGGATTTATTGCGAGATGCGCATTTGAAATCGGTGCAGGAATACAGCGGGCAATTCCTGCCTAGGAATTTTGTACATCCTGGGTTGGTGCCTCCGTTGTACCCGCATAAAGAAGGCGAAGAGAGGAGTGGGTTGTTACCATCGCCGACTTCGTTGTATTTCGGGGCTATGGCTGCTGCTATGGCTAATGGGCAAGCGGCGGGGGGTGGCCAGTATCCGCCTCCGATTCAGCAGGATGAGTTGTATAGATTGAGGAACCAGTTTGGCGTTATGCATCCGCATCATCATCATTTGTTGATGAGGCCGGGGATGATGCCTCTGGGGGATGTTTATTCTTGTATTAAGTGCGAGAAGATGTTCTCTACGCCGCATGGGTTGGAGGTGCACGCGAGGAGGTCGCATAACGGGAAGAGGCCTTTCGCTTGCGAACTGTGCAATAAGACTTTCGGGCATGAGATTAGTCTGAGTCAACATAGGTGAGTTAGCATTTTTTAATTGAAATATTTGAATAAAATACTTTCTCTCTCTTCTGTAAACTATTTTTCTTGTAAATTATTTCTTTATATAAGATATTCTTCCTTTCTCCAGGGCTGTGCATAACGTAGAGAAAGTTTTCGAGTGCAAACAGTGCGGGAAATCCTTCAAGCGATCATCCACTCTCTCAACGCATCTTCTAATCCACTCGGATACCAGGCCTTACCCTTGTCAGTTCTGCGGCAAGAGGTTTCACCAGAAATCCGACATGAAAAAACACACCTACATTCACACGGGTAAGTCCCCACTTTTAATTACATCTCACCCACCAAACACCCAAAAAAAATTTACGCAACATTACGTAAGACTGCGCAATACGCAATGTCAAACCTATTTAATTCCGCAAGCAACCCCGCCAAGAGGCGAACAGTTAAGTTAATAATTAACAGGCATCGGTTAACCGGCTGGTAATAATTCACCACGAACAATATCATGACGACGCAACCCTTTCAGACGGCTCGGGGAGCGTCTTGGCCGTTTATTAATCGCCGACGCGGCTCACCAGTGAATTATTTACTAATTAGGATAGGCGGGGAAACTTTGATGATAATCAACGATCCCACTTCCTTGCCACAGAAAGTTTCATTATAAACGCACGAGAATTTTTGAGATACTGTATAGTTGTGGTGGTTTTCAGCATACTATAGTTAAGTCAATTATGTTCTCTGTCGAGATTAGCTATCCCCAATAAATCCTAACCTAATTATTATTGCAACAAAAGGCGTCGAAAAAAAAAAAGAGCGGAACAAAATTTGGTTACTGCGCCATCGTATCGACTTACTGCGTCGGTTGCCTCGCTTTTCATAGGGGTGCTAATAGAATTAGGGGCTGGGAATGACCATCTAGGCCTGCATGGGACCACATGCGCCGCACTTACGACATATGATGTCGCCAGTGAAAACCAGGATCCAATAAACGAGTCCTGATCACGGAAACAAACGAGGGTGTTTATTTTATTTCTTTATTTGTTCTGTACAGGGTAGATTATCTAGTAATAATTGTGTTATGTAATGCGTAAAACATGAATCACAGAGTGAGGTTAGGTATGTAGATACAAACGTCAAAATCTTGTACGGGCTTCCATAGCAACTGGTAAATAAACACGACAAACGTTCTCTTGCTATATGACCCACCGTGTAGCAATTCCCGCACACTTCTAAATGAATAAGCAAATAAACTTAACAGAATAATCTTGTTTAAACGTTTTCTTTGGTTTACCGGTAATTTGTCGTGTATGTGGCGTCTCGTGCATCTTAAATGGCGAGCGCCAGGACTCAGATTTTGCCGGCTGGAGGAAAATCACCGACCGTGGAGTCGGTCCGCGCTGTGCAAAAGGCAACCGGCGGAGTTTTACCGTTCAGTATACCGTGCCGTTCCAGAGCGGCCATAAACACTGTCCGCTCTTGAACGTACACACTTTGTCTTGAGACTCGAACAACTCCCGAACGATATCCGTGGAACACGTACTACCCTACGGGAGTGCAGGGACCGTGGTCCGCTGAAAAATTAATCATTCTTCCCCTATACGGTTTTGTTTATCGCGATTTGAAGGCACTTTTTCTCTTGAGAGAAAGAGAGAGAGAGGGTACAAACTTAAAAACCTCAAAACAATATCTCATACCGTCAGTGCTTTTTTTTTTAATTTTTTTTAATTAATTATTTGTATCAAGAGCAATTAATTTGACGTTTTAAACGTCAAAATCAAAAAGTGATTGACCTTGCCATTAAACGACATTAAATCGCGTGGTAACTTATGTAGATGTATGGATTATTATGTGGCATTGGTATTTATCAATAACGGTATATAATAGAGATCCCTCCCCCTCCCTCTGATGACGACGCTCGCCTCGGCGGCGGCGATAAATCAAAAGTAATCATTAGGAGAGGCGTCCGACCGGATTTCGGAGTCAAATTGGAATTCCGGAGGCTCAGCTTCAATATCTGCTGTTAATAATGCCCGGGCACGTTCCACTGTTCCACCAACCGAGGCCATAAATTCAGATTGCTCTTCAGCAGCCCCCTAAACGTGGAACTCTTTCACGCTTCACGTTTCCACTTCCGCCAGACCCGCGTTAGCAAGCTCGAACGCGAAAATTTAGTCGAAATTTAGTTTAGCCGCTTAATGAAATTTATCCGACACTAATTTCAACTGCATCGCATGCATCGGAAATACATACAAACAATTTATCCGACGTTAAAAACATTTTAAAACGTCAAAACTGCCGTTTTGAACGTTTAAACATCAGTTTTAACGTCTTAAACGTCAGTTTTGACATCTTAAACGTCAGTTTTGACATCTTAAACGTCAGTTTTGACGTCTTAAACGTCAGTTTTGAGGTCTTAAACGTCAGTTTGGACGTCTTAAACGTCAGTTTGGACGTTTAAACTAATTAAAACGTCAGTTTTGACATCTTAAACGTCAGTTTTGACATCTTAAACGTCAGGTTTGACGTCTTAAACGCCAGTTTTGAGGTCTTAAACGTCAGTTTTGACGTCTTAAACGTCAGTTTGGACGTTTAAACTAATTAAAACGTAAGTTTTGACGTCTTAAACGTCAGTTTTGAGGTCTTAAACGTCAGTTTTGACGTCTTAAACGTCAGTTTGGACGTTTAAACTAATTAAAACGTAAGTTTTGACGTCTTAAACGTCAGTTTTGAGGTTTTAAACGTCAGTTTTGATGTCTTAAACGTCAGTTTGGACGTTTAAACTAATTAAAACGTAAGTTTTGACGTCTTAAACGTCAGTTTTGAGGTCTTAAACGTCAGTTTTGACGTCTTAAACGTCAGTTTGGACGTTTAAACTAATTAAAACGTAAGTTTTGACGTCTTAAACGTCAGTTTTGAGGTCTTAAACGTCAGTTTTGACGTCTTAAATGTCGGTTTTGACGTCTTAAACATTAGTTTTGACGTCTTAAACGTCAGTTTGGGCGTTTAAACTAATTAAAACGTTAGTTTTGACATCTTAAACGTCAGTTTTGACATCTTAAACGTCAGTTTTGACGTCTTAAACGTCAGTTTTGAGGTCTTAAACGTCAGTTTGGACGTCTTAAACGTCAGTTTGGACGTTTAAACTAATTAAAACGTCAGTTTTGACATCTTAAACGTCAGTTTTGACATCTTAAACGTCAGTTTTGACGTCTTAAACGCCAGTTTTGAGGTCTTAAACGTCAGTTTTGACGTCTTAAACGTCAGTTTGGACGTTTAAACTAATTAAAACGTAAGTTTTGACGTCTTAAACGTCAGTTTTGAGGTCTTAAACGTCAGTTTTGACGTCTTAAACGTCAGTTTGGACGTTTAAACTAATTAAAACGTAAGTTTTGACGTCTTAAACGTCAGTTTTGAGGTCTTAAACGTCAGTTTTGATGTCTTAAACGTCAGTTTGGACGTTTAAACTAATTAAAACGTAAGTTTTGACGTCTTAAACGTCAGTTTTGAGGTCTTAAACGTCAGTTTTGACGTCTTAAACGTCAGTTTGGACGTTTAAACTAATTAAAACGTAAGTTTTGACGTCTTAAACGTCAGTTTTGAGGTCTTAAACGTCAGTTTTGACGTCTTAAATGTCAGTTTTGACGTCTTAAACATTAGTTTTGACGTCTTAAACGTCAGTTTGGGCGTTTAAACTAATTAAAACGTTAGTTTTGACATCTTAAACGTCAGATTTGACGTCTTAAACGTCAGTTTGGACGTTTAAACTAATTAAAACGTCAGTTTTGACGTCTTAAACGTCAGTTTTGACGTCTTAAACGTCAGTTTTGATGTTTAAAACGTCAAAGTCGTGACAAATCTTGATTCGTAATGACTTTTAAAATGTTACAAGAGATGGCGTTAGTGCTCAAAGTCGGGAAAAAAGTAAAACTGGGCCGGGGAAGAATCAAATTAGTAGATAACGGAGTGGGCTGGATGAAAACCGACGCGACGCGACGTGCCGAGAAAGTAATTAGCAATATAAAAATCCGTCGAGACGTAAAAACAAATGAAAGCGCGCAAGGGCTTCGGGGTTCCGGGGTAATTGAAACGGGCAAGAGGGCTGCCTAAAAGAAAGAACTGACACTCCGCATGCACGCGCCGGTCGCCGCCGCCACCGCCTCTTCGTCGGCAATTAGCACGCCGTTGCTAAAAGCTGGAGGCGGCGTGCTTTTCGGGACAAGAACGGGGGCGGCGCCCGATCAAAATTGCCCATCGGAAGCGCCGAGACCGGGGCAATTTTAAAAATGAAACTTTTCTCGGTGTGTCTCTCAGGCGTAATTGCAAAAAAGTCGGTAATTATATGGGGGAGGAGGGCCGCGACCTGACGTTAATTGATTCGAAAACGAGACGAAGGAATTCAGGCTGTCTTCTGTGCTGTTTTTTTTTGTTCTTCATTTCCCTCCTTTAAATGGTCAAAACGTGATCTCTGCTGTTAGATGACAGTCTATAAATTGGATAACTCCTCGATTTTGACGTTTAAAACGTCAAATTAATTATTTGTAATGACTCTTTCACGTTTCTCCAAAATATCAGTAGGAATTGTTTGGAGAAGTGTATCGCTAGTAAAATTTACGTTACATACATAGATAGATTCAAAACTTAACAAGTTTATTATTCTATTTTTTACGGATGCTAGAGTAACTTGCTCTCTAGCTGTTGGTGGTGTTGTGTACCAGCAGCAGTAGCAGCAGGAGCATGGCATACCGCAGGGTCTCCTCAGTCCATTAGGGCGCACGCTCCCAAACAAAAGAAGGGCACTCGGTGGCGCTGGTGTCGGGTTACAGATAAGGATCGACCCCTACATATTAGCGTGGCCGGATTACGAAAGCCAATAATGATAATTATATTAGTATTGAATTGTAATCTGCCGAAGAGGCAGGAAACAATTCTCACGCTCTCCTCTCTTGCGGTGGTGGCGTTCTCTATACCAGTGAGTGTCTGGTTCCACAATGTGCGTGTGCCTTTATATCGCCTACGGCCCATTTATTATGGGCCACTTTTGGCTGTAAACCGATCTTCCTCCGTAATTGTTGTCTGACTTGATTTATTCGATGGCATACTCACTCTTCTATCACGTAATTAACAAGGTTTAAGTGAATTATATGAGAGTGAATTGAAGAGTTGTAACTCAAAAGGGTCTAAGTGCCAGTTTTATGCTTTTTGAGGTTTTTGTGTCAATAGGTTCTACAGGCCATCCTCAGTAACAATCAAAAGGATCTATGTCAATATCAATTCGGGTTTAGTCCGTACACCGATCAAAAGATGGCTTGGCATGGCAAAAAGTGCCATGCGTCGTCTTTAACACGCCCACCCACCAGTTGGCAGTATTCATCAAAGCCGCATATACAAAGAGATAAGCTAGAAGACCATAAGAACATGATGGAGTACTTGCCAGGCGAAGCTAAACACTTTAATTCGGACCTTATCCGAGAGTTTGCTTAATACTGAATTAAGTGTCTTAATTCAGTTTTTATTTACGGAACCAATAAACAAATATTTTTGTTAATATACCTTTCTTATTGAAGTATAACAGTAGCTGACGCTTAATTTGGTAAAATACCTGATTTACGATTTCTAAATTTCCGGGAGGAAACCGCGTCGATGACAATAAAGTTGTCAACGTTTCGCACTCTGTTGCAAGAGGCATCTTCAGGACGTAGCAGTAAGTGAGCTACGACGAGAAGAGAAGAGATTTTCTTCGTAGTTCTTTTACTGTTATGTCCTGAAGATGCCTGCTGCAACATGTGTGCAAAACTTTGACAACTTTATCGTCATTGACGCGGTTTCCTACCGGAAATCTAGAACTTAGTGTTCGGACCGCGAAAGTCTCCAATCTAACAATACCTGATTTATGTTTGAAATAGTACGATGTGGCAGATAGCCCGTGGGTGGGTTCTGATGTCTTTTGGACCGTTCTGATTAGCTTGGCTGCTGGTACTTAGACCCTTCTGCGAGTTTATAACGACACAATTAATTAAATAGGTTTTGAAGTTTTATATAACGTTTATCAGTTTCCTCTGAACTAAATATTTGGTAATTAGACCCTTTTGATTTACAACTCTTCAATTATATAACAGCGAATGCTATAGATAATGTTTACATTTTGATGTTGTTGCGCCAGCAACTTGAAATCATCAAGTGTTTTTTTTTCTTTCGCACTTTCATACGTATATATATAAAATAGGAACAGTTGTGGCACCCTATGTGTGAGAGCTTGTGCTGTTATGCTTCATAAAACGTTGCCCAAAGATGAACGAAAGGGCGGGAAAAATAATTAACTTATGGATGATGGTCGGGCCCCTTCTGCATATACATTCTACGACCCCACGGTCCCAAATCAACCAAACGCTGATTGTTGGTGACTCCCCGGAGATTTGGACGGACGCCGTGCTCCGGTATCACGTATATAATAATAATTCAGGGCGCTTTTTTTCCTCAGATGTTAGATGTCTCTGTTACACAGTAGTATATTTTAACTAGCTCTGTGTAAGTCAAAATTTTCGATTTTAGTTATTGGGCATTCTAGAAATATGTGGTTAAGGCTTCCCACCTGTCCACATTCGCAATATGGACCATAGATAAAGTACATAAATACTAATATAGATGTCCCACTCCGCGTATTTTTCGTGTATTTAATTTTAGTTCAACTACAGTCGTCGTTAGGTGGCGCAGTTTTACGAATAAATGTTTTTCAATACTCACACAAATAATCACAGGCTAAAACAAGCTTTAAAACATAACCCCGCACCGCGTATGGCACATTTATGACGTGAATAGAACGTGTAAGAGTCGGTAAAGTAGATGTCTCTAACTTAAAATAGAAATCAGTAAAATAGCGCCGTCAACGTCCATAGTCGTACTACACGCGGGGGTAGCGCATGAGCAACGTTTTATATATACAAGATAAATGCCCATGATATGGACATTTTAGGATACATTTTAGGTTATCTGCTATCTGTTACTGTTGTTACGAATGTCCGGCAGGGGGCGTTTCGGGTTTGACGTTACTGTGGTAACAGCAGCAAAACACGGGTCGACAAAAATCGATTTTTTGGATCGAAAATTGTTTTTAAGGCCGTTTTTTTACTCAAAACTCTTTGCGAAGGGTATTTAGAGGGATCTTATCGTAAGACATGAGAGCGAGCGGCTTTTATAAGGTCGGCAGGAACGGATAAAAAATGTAAATTTTTGACGTTCATCGATCCGCTTGTCGGAATTTCTAGACGTCACGTGACATTTTCTCGAGGTTCGCCTTCACCCGAAGAGGTGCAAAAACGTGATTTTTTTTTTCAAAATTGACGCATCTAATTTACAAAATATCGCGCAGTCCACGCGGAATTGTGTCCTTTTTTCAATTCGAGCGTCAAAAGTAATATCGAAAAGCCCAATTTTGCAGCTACTCGATCGCAAATGTCGGCGAAAATGGGCGATTCCGCTGAACGCGCCCTACACTTGAAAGTTCGTAATTAGTATAGGTAGACAAAACCATGTTTTATTATTTATTTAACAGCAACCAGCGTTATATTGGTTATATATTGGGAGAATATTACCACGCATAATATTTATAAAAGACGTTTCAAAAATACATCATTTGTGAAAGTTAAACAAGCGAATTTGACGTTTTAATCAAATATAGGTTATAATTCCCTGACGCTATGCAGTAATCTGTAACCGGATGATGATAATGTTTTGCTTTTGTGTACAACGTTGCGCGATACTCGTTGGGAGTGCCCACTCGACAATAACATTTACTTGAAGCGTTACGCACAGTATTAATCGAATTCAATTAATCACATCGGCCCTAAGTTATCACAGATTACGGCTAGATTTCGCTACTCAAAAGCCCGAAAAGCCGTGACTGACGAGCGAGCGCCGGTATCGAGTAATATCGCGCGTTATGTACAGTGTTAATCCGCGCTTGATACAGAGGGCGCTAATAAAAAATACCACCAACTGTTATATTACGCGCATTAATTCGACTAAACACACACACAAAAACACGCTTGGGCCTCTTTTATCTACCGTTCGTGTGCCACCGTTCGGACGCTATATTAGATTTTGTGACAGATTCAAGTGGCGCCTTCGTAATAAAATTATCCACGTACATGTGTTACCGTTTGTTCGTTGTATTATTACGATTTAAGTTGCGGGGAAACACTTCCTGTTTTGATAAATTACGGAGATTGTTAGGTTAAGTTTTATAAACGTCAAACGTCAAATGCAAGGTTGTGAAGTTAGTCGGTAATGCAGAAGCGAAAAATCTACACGGTGTGTGCAGGGAGGGAAATAGCAAAGAGTATTTTCTGCGATCGGGCGAGCAATCCTGCAAGGAAAACACTCGAACATCGGGCACTCGATACCGCCCAATCAGGCCCGCCACTTCTACCGGCAAATTTAGATTGGCCCCAGGCTAAATATTTTCTTTGCTAACCCCGTCGGGGATTAAAGTTTACACAACGCTCAAACCAGTATATTGCCACCAGTGCGGCGACGTATTGATTTACGCAGTACCTTTTTTTTTCACGTTTGATAAGGTTACGTCGCGGCAAGTAACCAAATCAAGCATGACAAACGATAATCAGTCCAATTCTGTATGAAAGTTACTATTGATAGTAGCTTGACTACATTTGCCAATTCTTGAATTATTCAAACGTTACTATTTTTTATTTTGACAAGAGTTGTCAGCAAATCGTGATTTCTATTTTTTTTTTGCTTGAATGTGTTTGAAAAAATCGGTGTTGCAATCGGAATTACATTAGGGAAGTTCGGCTTGTCCGTAAACCTAAAATACGATAATTTTATTCTTGTATACAATCAAAATGGTAACAAATGAGTTTAGCATGCAAACCCTCTTTTAACACTTATAAAATCATGTCCTGTTGAATATTTAATATATCTGGGCAGCAAATGATGAGAAATAGTAATACCAACGTATTTCTTTGATGAGTCTGCTCACTACCGGTTGGCTTACAGACAAAGAAATATCTTGTCCTATGCAGGTTTGGTAACAGCCAACAGTAAATACATATATAAATTTACAAGAAACCTTTAGGTGGAGTGGAATTTTTGTTCTTTGGGTACTGCCTTGAAGAAACTCTGCCATTTCTTCTATTAGATTTATCACGAGATCTTTCGACAGTCTGTACTGTTTCATAAAGAAGTCTGGAACTTCGAATGGGGAATAATCTTGTAAATTTCCCTAAAAATACTTCTTTTTCTGCTAAAGTTTTAATTGTAAAAAATAGAAATATTTAATTGAAGTCATACTTAATTTTCACATCGTTAATTGCATTTATTGCATTAAAATTCGACATCACATCCAACAAATCCATTGCGACGACAAATGGAAAATATTTTGGAACTGTCAGATCCACAGTTGTTACTCATCAACTCAGTTAATAAATATTTTAAACACTTGCTTACTAAAAGGTACATGCAGAATACATATTTTTTCGCAAAGTTGCTATTCAAGAACTGAACGTGTCATTTAATAACTGTTAGATTGACAGTTGTTACATATCCACTCAGTTGTAAAATATTCTAAACACTCAGTTACTAACAGGCACATACAGAATACCAAATATCGGAAAAATTCCTATTCAGGAACTGTCACTGTCAGTTAACAACTTTTGTGATTGCTAAAGTTAGTAACTAAGTAAGCTGAACAAGTGGTGTCTGTATTTTTGATTTTTATTTAATTTGGAGGCGAATCTAAATGATATGCAATATTTAAACAAACACGTATTTTTAGAAACATTCTAAATATTTTAAAATAATGTACTATCTATGAAGTGCAGTACACAAAATTAAATTATGTAACTTTATGTAAGCTTTTGTCAAATAGCTCAAAAAGGCCCTCAGGGATTTTTACGTCATATTACAGCTCTATTATTTTACTACTTGTTCATATAAATAATGTTTACAGAAACGTGAAGATAGTAATTAAAGTACTTATATATTTTTAGAACGATGTATTGAAATCAGTTATGGTTATTTATTCGATACTTGGGCTTTCTTCTTTTGAGTTACCTACAGGAATTGTATCTGCAGAGGTTTTAGAAGCTGCCCACAAAGAAATTCGAACGCATCGTTTAAGTCATACAAGAAAGACACCAAGAACACATTGTAATAGGGATCTAATTAAAATATTATTGCTATGGTCAGATCCATACATATCCAGTCTTAGGAAAACTATTTCTCTTGCAAAAGATATAGACATATATGTTCCATGGTATGTGGAAAGCCAGATATTTTGGAAAGCGATATTCCTTTTACTTTACCCGATCAGTTCGATTTACTTAGTGACAAAGATTTATCATCCGATGATGAGGATTAAAAATATCTGTTTTGGAAGGTGTTTTATAGTACTATTATCTAAAATTAAATATAAAATGCGTGTAATAGTAAGAATTTTAACTATCTATTTAAAATTTAGCTTGTCAATACACCCTTACAAATAAAATTTCATCAAATTCTACCAACCCTTTCTATTTTTGTCCAACTTTGGCCCAGTTTATTTCACTAAGAGTGAGATTTTATTTTATTTATAGCGATTTATCGAAGAAAAAATAGCGTTAAATAAGTAATTAACTTTGCTTACTTTGTCGTTGTTGGCTGCCGTTGATGCGATTGTAGAAAAATACCAAAAAACCACAAAAAAAGGACTGCTGTGTGACCTGAAATGATGATTTAGTTAGTGTTATTACTAATTTTATAAACCACTGTAAAGTTCTTTACTACCTTGTCGTCTAAGACGGGACTGAAGCTTGACAACCGTCGGTTCTGATATTGATAATTTGATCTGTCTGAAATAAAAAACCAAAAGGAATACTGTGTTTGTTGAAATAATCACTAATGTGAAATGTCATACCTATAAAAAATACGTGAAAAGGACCGAATAGAATCACAAGGACACAGGAGTCGCATCAAGGGAAGAAACCTGTCTAGAACAAAAAAAAAACTTTTATTACTACCCTTTTTTGCTTTACCCTTATATATATATATATATATATATATATATATATATATATATATATATATATATATATATATATATATATATATATATATATATATATATATATATATATATATATATATATATATATATATATATATATATATATATATATATATATATATATATATATATATACACGCAAGATCCTTCCTCCACCCCCTGGCCTGAAAATATCAAAAGAAACAGTATTAGTTAGTGACGCGCGTATTAATAATAAACAAATAATAGTACTTACCGAAAACCTACTATACACAGACACACACACAGTAGTCACATTATCACTTAAAAAATGCTAAAAATCCTACCTTATAGCGTCTTCTTCCATCGATGGACGTCATCTATCATGAACCTACCTTGCACGCGATGTCTTCGTCCTTGGAAGCGCCACGTCCTTCCCGTCCTTCCTCCTCGGTCGTCCACGACTGCTGCTCAACACTACACTCGTATGGTTTAAGCGCGCACTACTAAAAGTATGTGGGGCACTACACTCGAGAAATTTATTCGCGCACTACTGAGAGTACAATAGCCCTCGAGGGCTGTTTCACTATGTTTTCACTACACTGGAAGAGCACTGTTTCTCGCTCGATCTGCGAGAATGATTTTCTGGCTCAGTCTGCAAGAGAGATTCTTTCTCTTCATCTGCAAGAAAGACAGAGCGATTTGAAAATAGAAAGAGATTTTTTTTCTCATAGTAAGTTATTGCAAAGGGAAGATCTATTACCTAATGATGGGAGAATTATGTTGTTCTTCGTTAACATGCGGCTCAGGAATGAAGTCATAATTGTTGGCACTCTGCAACAAAGAAAATAATAATAATAATATAAGAGATTTTCGAAATAATATTTTGTTATTTGCGTCTAACTCTTAAGGGGTTTCGTGATTAAAATGGCCTCATTGTGCCAACTTTACCCTATATTACACACAATTCTAATAGATTTCTGAGCACTGGACTAGGTGATATCTTTTGGGTGAGTGTATGTACTACATCATAGGTGTAAAGGGTTAGGTTGTATAGTGGACCAGTAGATAATGTAGGGTGTTACACAGCGTGGCGGTAATGGGGGCGGGGATTAATCGCGACAGAAAGGATTATACGGCCCGGGACGACGATAAACCAACGGCGGAATCATTTCCTTAAGTGCAAACCAAGTATCCACTTAAGCGTAGCTAAAATCTGCTCGCTCCGCACCCGGCCGAGGAGGAACCCGGTCCGGCAATAATCGTAAATTCTATTAAAGCATAACCACGGCGCGAAATCTGCCGCCATTCGGGATCGCCTACTCTCACCCTCTCGCCCTGCGCGTCTGTTTTGTGTCGCCTCCGCCAAAACTTCCCGCGCCTCCGCCATAAGTGGCGCGCTCTTCGCCCGTTGAAATTCTGGGTCCCGCGCTATTCGCTCAATCTCACTGAAAGCTTTCCCAGAAGCCATAACGCTCAATTATTAAACTCTATTGCTCATATAAGTCGTTTTAAGGAATGATTGCGGCTGCACGACCCCAGAATGTATTTTTGATTTTTTCCCCTCCCCGGCGCACGTCACCGTTTTTCCGACGCCGCCACCGCGGTTTGCGCTTTACGTCTCACTCTCTTTTCTTTTTAACGCGAGATTTATCGTCAGCTATGGGCCATTATCTGCCTAACCTCGCATCCCACTGAAAAATCAATGCGCGCACGTACTGAAGGTGTACGTACGTACATACATACATATACAATCGTAAAAGTTGTAAGTATTTGGTTTGTGTGGGTTTAATTGTAGAAAAACGTTTGAATTAAATATATCTGGTTTTATTTGAAAGAAAGGTAGGCCTTTAGCGAGAAAGGTAACTCATTTTTTTCCATCGATTACAATACTTTCTTCTAGTGTAGGTACTAATCGGACAGTAAAAATTGTATTAGTTGGGAAGAATTTCGAAAAAGGTGACTATCATCTACTGACTAAATCATTAGATTTCTTTGCCGATTACAATAATTATATCTTGCAACCAGTTTAGAATCTTTTACGTAAAGTTTTATATTTTATTTAACCTAACTTTCATACAATATTGGCGAAACAAAACGAATTCGTTCCATTAATTTAAGACAATCTAAGACTTAATTTTACCGCTATCACGACACGTGAAGAGTGAACAGCCCAAACACGAACAATATTATTAATAATGCAATATCAGCGCTTCGGTCATCAAAGAACGGAATACAATATATAAGGATTTCCTGGGTTCTCGTAATCCGTGCCGATGATCTGGAAAAAATCGTCGGCAGGTCCCGGGCTAGTGCCCCCCTGGACCAATAAAACTTACGGCTGATTTGACGGCCAAAAGGACGGAACGAAGTAAAAGGAGGCGATACAACGCTGCCCGGCAAAATCCGAACCGAGGCCCTCCCGAATTTATCACATCGGAAATCCGGACATGTACGGGGTGCGAACGCATCCCCGCATAAATTTCGATTATGAGACGTGATACCGTATGATAGCCGATAATTTTGACCGGCACTGTATACGCGTATACAGTGACCAGCGAAATTATTCGTACAAAATCCATATTTTCTGAACAATCAAGATTTCTTCCAGTAAACACAGAGGGAAAGATTTATTCGATACAACATATTCGTGTATGATATCCGAAGCAAGAGTAAAATACTGCAAATTTCAAAAAATCAAATAATCTATATTCCTCAAAAATACATACGAGTATATGTAGTTATGAATGTTTCATCCTGTATATACCTAACAGTGGGAACTCTTCAACGAAATCGTCAGTCCGATGGCCTAGTGTTATCGATTGCTATCAGTTTGAGGCAAACCGTGATTCGTTCGGTCTGTACAACCGTGGCTCCGCCCGCACCTTACGTTGCTATAGGAACAAGTCCCCGCGCTCTAGACAGAGATAAAAACGGATGTCGCGAGAAGGACGGAGACGGCTCGGGTCCGTCGCTGAGAATAAATTAAACAGACGTTAGGAGAAAACGAGCAAGACACTCGTTACGACCCCACTGCAGATTTCCAATATACCGACATACGTTTTTTGTTTCTTTTGGGTTTATTAACAAGAAAATCAAGAATAACATATATTTTACAACCTACTATACTTGGAAAAGGAAACAAATCCCACTCAAAGTACCTTGAACCATTTTGGCGAAGGCGCCGGACAGTGCTGCACCCCATAGCAATAAATTTTAAAACAATTCCTAAAAAAAATTATTAGAAATAAAATTCTTCTTTTCTTTTCAGGTGAGAAGCCGCACAAGTGTACCGTCTGCGGCAAAGCCTTTAGTCAGTCGTCGAATCTGATCACGCATTCCCGAAAACACACCGGTTTCAAGCCGTTCGCGTGCGATCTTTGCGGTCGCGCGTTCCAGCGAAAAGTCGACCTCAGAAGACACAAGGAGACGCAACACACCGAGTTGCGGCCGATGGTCACATAGTGCCAGGGTGCCGGAAGTACCCAGCAGTCACTTCCGGCCCACGAGAACCCATCAACCGCAAGCGAACACGCGGAATCAACCATCACTTCCGGTCGGCCGTACGAGGGCCACCCAATGCGACTAGAGCCGTTTGTAAACGTTAGTTGGACGTAGGGAAATGTTGCATATATGTTGAAATAATAACAACTAAAACCAAAGATTGATACCTAAGATTGAAAGAGATGTCTGTCTCTATGTTACTGTGATTAAAAATGGTGTTTGGTTCAGAACACCAGTAAAGTGAAATAATATCATTATTTGTAATTAAGTAAGTAAGTGTTAATATTTTTTATTAGGTGTAATTAATTATTGTATTTAGCACGGAATTTCCCCCATCCCCCCTCTTGTAATATATTGTAATGTAATGTAATTTAATGTAATTTATACGTCACTTTTGAGGTTATCTAAGCTAGGAATCCAAAGATTTTTGAGGGGACGAAAAAGTCGAAAATATATAGATAAGTGTGTATTTTTATGTTGAGATCTCTGTTTTTTTTTTGTTTGTTTTCTTTTTATTTTAGTACCTAAAGGGTCTAGTGCAATGTGTACAGTTAATTTTGAACGACCAAGAGAGCGAAGGTACTAATAGTCGAATGTCAAATTGACCTATCTTATAACTTTGTTCGAGCAGTGAAGAAATAGTGATATATATATATATATATATATATATATATATATATATATATATATATATATATATATATATATATATATATATATATATATATATATTTCCAATATACCGACATACGTTTTTGTTTCTTTTGAGTTTATTAACAAGAAAATCAAGAATAACATATATTTTACAACCTAGTACACTTGGAAAAGGAAACAAATCTCACTCAAGTACCTTAAACCATTTTGGCGAAGGCGCCGGACAGTGCTGCACCCCATAGCAATAAATTTTAAAACAATTCCTAATATATATATATATATATATATATATATATATATATATATATATATATATATATATATATCAGAGTGAGCGGGTGATTTTAGTAAAATAGTGAAACACAGCCACATGGGAAAGGAAAAGCATCGTGAATTTAGCCACGCTTGCTGTAGCACCTCGCAGCTCCGGGGGGAAAAATTCTTTCAGCGCGGCCATATCTTTATTTACAACGTCGGCTTTGCGACCGGAATATCAACTAGGCGCCTTGATTGAGCGTCTTGATTTTTAACCAAAGTTACTCGCCCGCGCCCGAACCACTGGTCGGATTGAAATCGTATCTTGGAAAGTTTTCCCGCTCGAGATTTTTCCGCGTATAGATTTTTCCACATCTAATCCCTAAGGGAATTATTACGGAATCCGGCCGGAAAATCATTCTTACCCATGGATAAATGTTCGAAATTTAACAAAACCTAACCTACAAATGATCTGGTCTTTTATCGGTTAGGTTTTGTCTAAAGAGAAAAATCAAAATTGGATTAGGACTGAGCGGATTTCCATAATTAATTCTATTTGGGATAGAGTGTTACGTTCTGTATATAAAATAGGTAACGTCATATTCCCTGTGCGTCGGGGATATCACGACCTCTGGCGGAGAAAGCTGGTTTCCTATTTCAGCGGCTTCAAGAACGCCTTGGTGAAAGCTCAGATGTGTCAGGGTGGATTTTGCTCATGATTTTCGCTCTCGGCACGTTTCTCTGTATTTCGCAGCGCCCCCTAAGGGTTGAACCAAACCAACTAATGTACTTATCACAGATGAAGATTTCTTTCTGTTCTCAGACGATGCTCTTTTACCGAATTTACCGAACGAGCCAATTTCCCACCTTGTAAAAGATTTTAGTGAACATATTTTATAGTCTTCAGTCTCCATATTTTACGTCTCCAACAAAACAAAAACCTGATTGATATTATACGTATATAATGAAGGAATTTATATCTGAATGGTTCTCGATTTGAGTACAACTATTTCTAGTTTTTATCAACGTGTAAAATATCGTATTAAGAATTTATTCGAGTATTTGTAATATCGATTTTTTTTATATGTATGTATTTAAGACAGAAAAAACGGCTATGTATATGTATATCTCGTTCGTATATCTTGTATATAAATGGCTTTGTGTATGTATGTTTTCAAAAGACACCTTGGACATTTAATTCACCTGTACTTTAAAAATAAAGAATATGTTAACAATATTTGATGCGTTTTTTTTTTCTGGGCCGGTCTTTCATAGGAAATATGTTTGTTTGACAAAAGTGAAGCATGAGTGCCAGAAAGGTAAGTGCACTTGATAAACGGGTAAGTGTCAGGTATTTATGTCAAAAATTAATGTAAAGTCTAGCCAAACACGGTTACTCTTGTGCGTGAATGTAGTGCAACATGTAGTTCACAGAAATATTAGAGCTTCTGTACAAATATCTCAAGATTAAATGACCATTAGCTATATATGATTTCGGTAATGTCCCAAACCTCATTTATTTTGTAATATTATTTATTTATTTCTACACGTGATCATTCATTTTGTGATTTTTCTAGAGTAGAATAGTCCTACTAACAAAACATGGGTATACATGTTCGTGATTAATTATACAGTTATTTTTATTAAACGCTATTCTTTGTCCACCACTTTTGTGTCATTTCGGTAATGCCAAGCTTGGCATGTGGTTACCTATACATAAGGGTGGGTCATTTTATTTTTTTATTTTACTTCTGCAAGGGGCCTAACGATAAAAAGGTACTAAATGGAGCTAACACGTCTAACTGCCTCCGGAGTGAGAAATACTCAATATGTATACTAGCCGGAAGTTTGCACATTCTAATAATATCGCGGATGCATTATTAATGGTCAAGTTATGCGACACTTCCGGCATATTTGCCGGTCATTTTGCCGGTCAGAAACAGACACCGCGGCGGCTACGTCCCTTAACCTGATTTAGTTCTTGGCCTTCGGCGCGGCACACAGTTTATAGGGTTCAATTTATGCAACGACCAGATGCAATTTGCAGGGAATGTACAGGCTAGAATTCCCATTTATCACGAGCTGTTTATGAAGCCAGTTTACTTGGCGAAGTATTCTACCCCTATAACCCCTCTACACCCAGTGGCGGCGGCGATATCAGGGATCGAAAAAAAAAAACAGTGACGTACGTCAAATATTATCTACCTATACTAATTACGAACTTTCAAGTGTAGGGCGCATTCAGCGGAATCGCCCATCTTTGCCGACATTTTCGATCGATTAGCTGCAAAATTGGGCTTTTCGATATTACAAAAGACAAAATACAAAATCGTGACATTTCCCTCGTTTCTCCTAATCGCGAACTTTGAAAAATTCCCCTGTTTAAACCAAATCTGATGGAAGCCTGTACTTTTCAGGATTAATTATCCAATCTTTCGGTTAACTAAAACAGTATAGTATAGTTTTTTATTCCATCAACTCTGGTTTCTAGAGACAAAATACAAAATCGTGACATTTCACTCGTTTCTCGTAATCGCGAAATTTGAAAAATTCCCCTACCTAAACCAAATCTGATGGAAGGCTGTACTTTTCAGGATCAATTAACAAATCTTTCAGTTAACTAAAACAGTATAGTATAGTTTTTTATTCCATCAACTCTGGTTGCTAGAGACAAAATACAAAATCGTGACATTTCCCTCGTTTCTCCTAATCGCGAACTTTGAAAAATTCCCCTGTCTAAACCAAATCTGATGGAAGCCTGTACAAAATATCCGCTGGCTGCTGTGGCAGCTAGTAAGCGTAATAAGATAGTTACTTACATCAAATATTTTACTTTGATGAACTTTACACACCAAAAAGTACGCAATTTCTTCATTTTTTGTTTGTGAAATTGTAAAAACTATATATAATACACCAACTAAGAACACATTATCCGATACATCACAAAATTACTTCTAAAATAAGCAAAACAAAACCAAAAAGGATCGGTATTTTAAAGTTAAGTCCCCCTAGTGAAAATATGCTGTACGCCACTGGTTTGGTCCTTCGTTCCGGATGCTGTAGGAGTTGCCCGGGCCGGGCTGTGAGTTTGCAAGCGGTGGAGTGATTAACTACAGTTCTGCAGAGGCAGTGTGAAATCAGTCCGCCAAATTAAATCCGGCCTCAGATTATTACATAGCTCAGTGACTGTTCATAAATATCCGGCGGTCCCTAGTCACTATTATGGGCTCCCGAGTCGTGGCAATGGTCGCCCCCCCGACCCCTGTAACTGTCACACCGCATACCCGATTCAGAACAGACAGAACAGAGGGCCTCTGGTCAAAATTACGACATTGTTGGACCGGAGAGAAGATAGCCATACAAGATATCCATTACTTTTTTTGTTCGAATTTCTTAATGAAACATATGTCAATCGATAGAGCTATTCAAGTAGTATACCCCAGAGTTTTGCCCACAAATAGTATCGAACGGTTTAGCAAAAAAAATGATTTAATTACCAGCGCGTCATCTAAAACAGCTCATGGTGTCCTCAAATAGAATTACAAATAACGCCATCCGCCGATACCGTAGAACATCGGGGATAACCAACTCGGAATCTACATGAAATTCTGCATCTAGTAATGGTATCAATACGACACTACTCTTATGGTTACAACCCCTCGTGCATAAGTAAAGCGGTAAATTGGTGTGCGGCTTATCAAGTGGGTTATATAAATGTTTATAACAAATGCGAAAGTTGATGCATAACTTTGACTAGTACATCAAAATGTAGGTAATTAATAGGGGTAACTACCCTGCAAAGGTCGGAGTTTTACCCACTCGTTAACACCCCTTAAATGATAATAATGTTGACCTACCCCATAACAAGGAATACGACGGCAGACAGATAAAATAATTAATAACGTTTGTAAATATTGTTGCATAACTTTAATTTATACGTCAAATTGTAGGTAATTAATAGAGGTGGCTACCCTCGAAAGCTCGAAGTTATGCTCACTCGATAACACACCTTAAATGATCATAATGTGGACCTACTGCATAACAAAGAAGCCACCGCCACACTGATAAAAACATTAATAACTTCTGTAAATGTTCTTGCATAACTTTAAGTCATACGTCAAATTGTAGGTAATTGATAGGGGTAACTACCCTGAAAAGGTCGGAGTCTTACCCACTCATTAACACCCCTTAAATGATAATAATGTTGATCTACCCCATAACAAGGAATACGACGGCAGACAGATAAAATAATTAATAACTTTTGTAAATATTCTTGCATAACTTTGATTCATACGTCAAATTGTAGGTAATTAATAGAGGTAGCTACCCTCGAAAGCTCGAAGTTATGCCCACTCGATAACACACCTTAAATGATCATAATGTGGACCTACTGCATAACAAAGAAGCCACCGCCACACTGATAAAAACATTAATAACTTCTGTAAATGTTCTTGCATAACTTTAAGTCATACATCAAATTATAGGTAATTTATAGAGCTAGCCATCCTGGTATGCTCAGAGTTATGCTCGCTCGATAACACCCTTTAAGTGACCCTAATGTGCACCTAATGTGCCATATACAATGGGCCGATCGGGAGACGACCATAAAAGATATCCATAACTTTTTTTGTTCGAATTTCTTAATGAAAGATATGTCAATCGATAGAGCTATTCAAATAGTATACCCCAAAGTTTTGCCCGTAAAAAGTATCGAACGGTTTAGCAAAAAAAAAAAATTAATTACCAGCGCGTCAACTAAAACAGCACATGGTATCCTCAAATAATAAGCTGCACACCAATTTACCGCTTTATTTATGTAAGAGGGGTTGTAACCATAAGGGTAGTGTCGTATTGATACATTACTAGACGCAGAATTCCACGTAGATTATTCGTTGGTTATTTCTTTGAATTATTCTTTTAACGCGCGAAAACAATTTTTTGCTAGCCGTTCGAGTTTGCCAGATGGTCGTCAGTGTATTCCACATTTTTGAATAGTACGTCTCTATAAAAAAATCAAACTCGCTTCGTGAAATCGTGCTACGTTATATTTTTATGTTCTTACAAGTTCGACACCACAACAAATCCAAAACAACTTTTTGTTAGAATAACAACGTTCGACTTCGAGCATGCCAGATGGGCACGTGATGCGTACATATTTTGTTGTTCACACATTTCGCATAAAAATATTTCTTAAGATCATGTTTCGCACTAATAATAAAATTGATATAGGTACTGTATGTCATGCACTCATGCCAAACTGTCACTTAAACCTATTGTTAGGTGCAGTTAATTAAAAAATAGAAGAGAAATAGCAACTCACCTATTTTTGCTTGAATTTTGACCATATTTGGGCATAGCAGTGGTGTCTTCACATACGATCAGAACCGGTAAACCAAACTGATGTACCTGAATAAAAACACAAAACTGTTATTTTGTCTCTACTCATGATTTACAATGATTTATGGTGTTTGGTCTGTTTACACGTTATGTGAGGTTAAGTCACTGTCAAAGACACACAGAAATGGATATTTATCGATGGAAGTACTTGTTTTTATGAGCCTAATGTTTGAATAATGTATCAGATCCAACAAACAAGCTTAGAACAATGAATTACCAATAATAAATCCTTCATAAAAACATATAGAATTACCTGTATAGGTTAGACATAAGAAATGCTCCAGAAAACAACTCCGATGCGCTCAAAACACCACAAAATATTAAATTATTGAGACATGGTGTTTATGTCTTTTATGAGTATTGTATTATACGATCTTATGTATTTGTTATACTTATACTTAGGAAAGATTGCGACAAAGTTATCCAGTCGTTATTATTATTCAAAGTAGGTTTGAAGACTGACAATGTGGGATAAATTTTATTTTAAATCAACTTTATTGAAATAAATTGACGATAAACAGAATTTGATTTATTCTACTTTAATTTCAAACATTTCATTATACAGTTCGTGTAAAATAACAAACTTTTAACTACAATCTTTTAACTGAAAGTGGATTTATTGTAACATGTCTAGATTTACAGATACAGCGATGCTTTCAAAAATGAGATAACTCCTTTCAAGCTGTATATTGATGAATCGATAAAAAGCCACCATCCAGAAGGATCGTGGAGAATGTCATACTCGTTCATAAGACCCGCAACATCGTGACACAAAGATCCTTCCATTTTAAAATATGCTTTAAAAGGCTCGTTACGCTTTGTAAATGAAGTCAGTGTCACACCTCGTGCAAAAATATTCCATTCCTGTAGCCTAGAACCCAATAACTCGGCTTTTTCTTTTAATGAACCTGCCTTCTTCTTTTGATAAACCTAAGTCTTTAACCAAATCATTCAGTTCGCACTGGTTTATAAGGTGAGGTGTTCCTAAAACTTCAAATGGTGAATCTTTGCGACTTGTCTGATTTGACAGAGTGATTTCAGACAGCCTGTCCAATCAGACAAGTTTCTTCAAACAGACGACATTTCTTCTGTGTAAAAAGTCGAAGATGATGAAGTGGATGGCGCACTTGGGGGAGGATGGTTCTCTCCGTGGGGGATAGCGATGCTGATGGTAAATTTGGATATTTTATTTTATGCTTATCCTTCTTCGAATATCCGGAGACGCTTATCGTACAGAAATGGCACGATAAGCGTCTCCGATAAGGCTCTCGCCACAACATGGGAACTGCAAACGACATTTTTTTTGCTTCCCTTTCATCCACTTTAAAAGTCCGATCTAACAGGAAATACAGCATATATTAGGTGTCCATGGCTTTTCCAGATCTCCAATTCTAAATCCAAAATATCAGCAGTAAGCTGCTTTTACTTCTTCCGTATTCATCTTCTTTGATTACTTCCCATAGTTTAATAATATTACATATTTAATAGTTATTACCTACCCCTTTTTTATGGATTGCAGTATTATACACAGTGTTATATTATATGTGGTATGCGTGCAATATTCGATTGAAAATGTTCGCCAGAATCCCAGTGCACCAAATGCGTGCGTGCGTTATGTGTCCCAGTAACGGTGTGCTTTATTTAATGAAATAACATATGGACGAGATACGTAGAAGGGTTGGGGAGCGGGGGTGTGGGGTAAAACCTGGCGACTACTAATTAACAAAATCGCGCAAAACAAATTATCCGCCAATATTTCATGTCAACAATATGACACCGGTGGGACAGCTAAAGGGTTAGGCGGCCGCCCCCAACAGAGACCACCACAAATCATCAAATTTCCAGTTGAACCGGGACCACTCACCGGCGGGGCCGTTACCTGTCCTTCGCACGCCGATAATTAAAACGGCCATAAACAGAGATAAACACTACTGACTACATTACGCATTACGAATACGAAAGAGGCGAAATGCGCAAATCACACGCATGTTATACCCATCGGGTTTCAACTGTTCGTGTAGTATATATTTCATCCATTATACAGGATGATCATTGTAGGTACCTGGTGGTCAGGTAGTAAAAGTCTATTGGTTGGGAGCGCGATTAGAGTAGCTGTGATTGGCTGTGGTGGTCGTAGAAGTGCGTTCTAACTGTGATGCAGTCTGTCCATCTTATCAGCAGTGTGGTTCTTGTCCTATACATTCCCCTAAAACGGGATCACCCTGTAGACCAGTGGTGTTTGTCGCGCGTTTTAAAATATTGAGCATAATAGAGACAAATTTAATCAGTACAGCACATGTGGATCGCACGATAACACTGTCATTTCGGAAGAACGATTGCACCAATGGGAACCGCATTCATTCTCCCCATAGAAATTCACTAAATTCACTCTATATATACCTGACATTCGCGCCGCACCACCACCGTTATCATCTCGAATCACTTATATTTTGATGTGCGTGTCTGAATTTTTATGTAATAGAAAAAAAAAATGGGAAACGGGGTAATAAAAACGTACATTACGAGATTGTTTTGTAATTTGCGACCTATATACTTATATATATATATATATATATATATATATATATATATATATATATATATATATATATATATATATATATATATATATATATATATATATATATATATATATATATTGTATATATTAATTCTGTGCATTTGGCGAAGAGGTATAAACAGCAGTCTATTTTGGATTTAGAATTGGAGATCTGGAAAAGCCATGACACCTAATACATGCCGTATTACCTGTTAGATCGGACTTTTAAAGTGGCTGAAAGGAAAGCAAAAGAAAATGCCGTTTGCAAGTCCTATGTTGTGGCTAGAGCCTTCCAATCGCGTAGATGTCGTAGATGATTGCTATTTTTACATGATAAACGTCTCCGGATATTCGAAGAAGGATAAGCATAAAAGAAAATATACAAATTTGCCATCTGCATCGCGACCTATCCCCCACGGAGAGAACCATCCTCTCCCAAGTGCGCCAACCACTTCATCATCTTCGATTTTTGACACAGAAGAAATTTCGCCTGTTTGAAGAAATGTCGCCTGTTTGAAGAAATGTCGCCTGTTTGAAGAAATGTCGCCTGTTTGAAGAAATGTCTCCTGTTTGAAGAAATTTCGCCTGTTTGAAGAAATGTCGCCTGTTTGAAGAAATGTCGCCTGTTTGAAGAAATGTCGCCTGTTTGAAGAAATGTCGCCTGTTTGAAGAAATGTCGCCTGTTTGAAGAAGCTTGCCTGATTGGATAGAGTATCTGAAATCACTCTGTCAAATCAGGCAAGTCGTGCAGATTCACCATTTGAAGTTTTAGGCACACCTCACCTTACAAACCAGTACTGAATGATTTGGTTAAAGACTTATAGGTTTATCAAAAGAAAAAGCCGAGTTAAGTAGGTTCTAGGCTACAGGAATGGAATCTTTTCGCACGAGGTGTGACAGTGTCTTCGTTTACAAAGCAGAACGAGCATATTTCAAAATGGAAGGATCCTTATGTGTAAGTATGTCTCGATGTTGAGGGTCTTATGAACAATAAATCCGCTTTCGGTTGCTAGTTATGTAAGGCAAATATAATCTGGAACAAATAACTGTTTTTGGTTGTATCAGAAAGTTGGAAATTTGTTTGGTGTAATACTGAGAATAACTTCTAAAGAACATGTGTCAAAAGCGTTCGTTATAACTCAGGAACCGTACATAATAAATCTTGTAAAGTTGCTCCATGCAAAATCACATCGGCAACCAAAAGTTCGCACTTTTCCATCTACCGGATTGAAACATTATAAAAACATGAACCGTTGCCGATACAGAATCCATCAATTCGTCGTTTACGGTGAGATAAATCTGTTATTTATTTTTTTTTTCAAATCATTACACTACTTTTGCTGACTTACTAATAACACTCAGAAAACTGAAACAAGTCCTTTTTGATAATAACATGCAGATCGGTACACAGATATTTCTACAGTAGACAGATATTATTCCACAGACAGAACTCTATTCTTTGATATCAAGAAAAATTAGTCTTGCGTATATATAGCATGAAGAGGATTTTTTTCTATACAAATAATATTTTATTCTAATAAGAATTTCAATATAGTTCTTTCAACGGTTAGTTATTCTTGCGATTTAAGAATTTAGTATGTTTATGTTAAGTATATTTTTCTCTGACGAAGAAAAAGTTATTCTTCTATAAAAAAGTAGACGTACGTCTTATAACAACAAAAATATGTCGTTGGACGAAAAATATATATGAGTCAACGAAAAAACTGTTTCTTGACCCAAGATTCTTACTTTGATTGATACATAGAAAGTTGTGTAATTACTTTACAGATGGCGCTAACACATTCTCGCGTCTTTTGCCACATATCACCGCTATATAAGTTCGGCGATATTGAGTGTTCGTATATTGTTTGTTTACATCTATGCATAAGTGTTTTATTTCATGGGTGACTTACAAGGATTATGAGGAAAACCAGGATTGTAGTGGAATAGCCTACACAGAAAGAACTCTATTTTTGGATATCAAGAAAAATTATTCTTGCATATATAAGATAAAGTTATTCTTCTATAAAAAAGTAGACGTACGTCTTATAACAACAAAAATATGTCGTTCGATGAAAAACATATATGAGTCAACGAAAAAACTGTTTCTTGACCCAAGATTCTTACTTTGATTGATACATAGAAAGTTGTGTAATTACTTTACAGATGGCGCTAACACATTCTCGCGTCTTTTGCCACATATCGCCGCTATATAAGTTCGGCGATATTGAGTGTTCGTATATTGTTTGTTTACATCTATGCATAAGTGTTTTATTTCATGGGTGACTTACAAGGATTATGAGGAAAACCAGGATTGTAGTGGAATAGCCTACACAAAAAGAACTCTATTTTTTGATATCAAGAAAAATTATTCCTGCATATATAAGATAAAGTTATTCTTCTATAAAAAAGTAGACGTACGTCTTATAACAACAAAAATATGTCGTTGGACGAAAAACATATATGAGTCAACGAAAAAACTGTTTCTTGACCCAAGATTCTTACTTTGATTGATACATAGAAAGTTGTGTAATTACTTTACAGATGGCGCTAACACATTCTCGCGTCTTTTGCCACATATCACCGCTATATAAGTTCGACGATATTGAGTGTTCGTATATTGTTTGTTTACATGTATGCATAAGTTTTATTTTATAAGTGACTTACAAGGATTATGAGGAAAACTAGAATTGTAGTGGAATAGCCTACACAGAAAGAACTCTATTCTTGGATATCGAGAAAAAATTGTTCTTGCGTATATTCTTGCGTATATTACAATTCAAAGAATACTTTATTGTAATAAGAATTTCAGTATATGTTATAGTTATTTCAACGGCTAGTTATTCTTACGGTTTAAGAGTTTAATATGTTTATGTTGAGTATATTTTGCTCTGACGAAGAAAATGTTATTCTTCTACATGTAAAAACAGTAAGACGTTAGTTTTACAACAACAATATTTTGTTGGGTGAAAAATATACATGTACAGTTTCTTGGCCCAAAAGTATACGTACGTATCGCTTAAAACAGACGTAATTCCTTTCAAGCAGTTCCTTCACACTTAAAACAAGAAAACGTAATACTTGGAACATCAAGAAAATCATATTCTTACTCTGACAATTTTGTATTTTACATTTCGAATAAATATTTCCCTCTGTGTCTTTATTAAACACTTACGTATCTGCCGAGAAAGAATATAAATTTATGTTTACTCAATAAATTGAGTGTTCACGTGATTAGGGTAATATCCCAGAAACGAATCAATCTCTCGGTAGAAAAAAAAAGAAAGTCGGATGATTTATTACCGACATCGTGGCAAACAGGTAATTAAGTTATGGGCAGTTTGCTAACACGGCGTCGCGGCGCGTCGGCGTCGTTTGCTTGCTTGCTCTGGTCGCGTGATAATTAACCGCAATTAATACTTGACGAATATTTTAATTACTTTTTTCTTTCGCTCTAACCGGCGCACACTTAAATACGCTCCCAAAGTACTTCGCTCGCACGAAATAATTCACTCGATTGCCTGTCACCGCTATTATTTGAATTGTAATATACGCAAGAATATACGCAAGAACATTTTTTTTCTTGATATTCAGGAATAGCGTTCTTTCTGTGTCGGCTATTCCACTACAATCCTGGTTATCCTTATAATCCTTGTAAGTCACCCATGAAATAAAACACTTATGCATAGATGTAAACAAACAATATACGAACACTCAATATCGTCGAACGTATATAGCGGAAATATGTGGCAAAAGACGCGAGAAACCGTTAGCGCCATCTGTAAAGTAATTGCACAACTTTCTATGTATCTCTCAGAGTGAGAATCTTGGGTCAAGAAACTATTTTTTCGTTGAAGCATATATATTTTTCGTCCAACGAAATATTTTTGTAGTTGTAAGACGAACTTCTACTTTTTTTATAGAAGAATAACTTTATCTTATATAATATGCAAGAATAATTTTTCTTGATATCGAAGATTAGGGCTCTCTCTGTGTAACTTTAGATTTGTTATTCACAGAAACGTACGTCAGTGAAGAAGATGTTAAAGGTTCTTTAGAGGCCTTGAAGCCGCAGTAGATTTCAATTGCTTAGGGTTAGGAATACAAATGTCGGGGGCGATAGATCACCCTTATAAAGTTTCAACCCCCCGAAGGACTGCATTTATCTCGTAATAGTAAACGAATCCAATTGATCTATCAATATGTATAGAGACTTAACGTGTTTAGTAGCACGGGGAACCCCATTTTATATCAGGAATACATCAGTAGGTAATTTTGTTGTTGCATACGTGATGTGTAGATTTATTATCATATAAGTTTTATACGTCGGACGACCCTTCTTTTGCATGTTTTCGAACGCAAGTAATTGATCAATAAATTCCGATCGTAAATTTTATAGTCGATTAGAGAAAAAAGAGGGAAATGGCGAACTATCTAGGTAACCACAATTACAGGGCCGATGCTGATTCTTTATTTAAAGGATACACACACATTACGAGCTGTAAATGTTGGTTTCAGTTTCGACTTAACGGCCCGCCTCTTTAATGGTTTCGGTGCAGTTTTCCTGTCGCTAAATAATTAATATCGTCCACCGAATAACGTCGATCTGCACGCCATCTATAGTATATATTGTTTATTCTCGACGGTAAAACTAATTAAGCACAAAACTAAGTAATGTCAGTGCAAACAATGCTATAACGAATTAATTCGATATCCAATCATTAGCGACATATGGATTCGTATAATATGTATTGCGTTCGGTATATTTTGACTTTTGTCACGGATTAACGTAGCTTATCCCGACATGGTAACAATATACAGTGTCGGCCAGTTCCAGACGCCGTATACCCCATAAGAAAGAGCAAGAAAGCAATATAAAGACGGTCACTGCATGCCCCCACCAAGCGACATGAGTAGAGGAAAAGAGCTGGAGCTAGACCATGTGGCACATGTGGTATTGTCACCAACCAACCACGAGGCCGTGCTAGCGCGGTGCCTGAATTGGTGGGGATGTGTTTCAAAAACATGCTCTCTCGCACTCGCACAAAACTGATGCGGCGGCTGGAACTGGCCGACACTGTATAGTGTGGAAAAGGGTCAATAAAAAGAGTAAGACGTTCGTTTTACATCAATTGGGTGAAAAATATACATGCTTCAACGAACAAACAGTTTCTTGACCCAAAAGTAGAAAAACGCGCACCACTTTCATACATTTTCCCGACGATTTCTCACTCCGTTAATATACTCAGCGTCCTCCTCATCTTACTCCTAACAATTTGCAACGGAGTGTGATTTGATTATGCCCTCTCCCTCCCTCCCGTCCCTCCCCCCCAGCTTCTGCTTCTCCTCCGGAACAATAATTGGTCTTCTCGTTTAATCACGTTACGGTATCAATTTCCCCCGCTAGGCGGCGCCCGTGGCCCGTGTTTCTCTTCCTTCACTCGCGCTAATTTCTCATCATTTGCCGTGAAGGAATACAGACGGCGCCGTTGACCATTTCTTTCCACTCTCCGAGAAAACAGGACGTATCTTGTATCGTTTTTATCTATCTGTCCGAACGAGGGTGCGGATCTTGTCTTTTGGATGGCGGTAACTTCTCGGCGCACGGTACATGGCGTGCCGAAGAAGAAACTCTGAGAGGAGTCGGGGCTGAGTGGGCCTCCGGAGGGCTATAACGCCGCGACCGTTGAGTGATAATTATAGGTCACGTGACGGATAATTGTGATCATTACTCTGCGTTCAAATGGTTGCGCTGTCTGCGCATAGCGGTGTCCTGTACGTCTTCTAAAAGTTCTATCTCTCCTGGTAATGCTCGTAATGTTCAAAGTTTACGCTCGTTTGCGCGTTTTGTTGGTTTGTTAACAAGACCGCAATTGTGCAATTCTGGAGGAAGTTTTAAAGTACTCAAAATCTGTGTTTATGCGCTTCTTTGTTGTGTTAATCTTTGGATAAGTGTTTTATATCGTTTGTTAGACTTTTGGTAATAATTATTGCTAGTTTTATCAAGATTGGATAGTAATTTTTTAAGTTAGAAACGCGCGTTTACGATTTTAGACTTATCATGACAAGATGATTTAGTTCTCATTGACAATCTTGCTTAAACTTTAGAACTTTACAGAAATATTATAAAGAAAGTACTGCAGTTTAAATTTATAAAGACATTCTTCAAATATCTCAAGATCTTGGCTTCTTTGCATTAAGTATTTTTGGGTCTGTTACACCACATTTAGAAATGTCGTTTCTTTAGTTCTGGCTGATAATTTTGACTAAATATCACACATATTATGATTTTGCGGCATGAGATTTATTAGTCAATTTTAGGTAATTCTGGTCTACTAAATATGTACTAAAGTAACAGAATATTTATTAAACTTCTGAAATTAACAACAAAAGAATTAAAAAACCACAAATTTAAATTAAGAAAATGTTTTTTGTGTGGTTTTTCTGTTGTATTTTTGTTCAGGACAGTCCCTTTCTATGGTCCAGCAGTAGTCTGCCATTATATGGAAAATACAATCGGCCTTCATATCTTTCCTCCCTTGTCTTGATATGCTGCTGAAACCGTTGCTCTTGTTCTTCATTGTAATCACTCAGATTGTAGGAGAATTTATCTAAATGACTAAGAAAATAATGTAACTTGGTACTCATATTAGTTTATCAAAATTTTGAAGCATTTTGTCAACGATTTGTATTGTTAATATTGTTCAGCTTGGTGATTCACAAAAAAAATTCGATAACTGATACAAAGCTTGTCCATGCTTCAACATAAGTCATTTGTGGTCCATGAAAGATACGGGCTTCTAATTTTCCTGTATTGAGTCCAGGATATGATTAACAAATATATTTGGAACAAACATCATTCTTATATAAAGCTTTCACAAGCGGTTTAATAAGCCCAAATTTAATATGTAGTGGTGGAAGAATTATTTGTTCTCGACTTATCAATGGTTCATGAACGATGTTAGCTTTTCCTACGGTCATATTTATTCTCGACGGCCAGTTTTTCTTATCCCAATGTTCATTTTATGCACGAATGTCCCACAGACAAAGAAAACAGGGATATTTAGTGTATCCATTTTGGTGACCCAATAAAAGAGCAGCAGCAAGTTGTAGAGTAACATGTTATATTTCAAAAAGTTAGTTCAAAGATTGGTTTTGGAAAATAAAGACCTGCTAGCCGCAGGAAAAACAAAAATATGTTTTTATTGAGGTTTAAATTAAAATAATTCAACTTAAATTCGAAGACGAATTTAAACAAAAAGTCAAAATTGAACGAAACCTAAACACTAACTAAACTGTGATACTTGAACATAATAATTTAATTCGATGTAGCGGCCCACGCCTATAGTACTGGCACAACACTCAACTAAGCACACTTTCAGCAGAAATAGTGCAAAATTAAGTTAATGCAAACGCTCTAATAATAATTATCAGGTGAGAGATAACAATTAGCAGTCAAGTTTTCGCCGAATTAAAGTAAAACAATGAAACGTTCCGGCACCTAATGTCCCCCGATCAAATTAGTAAATGTTTTCCCTTCCCTTCCGCAGTATAAACAGTAATGCCAACGCAAACGCACACACACGTTGGGGGTGTACACACACACACACAAGCACACACACTCAGCCACACATACATACACATAGAAAACCTTTTCCTGGATTATTATTTCTTCTTCCTGAAGGGTTGTGTAATAAAAAGGTTAATTATACAGTACAGGGCGCGACCCTTGTCGCTGCCGTGAGCCCCATCGGAAGCCAGTTGTTTGCTTAACGCCCCCTCTTCATGTACACGTCTGTGTTATGAACTACTTTAGGGACTGATGTCTGATCCTAACCGGTAAAGCATTCTGCTACTCGCTAAACCCCACGCAGCGCTGCACTGTTTGCACAATACTTATATTCTCATATCTTTAGGATTTATTTCTTTGATAACACTTTGTGTTAGCAAAAAAAAAACTATAATAAGAATGACTTTTTATTAATTCGTACTATACTACTCGCTCCTTAAATATGAGGATTTGGTTTGAGAATTTCAATTATTCATACGCGACCGGCCGGAAAATGCACGCCTTGGCCCCGTCCGGATGATTTCCATATAATATGCGGATGGTGAGTAATTCGTCTGACTGTATGACGCAGTCCGGGCGATCCGGAGGTGCCCGGAGTGCACTAAACCGTACGATCGTTTAGAAGGGCTGCTGGCGGACGAGCGTCGAGCCGCGACGCCGTCGACGTCGCAACGTCCCCAATGGGATTTAAAACGGAAGACGGTCGGTCACACACACGCCTATTTTACTATCAACCCGAGATATGCGATCTCGCTTTTCAATAACTCTAAAAGGCCCAAGACTCTTAAGAGAGTTTACCCACTCGTCTATGCCTCCATGTAATTCGAAACTTCTATGTACGCGGCCTATGCCATATAGGTATCTTTATTTTTAGCCTATTTCTACTTCTACGTCGAATTTACTACGATCAAAATGTACAAACGTTATTTGGTTAATGTACCTATTTAATTAATTGTGTCGTTATAAACTTGGAGCCTTGCAGAAGGGTCTAAAAGTACCATCAGCCGAGATAATCAAAACGGTCCAACTGAGATCAGAACCTACCCACGGGCTATCTGCCACATCGTACTATTTCAAACATAAATCAGGTATGGTTAAATTGGAGACTTCCGCGGTCCGAATCACTAAGTTCTAGATTTCAGGAACCGACGTCAATGACGATAAAGTTGTCAAAGTTTTGCACACATGCTTCAGCAGGTATCTTCAGGGCATAACAGTAAAAGAGCTACTAAGAGAATCTATTCTCTTCTCGACGTAGCTCTCTTACTGCTACGTCCTGAAGATGCCTCTTGCAACAGAGTGCGAAACGTTAACAACTTTATCGTCATTGACGCTGGTTACTCCCGAAAATTTAGAAATTATAAATCAGTTATTTTACCAAATTAAGCGTCAGCCATTCTTATAATTCAATAAGAAAGGTATATTAACAAGAATACAAGGTATTTGTTCATTGGTTATGTAAATAAAAACTTAATTAAGACACTTAATTTGGTATTAAGCAAACTCTCGGATAAGGTCCGAATTAAAGTGTTTAGCTTCGCCTGGCAAGTACTCCATCATGTTCTTTATGCGGTGCTTTGATGAATACTGTGACCCTTTGAATTTACAACTCTTCAATTATTTTCTTTTCTTTCATATTTTGTTTGAGAATGCTTTTTGAGAAAGCAAATGACAGACTGACCGTTCCGTATGCTCTTTTTTGGTAGCCCTATTAATGCACTTCATCTTCTCGATATTTTTCCATCTTGATTTTACTATATTGTAATTTGATTGTGTTTGAATCGTCTCCATCCATACCGCTATAAAAAAAATCAGTTTCCTAATACCTAGGCTCGAGTGGCTTACCGAGTAGGATGAAGTAATCCGATGGGAGAAGTTGGAACGATTTTAATTGTCTAGCTGCGGTGAGAGGTGAGGTGAGGTGAGGAGAGACATATTGATCCGCTTGGGCCATTAATGGATTGGCCATTTCATTAGCAATGAGCGAGTAACTCAACAAGGTAACCTAACCTAATAAAGTCGGTAGGCGGCTTCACTAGGCCGCTGCTGCTGACGTATTATCGGGATTATTAACTGATTGGTGTCGGATTACGATTGATTCACCTCATTACGGGATTAGTTTGCTGAATAAGAACGTCAAATATTAGCGAGCGAACCAAGAATCGAACCAACGCGCACCACTGCGATAGGTAAAAGTTATACAGGGTGTAACAGATGAATGTTAATACCATAACAAGAAATATTAAGTGTAAGACGAGCTTTTTGATTAAAAACTCACAAATTTATGAACAAAATATTTGAAGTAATACTACAAAGTTTCAGTCAAAACTACATATAGTCCTTCGTAGTTGATGACTGTTTGGTGTCACTTATATCTTGGCTGAAGTGGATAGTTATTCCGTGGATATCGAAATCACCGATTTTTTTTGGATTCAAATAAGTTTTGGAATCTAAAATTCAGACTCGAATTAAACTGAAAGTCGCTACAATTTTATATACATCGAGTTTTATCTATTGATTTATTTTATTTATTTACTACAGTTCACGTTATCGCTAGATAAGTATATATCCGTTTGTAAGAAGGGTGGTAAAGGGGTTAATAAAATATGCAGCGCGCTCCGCGTTGAGCCCGATATGCATCCCCAGCGGGTGCTCCCTTCGAAAATTGAGATCCGAAATTGTCATATCTTTGTATTGGCGTCGGAAGATATCGAATTCCCCGCGGACATTTTTCCCGTTTAGGACCTGTGTATCGGCCTGCTCTCGCTACACATCCGAAACGGTTCGCCCGGCCCTTCAGTTAAGATATTTTGAATATGCCATGAAGGCAGATGACAGCACCATCGGTCGGTAGCCGTCCGTTATAGGCACGTACAGGCCGGACTTTTGGATTTTTGATGAGGAGAGTGTTTCTACCGTCTCGCGTCACGTATACCTACACACGATAAAATAACATAAGACATAAATTGCCGTCCTATGTGAGACCACCTATCGTTTTACAATATTATCGGTTTGAGTGTTTTAAACATACAGATCGACAGCCCGATGTTTCTTTCCATTTTAGAGGAACTTGGTGAGGAAATATTTATAATTCAGAGCTGTGTTTCGCTAATGTGATTACATTATAGTAATTTGCGTAGTTACAGGTTGCACCCATGAATACAATTACCGATTGTAGTCGGATGATGATATAAAAATAATTAAAAAGTGGGTTCGTCCACATCCACGACAACGTTAAACCGTTAAATATCAGAAAATATATGCGCAAATGCCCTGTAATTAACTGAGCGAAGAACAACTTCATTTGATCACATCCGATGAATACATGAACATGCAAGGTAGCAATTTGTGACTATGAATTATTATCATTATCCACCCCTATAATACAGCGTTAAAGAAGTCTATATAGTTATAATAGTTATTATAGTTATTAATATCGAAAATCGATCAAGTCGATCATTGGTACTAAAATATTTATAGACGTTAATAGAATGCATACGTTCTGTAAAAAATTCAATTAGGTCCTTACCCGGTGGGATTCGAGCAACCCCTGCCTTAAAAATTGCACCCCAGAGTGCCACAGTGGCGTCCGATTTTCTTATGTTTCAATTTTACGGTACAAATTGAGACCAATAAATATTTATGCTATCAGCACAATAAATTTTTCGTAGCAATACGGACGTTTTAATCGAATAATCAAAAAATGGTAATATATTGTTATAACCCACCCCCCGTTCCTACGCCACTGGGTTTATTTATAAGGTTGTATTTATGGGTAAGTATGGGTATTGGTAGTTAATGATAGTTTGCAAAAGATCAGCTTTTTATGTCTACTGCAACAGAAGTTATTCGAAAATAACTGATTTTGCAAGTAACGCTTAAACACCCTGTATCTTGGAAACAAAAGCAGCTAGAAAAAAGTGTTATATAGGTTTTCGTCATATTTTGATTTTATTAGTAATCTGGCATAAATTCGCCACACAAGTTGCTCCTGCAGTTTGTGTTCTCACCATGTATAAAAATCTTACAAACTTCGGGAAGCTTACAAACTGAGAAGCTAAGCTTACAAATTAAACAATAACATTCATAATCTAATAACCGTAAAGAAGGAACGTAGTGAAACGGCGTTAATTATTCGTTTCCGTGTACGTTAGTAATCAGTCGGGTTAATATTCTGCAATAAAAGTTTTAGTGAGTGCGAGCTTTTAGTCGACGGTCCCTAATCGCACTAGAAAATTTTGCATACAAATACCCTTGGGTTAAAACTCCTAGGGATAATTAGTGTTACGGGGTTACATCTCCGCGTACACGTAAAACGCGAGCAAGTATGATTTGCCGAGCCGGGCGCGGCAAAATTAATTCTTTACCGTCTTTCTAATTGGCCGGCACGTAAAATTTAATGCTTGAATGGGCAAGGGTTTACTGTCGACGTTCGCGTCAAAATTACTAGCTGGAATTGAACCAATAAAGACACCCATCCAAAATATTTGACGGGGACGTTATTTTATATAATCAAGTCGTCGGTTCAAACCTTGAGTGATAAATATACAAATTTCAGAGATCTTCGTGCGAAAAAAAATCAGGAAATGACCGATAATTTACCCGATATAAATGCTAAAGCACTTACCATGATTAAATTATTCAAACTCTTCGTTAATATCGCCTCATAGATAGTTTTTATATCCGATCTGCAACAAACAAAAAGAAATAATGATTTTATTAACTAGTAATTATGCTACATTAACAATATCAATAGGTATCACTCTCTCCTCTTCTTGTAAACATATAAAAGAGTATTTATATACATTAACCTATATCGTACATTTGTTTCTGAGCAGCGTTCTAGAAGGCATATAAATGTCAATTTCAAGTGAACCTGGTACACGGGAAGATCTATAAGCTCCCAACTTTAATATAAATATATAAAATTTCCATTGGTAAGATGGCCGCTCATGACAAATTCAACGTAGGACAGTAACTCCACAGATGCATATACAAGTCGAGAAAGAAGAGAGGCCGGTAAGTTTCCACCCCAGAACGAAACGGACCCCAGTTGAGGAGACTTGAACGTCTGCCGGACGTGACAAAATCTCCACAGGGACCACCCCTAGCATCCGTACAACTTCGAACAGTTTTATCCTGAGAGATATTCGCACGGACATAACCACGAAATAATTAATAAGGGGACGTCCAACCCCAAAAAATATTACCATACTTGTTTCTCGCCCTTTTCCTTAAAGATAGCGGGTTTTAACCAAGTAATACACCGTAAAGTAGCGATTTACAAAAATGGCGGATGCGCCGGATCGGTTATTGTTAAAAATTGTGGATGCGCCGATTTTTTTTTTTATTATAAACTAATGTTTATTTGTGATAAAGGTATATTGTGCGCAATAACTCTTCACTCTTAGGTGGTAAGAGTGGGGAGATGCTAATACAGAAGGGGGAACCCTCGATGGAGGCGGGGCTTACCACCCTTCGAGTTCTCGGGTCCCCTTAACCCCGGCGAGAGACAGATCGCCTCTCTGTTCTCAAATTATATTACCGCAACTCCGGCCCTACGTGAGCCTATTGTAAAATAAATAAAATTTGTATAATGTTACATTTTAAGATGATACACTTTGCATAATTCCCCGGTCTAAACTTTTCCCGATACCCTTACATCACTTACCCCCGCTCATTCCACCGTTCGGTTAAGGAATTTCGTTGGAAGGGATGTGATCTGCTTGCTAAATGTTTCGATTTTTTATTATTACATAAAAACAGTATTGTATTTTCTATATTGATATTAATATTCTGTTACTGAAGTGGAGTAGGAGTTATTTATACGAATTTGCGAACCAGATAGCGCATTCCTCCACTAGGGGGGGTGACACGACAATGCCGGAGCAGACGACACCTCTGAAATATGGCCCCATAATCCGGCCTAGATATACCCACATATTTATAAGGTGGGCGCTTTATCATTCCTGAAGTTTAGATTGGATTTTATAATATACGAGCACCGTTCGCGAAGTTACAGACTTGGAGACCTGGTTTACCGACTAAGAGAAAGGAACACATTCAAGATTTCCATCAAATTTCCCAATGTATTCCACAAAAAGGAACACGATTCAAGATAAGATAATATGCGCCCCCCCTAGCATGAGACTGTTAGTCACTTAATTGAAATTAAAATAGGGTTAGAAAAAATTGCGAAAAGTTCACCCCAATTCTCGTTCACGTGAATTTTAGAGGCCCTATGCAAATTTGAGCGGGGTTGTACGAAATGTGGAGGAGCCCCTAATTGAAAAATGACTACGTCAGATGGTGTGACGCGCAAGCTCATCACTGTGAGTGTCTTCTACTTTGCATGCGCACGTATGGACATCAGGTACTCCTGAACCGTTCGTCAGAAGACAGGACCGGACTAGCATCACCAACTTTTTGAGGTGGTAACCTAACTTTACTTTTACATTTAAAAAATCAAATTCTTACGTGAAATATTAAGAATGGACTCTCGCGAAATGATGTATGAAAGACATATTATATTTTAAATATTCCTTAACTAAAAAGAAATACACTAAATGGTTTTCCATAATTTCCGTAAAGTAAAGATTTGAGTGAAAAGATTATGTCTTTGAATAAAAAACGTGCGATTTCGTTCGCCACCTAGCGCTAGTAGATGCTTGAAAAACTAGAACTTTTGATTCTAACCTTGTCTAGTGACATCAGCGCCTAACTAGCGGCCAGCAGTAGGTACTAACTGAGGGTAGCCTTCAACGTTAAACAGTTAAAAAATATGAAAACGAGTCGAGTACGGTCCTGCATTCGCAAGGATAAAGCAAACCGTGCACGTTACAGATTTCCCGGGACAAAATCATGCAATTTTAAAATAATTTAATGCGGTTGCGAGCTTTCTGGACTAAAACCCCGCCATAAGTAATGTATGGCGACACGGCCCAAGTAAAATATGTCGCCCGTTCACTGTATTTCCGCCCTTTATGCAAAAGGTTTGCTCTCGTCCGCAAGGCTTACACCCTGGATTTGCACCTAAAACGTCCACCGACCTGAACGTTGTTATCTTAGATTCAAGCTTTATATCCATACCATTTTAAAATATAAATTTAGAAAACGTTAAAAAATCTCTCTTTTCTAGTAAAAAAAAAAATTCTTTTGATACGAGACATCATATCGCCCCCTGGCGGCGGAAACCTGAAACACATACACACACACGGAACGGTCAGAGATATAATTCGGCCTGGATTTTTCCAAATCATATCCACTGTCGAGTTTCCGTGTTCGCTTTGTATCTGCCGACGGGAGAGATCTCCAGGGAAATGGGAAATCGCCGGTCCGGGCGATCGGTCAATCTGCTTGGACATCATCGTCGGGGTTGAAACGGCCGCACGATGACCACCCTTACCGCCGGCGCCCTTCCTACACAACCCGACAACCCTTAAAAAAAATTGCAATAAAGGCAAGTTCTGACGGGTTCGGTGAAAAAGGCTCGCCTATATTAGTTTGCAGGAGCAGGACACAGCGAAATCTGCATGTTTAAATAATTCAAGGCGGTTGCTTCAATATAAGCTGTGTAGTTGACAGTGCATAAGTTACGGCAGTCAAAACAACTGGTAATATATAAAGATTCTGAACGATTGCCGGTGATTTTTTCATGTCGTTTCGGACGTCGCGGCGCGTTTTTAAATGGCGTCACGACTTGTTCAGCACAGATCACGTACAGGTTTTCCATCACGGTGTCCCTTGTCGTTCTTATTCATAAAGAACCAGCAGGAAATACCGTTTAGCTGCTTAGAATTTTCTTTAAACCTGCTTACTTAAAAAAAGAATTGAATGAAACGAATTTGCTCGATGTTTAATATAGTGGGAGACAAAGCCTTGGCTGCCGGAAAGAAATTACTTCTTTGCTAAGATTTATTAAATTCAAAGCTATCGTATTTGTATAAACGTTAATTAATTTAGATTTGATAACATAATATCTTCAAAAGGAATGAACATTTTCTTTCAAGAACTCAAATATGTCTTTCTCTTCCAAAATCAGATTTATTTCATTCAAAAGTCTTTCTGCAATTAATCAATAAGTTTACTGTTACAATTAAATTCATTACGACGATTTGCTGCGACTGAACCATAAAAATATAATATTCAGGAAGCAGCGGCGTATCAGCGGTGGTGGAGAGAGATGGATTTTGCATTTTGTAAGAGTGCGCTTCCTGTGGGGCGGCCCGCAGAGGGTTGAAGAGAAATCGCCAGTAAAAATGGTAATATTGAGATGTCGTATACGTATGATGTCTCGGTAGGGACATAGCGCTGGGTCCCTCGTAAAATTCGAAACGAAAAATTCATAAAATGGCGAATCCCGTGCATCTCATCATGCATAACCTGCCTTGATGTCTTCGAGATGTCTTCCAATCATCGATATTATACGAAAAGCCACCCTAGTCTTCGATCTAGCTGATGTCGTACAGGTACTATATCTTGGCATGGAGGTGGTCGATATTTGACACGATAAATTCTAAAATGACAGTTACTTGCAGTGAGAATGAAATACTCTATTCAGAACACAGAACACAGGTGTTGAACCAAACCTAAAAATCTTTTTCTGAAACATTAGTTTTTCCAAGCAAAGCAACCAATTACTTATACTGATGATAATTATTCTCCTTAATCCATCCAATGGTTGAAATAAAACAATCTTAATTTGATCGAAATGTTTAAATATTTGAAGTAATACTACAAAGTTTCATTCAAAACTAGATAATATAGTCCTTTGTAGTTGATGACTGTTTGGTGTGACTTAATAATTTACTCATTGCGAAAATTTTGTCTTGGCTGAAGTGGATAGTTATTTCGTGGATATGATTTGAGATTGATTCAAAATAATTTGAGTTGAACTGAGCATTCTTTTTTTGTTGTTGTTCAAAGCTTTTCTCAATAAATTCTGTACGCAACTTTTCTTGTATTTAACACTGTGTTTCGTTGGAAATTTAACCAAGTTTCCAGTGTACACTTTTAACTACGCTCTTAATTAATTTGTAGAATCTAATTAGTAATTCTCGTAATTTGTCAACGTGGCCGTCCCACCGGATCATCGAGGGGTGTAGCCGTGTCCACACGACGCGATATTTCAACGACCAAGCGGGACACCGACAATATTTTGACACCAGCTTACAAATGGAGCCTGTCTACCGCATTAAGTTTTCAACGTCGTTTATCTGATTCTAGTCACTATGACCGCCATTAATTGTCAACTAGGGCGGACGCTTTTCTTTTGTTTCCCGAAACATTTACATTTCCGTTGCATGTTCAACGTTTTCCGGAAGGAAAAGCAGGCGTCAAGAATTAGTGCTATTAAAATGCGGTTAACAACTTCATAAACATGGTTATGAGGTATAATTTTTGACCCTTGTCATCTTTTCCATTTTTTACTCAGTCCTTTTTCTTGCAACTTCTTGAATATCTGCTGCTTGGTGATGTTCTTGACATCGCCGTCTCGTATATACGATTAGCGAACGTGTGTATTAAGTTTGACAGCAGTTGTCGAGTTCTGCTCGCTTACACGAATCAATATTCAGCGCTTCGCGCTCTCGTCTTTTCGGCGAACTTTGCTCGCCATGCTGTGAGCTTAATTCGCTCCTTTTTGAATATGCAAAACCGTTCGCCGTTATAGTTACCGAACCGACCGACTACAACAATAATTCTATTAGGCCAACACCGGTATAAGAAGAAATTAGCTTAGTAAGTAACCATCCCACTGCGCACGAAGTTTTGTAGAGTTCTTCACTGTGCTATTCCATCAACCAGGTAAAACTTCAAAAAAATTCCAACAAAAAAAAAAATTACATCAACCACTGTACAGACTGTCGAAAGAAGGAATCGGAAGTGTGCAGACTTATCAAAGAAATAGGTAGCGTAAAAGCAGTTGCATGATCTTTGAATTTATATAATTTGTTAAGCAAATTTTGTCACTAAAAAATTACAAAAGCATCGTAATTTCAGTTGAGAAGAGATTCACTACACGACACGTGCGTATATTACCGTACACAAAAGCACAAGTGAAAGAGTTAAACACATTGTAGTGTGAACAGTTTTGTAATAAGGGGGATGATGCGGTGGCGGTGGCGGTGTTATAAAGCAGCCGTAGGGGATGAATGGGCGAGGTTACGTATGTGGCAGCTCTACCCTGTCAATCGTGGTCCTAATCCAGGGATTATCCTTCGGCAATCACGCGCCTATTGTTGCCGGTGTGAAACACAAGCTGCTCTTACCATTAGAGATCGCATTGGCCACGCGGTACACATGATATGGGGCTCTAACCACATTACTACACCTTACGGCAATTTTCATAAGGGATTTATCCTGTATTAGCCGTATTGCTTATTTTGTTGTATATTGTTACATCTGGAGAAGAAAGAACACAAGGAAAAAAATGAGATTTTAACGGAAATACGCGTTTTGAAGTCTGAATCTATTGCAATGATTTCCGGAAAATGTCTGTTTCGCAACCCGTACCCACTTTCGGGATTTCAGCGGAAATACGTATTTTGAGGTCCCCTGAATCGATTGTAATGTTACTGGAAAATGTCTGTTTCGCAACCCGTACCCAGTTTTGGGATTTCAGCGGAAATACGTGTTTTGAGGTCCCCTGAATCGATTGTAATGTTACTGGAAAATGTCTGTTTCGCAACCCGTACCCAGTTTTGGGATTTCAGCGGAAATACGTGTTTTGAGGTCCCCTGAATCGATTGTAATGTTACTGGAATATGTCTGTTTCGCAACCCGTACCTAGTTTTGGGATTTCAGCGAAAATACGTGTTTTGAGGTCCCCTGAATCGATTGTAATGTTACTGGAAAATGTCTGTTTCGCAACCCGTGCCCAGTTTTGGGATTTCAGCGGAAATACGTGTTTTGAGGTCCCCTGAATCGATTGTAATGTTACTGGAAAATGTCTGTTTCGCAACCCGTGCCCAGTTTTGGGATTTCAGCGGAAATACGTGTTTTGATGTCCCCTGAATCGATTGTAATGTTACTGGAAAATGTCTGTTTCGCAACCCGTGCCCAGTTTTGGGATTTCAGCGGAAATACGTGTTTTGATGTCCCCTGAATCGATTGTAATGTTACTGGAAAATGTCTGTTTCGCAACCCGTGCCCAGTTTTGGGATTTCAGCGGAAATACGTGTTTTGATGTCCCCTGAATCGATTGTAATGTTACTGGAAAATGTCTGTTTCGCAACCCGTAACCAGTTTTGGGATTTTATCGGAAATACGTGTTTTGAGGTCCCCTGAATCGATTGTAATGTTACTGGAAAATGTCTGTTTCGCAACCCGTACCCAGTTTTGGGATTTCAGCGGAAATACGTGTTTTGATGTCCCCTGAATCGATTGTAATGTTACTGGAAAATGTCTGTTTCGCAACCCGTGCCCAGTTTTGGGATTTCAGCGGAAATACGTGTTTTGATGTCCCCTGAATCGATTGTAATGTTACTGGAAAATGTCTGTTTCGCAACCCGTGCCCAGTTTTGGGATTTCAGCGGAAATACGTGTTTTGATGTCCCCTGAATCGATTGTAATGTTACTGGAAAATGTCTGTTTCGCAACCCGTACCCAGTTTTGGGATTTCATCGGAAATGCGCGTTTTGAGGTCCCCTGAATCGATTGTAATGTTACTGGAAAATGTCTGTTTCGCAACCCGTACCCAGTTTTGGGATTTCGTCGAAAATGCGCGTTTTGAGGTCCCCTGAATCGATTGTAATGTTACTGGAAAATGTCTGTTTCGCAACCCGTACCCAGTTTTGGGATTTCATCGGAAATGCGCGTTTTGAGGTACCCTGAATCCATTGCAATGATTTCTGGAAAATGTATGTGTCTTTCTATACAAGTCTTCTTATTCTCGTGTTTAATTTTCACCACGTAATCGAAAGAAATGAAGTCATCAGATTGAGTGACGTCCCTACCAAACCAGCACAGTCTATATACGGACTACACCTAATACAATGGTCTACCTCGGCACATCAGTGTGTTGCCAGCTAATCACATTAGCCTGCGCGGAGAGGGCCCCAATTTAAATATCTAATTATTGTGATTGCCGACCGTCTCCGGCCGTTTGCAGTCGACATAAAGGGGCCTACAGATCACTATCGGTCACCCCATCAGCGAGTCACGATGGACTCTGATGACTGATACGCTGATAGTTGGCGAATGCATGCGCCAGATTGAAATCTTAATAGATTCATAAATGGACGTGTCGTATATTCAATTAAGCCGGCTTGTTGATTAATTACGTCCGAAAAAACAAACAAGACAAGTCTGTTTTTTTCGTATTACAAGACAATTTTCATACGAATACTCAAAAAATTGTGTAAATATTTAACAATAGTTGAAATTTAATGATTGAATTATTGATTAGAATCGTGTATAGTTTATGTTGCACACAAAAAAGGTATCTGAAATACTAAAAGCGCGTATAAATATTGTATTTCGCAATAAAACGTACATTAAAATGTCCGACACCGACAGTCATAATATTTTTTTCGATACGTATCGACCATTTCCGCATTCGCAAATATAATAAATGTCAAAAGGTTTATTCCAAATAAACTGAATGCACGGCGAAGAGCTATTTTATAGCTAAATTAGTACTGACAATTTAGTTTGGTCGTTTTTCATATTTTATTTCGCACGTTTGCAATATAGATTAGAGTGTTATAACAGCTTTGAGAGCTCAAAAGTAATATATTTTGATGTGCTAGTCATAAAAATAAGTTATCTTATCAAAACTAAGGCTTATTTTCTTTAAGAATTACGAAGATAGAACATAAAAAATTTCATGAAGATTCATTATTTGTGTTCATCTGCACAGCAACATTCCCCAAAAAATTTTTCGATAATATTAATATTCCAGGTACTTTACTCTTATGCGCGTTTCACATTTTTTTAAACACCCGGTATATGGTGCGATATTTTTATGATATTATAATGGTATTCTTGATTTCAGACCTACCGGCAACTTTCATAAAGAATAAAATTTTCTGAGAAATGGATAACTATGTAATTTATTAAGCCTACATTATGTTGATTAGTTTTATTAATAAATAAAGACGCATGTTTGAATTGTACACACATCAAGCGGGGTGTTTCATATTACAAGGATCACTTGTAATGTGTTATCTGTTTCTTTTTTAACTCACGTAGTGGTTGCGGCATCTGGTGCCAGATAGCTACACTATTCAAACTCCGGGCGACTCCGGGCATGCACAGTACAGTACACTAAATGCGTTATTAGAGAATCCTTTTATATAAGAATGGTTGCGATGTTATGATAATAGGAACCTAGTTTTTGGATTTTTTTTGAACAGGTACCTTTTTTGGGTAGATACCTATTTTGGATAGATATCTATTTAATTACTTGCTCATTTTATTTAAGTTTACCTCTTGCTTGAAGAAAAATATGATTTTTTTGTATGTATACACATGTTATCGAAGCGGAAATGATACGTCATTTATTTGCATCTATGAATAAACCATTGTTTAGTCTATTAGTCGATTCAATGGATAATTATTAGTCATTTCTATGGACGCCTCAGCACTCAGCACCATGGGAAAGTCTGCAATTAAGCAGGCCTCAGGCTTATAAATCTGATTGTTGCGGCATTTCTTGAGAGATCAATTATTGGAAATCGCAAAAGGCGTGTAGGTTTTACCATAAATTACGAGTCGGCTGACAGCAGCGTGCAGTTAAACCTATAATTTTGACCGAGAACTGGATTGATAGTTTTTAGTAGAAAGTTTTTATTAAGTACTAAATGCATTATCAATTTTTCAGAAAATTTTATTTTAGCAAAAAGTTCCCAAACCTAAAATGCAAACATCAAGGTATTTTATACTTCATTCACACATAAAAACAGACCCAATCAAGGTCGGTCAATGTTTTTATTACCTGAGAATGGAACGGGATGGAATTCCGAGCCAATTTGTCACAACGCCTATTAAAAGAGAGCCCATAAACCATCCAAAACAAAAAAAAAACTAGCTATATGCTCGGCAATCTTGACCATGCCGAATGAGATGTGAACGAAGCTGAGGGAACCGCCGCGCCGCAAAGAAAAATAAGAAGAAGATGCAGTCGAGAAGAGTGGATTCCCAGCAGCACCTGTGTATATCTGTACCATCAATTGCCCCGTGGTGTACCTCACGGATGGGTTTAACATCTACAAAGGCCAGCGCACCTTTACCTGTCCGCGGAACACCGTCTTCTCTTCCTCTGCGACTGCTGCTGTTGCTGCAACGAGTTCAGTTGCTTTGCGTGGTCAACGTTTAATGTCAGCGTCCGCGAATGCAAAATCTGTCGCGGTTTTGTGAAGGTGTCTCTCGTCTAAGTGTCTAAGATAGTGACTATATCGCGACTAGATATTTTAATATGCGTGGAAGAAACTATGTGGAAAAATTGTGTGTGTTAAGTGTGTTAGAGAAATAGATATTTGGTGGTTTTAAAAGAAAAGATTTTGATGATCTGTTGGGATATTTAGCGATGTGAATGCGGAAGAACGGACTTTAAATGTAAGTAAGGTGGTCAAGTTGGTGTAGTTCTGGTGTTGGAGAGATTTTTTAGTGAAATTTGAAAGTTCTGTTTTAGAATTAATGGGTAATTATGCTGAACTGCTCAATTAAACATAAGAACATAGTTTAGTACGAAACTATCATATTTGTCTTTAAGAAAATACGGATTCTTCCATCGCAAATATTATCAAAAATTACCCATAGTTTCCCTAAAGCAGAAATTGTTTGCGTTTAATTGCAGGAAGATGTTTGAATGTAATAAATCTGGTTTTGAGAATATGATTTTGTTGATGTTCCAAGTATTACCGTTTTCTTGTTTTAAGTATGAAGGAACTGCTTGAAAGGAATTACGTCTGTTTTAAGCGATACGTACGCATACTTGGGCCAAGAAACTGTTTGTTTGTTGAAGCATGTATATTTTTTCACCCAACTGATGTAAAACGAACGTTTTACTCTTTTTATATGTAGAAGAATAACTTTTTCTTCATCAGAGCAAATTATACTCAAAATAAACATACTAAACTCTTAAATTGGAAGTATAACTAGCCGTTGAAATAACTATAACATATATTGAAATTCTTATTACAATAAAATATTATTTGGATAGCAAAAATATCCTCTTCATGCTAGGCTATATACGCAAGAACAATTTCTCCTGATGTCCAAGAATAGATGATGCATTATGAAACAAAAAAACTATGATAATCTATAGTTTTTTATAGATTATCATAGTTCTATAAATATACATATACATATACACAGATAAGATATTTACAAATGGTTCTTAGTCTTTCCCAAAGCAAAACCTATTTGCTTGAAATAACCACTTGCCTACGACACATATAAATCAAAAGTACAATACTCATTATTCCACAACTCACAACATCCTAACAGTTCATAGTACATATTCACATACAATTTACAAACCACACAAACTACAACACTCCCAGCACACCAAAATTGGCAATAAGTCAACAAGCATTCTCACGATTTCGACCATTTCCACGTCTAAATAAGGCCCTGTCACGACAATACCTACTCCATTATACAAAATGCCTATTGACACATCATCCGTTCGAACTATTGGCAGGCAATGGCCCACAATACCATTAATCTTGACGTATCTTTCCGTAGGAACGGAGGCAGCAGCAACGACAGAGACATCTGGCGACACGTAGGCGATCGCAATACGTGGATCTGCACCTCTTCTGTCCCTTATGATGATACTCAAGAGGATATACACTCTCTACCCATATCTGGTAAGATCTTCACCAAGGAAATACACTATCTTACTACTATATATACGACCATTGCATCATTGCAATAATTTCTGGAAAAAAGGATATAGATATCACCGCTTTCAAGCTGTATTTCGATGAATTGATAAAAAGCCACCATTGAGAAGGATCGTGGGGAATATCAAACTCGTTCATAAGACCCTCAACATCGTAAAGATCCTTCCATTTTAAAATATACTTTAAGAGGCTCGTTACTCTTTGTAAATGAAGATACTGTCACACCTCCTGCGAATATAGTATGCAAATATTAAATCGCTAATGAGTTTACAAGAAAATATTAACAATGCTTAATAAAACAGTTTATTACCTTCATTAATTACACGTTATATCGTCATGATATACGCAAGCAAAACCAGATTATTGCCGTACACTGTATAAATAACAATCTATAACATTGACTAATCTATTTATGGAAATATCGCTCGATAAGTTACAATGTAGACCAGTAACTATTTCCTGGGTGTATTTATACACAGAAAAAACAAACATGAAAACAAAAACAAACATACACTAATCCCCAATAAACCAAAGGACGTATAATTTCCATAACAATAATAATACAGGCAACCTGCTTCTGACATACATAATACTTCCATACACAACACACCATTCAAGCTGGTTCATTCATATTTTTTTTGTTCTGGACGCCCACACGCAATGCGGAGTATGCTCTTCTCGATAGTAAATTCTGTCTTGTAAACCCACGGTGTCGCTTGCGACCATATGACCACTTCATTCAGCTTGCTAAGCGCATTTCGGTCAAGTGAAATCACCATGACAGACTCAGCATGTACAGTGCGAAACAAAAGTCTAGAACACCTAAAATATGTACCTTTAAAAGGAGTTGCTTTTGACAACAAGCCTTCAGAGGAAAAAACGTTCTAAATGTGTTGTCTTTGCATTTTTTCCCACTTTTGTAAATGGTAATGCCCACGTTTTATTGGATAATATGTCAGAACGCATGTTTTTAGAACAAATTTTGTATTAGGTTAGAATTTATAATGAAAGTTACATCATTTACTCTACATTATTCTTGAAGTAAGAGAAAAAGTGAGTACTAGGAGCAATTACTTCATCCTTTGCTTTATATACTTCGATATATTGAACCCACCAAATGATCAGTTACACTGCATCCTGGTGTTCCAGACTTTTCTTTCGCACTGTATAAGTATTACAAATCGACACCTAATTCTCGTTACATAGAAACCAACATCTGTGCTCCTCTCAAACGGTATTTTGTGTCTACTGTTTACACTATTTATCTCGTAATGGGCTTAACACGTTGTAAAAGAGGAGCACATGTTGATTTTACTGACAGAGAAGTATCTAGGTACGATAAAAACGCCGCATAATGCAAGAATTTTAGTTTGTTTAAAGACATTTCAAATTCTTCACTGACCATAAGAAATTCGGTGCTAGTTTAGAGCAAAATTGCAAAAGAATGTGAAAATATTGAAATAGAAAAAGTTGAGCAAACAGCAAACAATATTTAATTCAAATTCTAATCATAGATTCTAATTAAAAACAAAATATGGTAATCTTTTGTAAGTGTCGGGTCTTGAGTCTTTGTCGGTATGGAATGCAAATGTCGTAAGCGTGTTTGGTGTACTTAAAAAGGCTCTGGAACGCGTCCTTGTGGGCCCGCTATGCTTTACTGTCCTGTTAGTTGTTTTATAACCGTTGGTGAGTTGAAAATTTCTGCCGACAGACCTACAAGACTGTGAGAGGTGCAGCAACCAAGTGTTTTATTAGTATTCCACGTGTGTGGACTATTTTTTTGAGTGGGTTTTCTGTAAGTAAGACACGTGTGTATTTTTTGATGTTGTTAAGATCGTTGATTTCTGTATCTTATTTCTTTAGCCGACAAAGTTGCTACTTTGTCGGCTAGAGAAATAGATTCAGGAATGTCAAAAAAAAAAAACACATCTGGACTAAATTTGTTGTACCTCTTTATAATCTATTCTTAGCAATGTCTTGCTCGTGGTATATCGGTAAGGTGATACGCCCATTCAAGAGGAAAAGGTTGCGGTAGGTTCATATAATACACAAATAAATCATCTGCTCTTTTAACCAGGTGTTGAGTACCCTATACAAAGCAGTGCCAATTAAAAATATTTAACAAGCTCTTTTTTCCTAACGGTACAACGGTGCTGAAATTTGATGTATGTACTTATTTAGAATTACCAGGGGACGAACTGGATTATTGTTGGTGACAATCTGACAGCCGGATGTGGCAAAAGTTACATGCTTTGTTTTAGGAATTGACCCGATTTTGCCAATTTGACTAAACTGATGCCAGATCTTCTATGACTTATACACAGAAGGAAAAAATTATTCGATACAACACGAATATCTTTGAGTGAAGAATATCACTTGTTTCTATATCCGCAGAAAGATCATTTGGTTGGTTCAAGTAAAATATAAAATTCTCAGAGTAAGAATATGATTTTCTTGATGTTCCAAGTATTACGTTTCCTTGTTTTAAGTGTGTAGGAACTGCTTGAAATGAATTACGTCTGTTTTAAGCGATACATACGTATACTTTTGGGTCAAGAAACTGTCTGTTCGTTGAAGCATGTATATTTTTCACCCAACAAAATATTGTTGTTGTTGTAAAACGAACGTTTTACTCTTTTTATATGTAGAACAATAACAGTTTCTTCGTCAGAGCAAAATATACTCAATATAAGCATACTAAACTTTTAAACCGGAAGAATAACTAGTCGTTGAAATAACTACTTTTCTTGATTTTCAAGAATAGAGTTCTCGCTGTGTAGGTTATTCCACTACAATCCTGGTTTTCCTCATAATCCTTGTAAGTCACCCATGAAATAAAACACTTATGCATAGATGTAAACAAACAATATACGAACACTCAATATCGTCGAACTTATATAGCAGTAAGATGTGGCAAAAGACGCGAGAATATGTTAGCGCCATCTGTAAAGTAATTGCACAACTTTCTGTGTATCTCTTAAAGTAAGAATCTTGGGTCAAGAAACTGTTTTTTCGTTGAAGCATATATATTTTTCGCCAAACGAAATATTTTTGTTGTTTATACTTAACATTAGGTTCTTGACCCAAGATCCTCAACTAAAAATCTAATTATTTATCTATTCGTGTATAGTAGATAAGTACCTTACATATATACCGGTAATTTTATCACCATCAACACAATGGCAAACAAGATAAGCTCTTGGTGTCGAGCTGCTGTATCTGTGTCATGTTATATGAGTTAAAAATTACAAAATGTAGATATTTAGAAATAGTATGCATTTATCTTCTTAGTAGTGCGTTATTTCGCAAGAATATTTCCTGGTTTGCAATGAATAATAAAATAAAGTCATCGTCATGAGTAATAAAAGGAAAACTTCCGTTATCATGTATCTAAATATATTTGATGATTACAGAACCGGAATAGCCCAAATTTTATAACACTACAATAAGTACGGAATAGGTAAAAGCAGCTTACTACTGCTATTTTCGATTTAGAATTGGAGATCTGAAAAGCCATGGACACCTAATGTATGCTGTAATTCCTGTTAGATCGGACTTTTAAAGTGGACGAAAGGAAGGCAAAAGAAAACGTCGTTTGCAGTTCCCATCTTGTGTCGAGACCCTTCCAATCATGTAGATGTAATTGCTATTTTTGCACGATAAGCGTCTCCGGATATTCGAGGAAGGATAAGCATAAGATAAAATATCCAAATTTGCCATCAGCATCGCGACCTATCCCCCATGGAGAGAACCATCCTCTCCCAAGTGCGCCATTCACTTCATCATCTTCGATTTTTGACACAGAAGAAATTTCGCCTGTTTGAAGAAACTTGCCTGATTTGGTTTGATTGCCTGATTTGGTTTGATTGCCTGATTTGATTTGATTGCCTGATTTGATTTGATTGCCTGATTGATTTGAGTGTCTGAAATCACTCTGTCAAATCAGGCAAGTCGTGATGAAGATTCACCATTTGAAGTTTTAGGAACACCTCACCTTATAAACCAGTGCGAATGATTTGGTTAAAGACTTAGGTTTATCAAAAGAAAAAGTCGAGTTATTGGGTTCTAGGCTACGGGAGCGAGCCTTTTAAATTATATTTGTGTTATTAATCATCTACATCGAAGAATTTGACGATCGTAATTGACAATTGACACGCAGACATGCAGATATTATCCACACTGCCAATCAATAATAACAAACAAGCGTTTTAATATGCGGCTCGCAAATCAGCGATAAATTTTATTGGCGCCGGCCCATCACCAGCAAACAACAATCGATAGGATAAACCAAACAGTCGCAGGATATTATCAATTTATCATGTATATATAATAACACAATTTGTTACCTCTCGCAATTTCACCGAAAAGTTAAAAACTTTCACAAATACACACCATTCATTCGCAGATCGAAGGGCAAAAGACATGCGACCAGGTAAGATAGTTCATTCACAAATTCACAGACATAAATCTACCTAAAGAGCCTAAAGACCCCCCACCTATGTCCACGAGGAACCCAATTCTGTCCACACACAACAGACAGACAAAGTGAGACAATCGCCTTTCTGTATATCACGTTTCAGTGCGAACTGTCATTAGGTACGGGCGTTCGGCATTTCGAGTCCGGACTCCGGTCGCAGTTCGCCGGAATCGTGTGTGGGCGGCAGACCTGTTGCTGCTAGTTCTTTCGCATTATGATGCAATTTGAAACAATTCGCGGTGATAGTTGTTCGTAAACTGGCGTGTTTGGAATTTGGATTTATACAAAACTGTGCTAAAACGTGATGTGAATGATGTTAAGTGTTATTTAATAAATAGTGCTATTAAAAAAGGAATATTATATATATATATACAAATCGAGAAAAAATGGGGAAAACTTCTAGTAAACTAAAACACAAGCGTAGCGCTTCCAGTAAGTGGACATTGCTTATTTATGTTTTATTGTTTATTTAACAACCTTGTACGCTAACAACAAATGCAGCCTTTGATCAAGGTAACTCTTTCGCTAACAAACAGAACCTGCTTTCGTGCTAAATGATCTAACGAGTATTTTTATCACGTGACTTAATAAATCTTTCTACCTTGGTAGAAAAAAAACCCGGTAGGTAGGTAATTTCTTTCCTCCTAGCATTAAATGCTAATTCCCGCTACTAAATTTTAATAGCGTAATATTTAGTGATGTTTTATGCTAATGGTTCGACGAGCAGGTTTTCTACACAGGCTGATTAAAATGTGTAAAGTGGCCTCAAAGTTGGTAGACAAATACACTAAAATAGAGTGATAATACTTTATCATTACCAGTATTTTCACTTTGGTGCTCCTAAATTATTTAGTGGTGACTTAATGTTTCATTTTTGTCATAAAAATCAATTACAAAACTTTTTCATTGCTCAAAAAGATTCAGTACCATGGGAGAGACATTCCAAACCAGTGGAATTTTTGTATTCTGCTCTTTTATTCAGGTTAAATAGGTATTTATAGTCTGTATGGATGACACACACACAGTTATGTTAATTTCCCATAATAAATATTCACGAATTTTTACCACAATATTGGTAGTACCAGTGCATATGTCTGTATACTTGGCTAAAATCCAAGGACTATAAAAGTGATCAATGATTTGCAATATTGATCGCAATATCTATTGTCAATACATTATAGGCTATAATAAAAATAATGCAAGATAATTAGATAAGAAAACTTATTTATTTTGTGTACAATAACTAATATGGTGACATGTTCAAATGATGTATTGACATCGAGCTAACTTAATAAATAACACAGGGCAACAAAAGAGATTTTTTTAGACTATGCAATCAAAAGTATAGTATGAAGTAGTATGAACTAACTTTTTGAAATATAACATGTTACTCTACAACTTGTTGCTGCGTTTATGGCCCTTATGACCCCTTATTCCAATTTTCAAAAGAAATAGACGCAGATAAATGTATTAGTTTTGTGATACATTCGTACTAAAAAAAAGCGTTTCGAAAAAACGAAATTTGAAAATGTGATAAACTCTTTTGACTTGACCCAACTTTCCCACTAAATATGTTAGATACAAGTGTCTAAATACTTTTATTATTCAATTTTGTGAAGCCACAGCCACTCTACGCCCCAACCTAACGTCCCTGATAGAATAACACAATGTCATCTCATGTCAGTGGCAACTGACACGACAGACTGATTTGACAAAACACAAAATCTGTCAAATTGCAAACCAATAGCGCCTAAACTGCTCATTCTAATGATCTGCAAATTAGTATACATACTAGCTCTGTGTATATGTCAAATTTTTCGATTTTAGTTATTGGGCATTCTAGAAATATGTGGTTAAGGCTTCCCACCTGTCCACATTCGCAATATGGACATTTTAGGATACATTTTAGGTTATGTGCTATCTGTTACTGTTGTTACGAATGTCCGGCAGGGGGCGTTTCGGGTTTGACGTTACTGTGGTAATAGCAGCAAAACACGGGTCGACAAAAATCGATTTTTTGGATCGAAAATTGTTTTTAAGGCCGTTTTTTTGCTCAAAACTCTTTGCGAAGGGTATTTAGAGGAATCTTATCGTAAGACATGAGAGCGAGCGGCTTTTATAAGGTCGGCAGTAACGGATAAAAAATGTAAATTTTTGACGTTCATCGATCCGCTTGTCGGAATTTCTAGACGTCACGTGACATTTTCTCGAGGTTCGCCTCCGAAGAGGTGCAAAAACGTGTTTTTTTTTTTTTCAAAATTGACGCATTTAATTTACAAAATATCGCGCAGTCCACGCGGAATTGTGTCCTTTTTTCAATTCGAGCGTCAAAAGTAATATCGAAAAGCCCAATTTTGCAGCTACTCGATCGCAAATGTCGGCGAAAATGGGCGATTCCGCTGAACGCGCCCTACACTTGAAAGTTCGTAATTAGTATAGGTAGATTCTACGAGACCTAGCAACAAAAGTAACAATGGAATAATGGAATAATCACCAAAATTTAACATAAAAACAACCATTTACATGCAACCAGCTACTTATATGTAGATAAAATGCGCATAAATATGTCAAATCCGGTCACATTACATCACATCATCAAATTTAATTTGTTTGGATTGAATTATGATATTGTCCGGCTATTTTGTCACGAAATAATGATTAATTGGCCGAGATAAATACCAGAAAAAATTTGTTAACGCCATTTGCCCGCGCGTTGACCTGTCGCAATTTCCAGATAACCACAGCGCTTGTGCTGATCGTAACCTTTGACATGGTACGGTCGTTCAATTTCGATAGAGATACGAATTTTGTAAATAAGAATCTATAATAAAAGATTACGTCATCACCGCTTCACTATATGTACTCTCAACGGCCGGCGATTTTATTCAAATACCAGATATACCATTAATCAAGACGTTTATTGCTTTTTGTTGGCGATGCAGAGTCTCAGCGTCTGAAATAGTTTCTTGTGTTGATCATATCGGCGAGTGCTGTTAAATGCAGACCAAGCGAATGAAATATTATCCTGGAGATATTTGCAACTGTGTGATAATAAAGTATGTAGAGTTGATTTAAACTTAGATGTGTACGGTGAAGTTGCACCGCATTAGGATGCGCGGAGGGTGTTTGGTAGATTGGAACGCATTGACGAAATGTGTTTTGATATAGGAATTGAATAAAGCAGATTTGTACGTCTGTAGTAATTCATCGCTGAAAAGATAATGATTATTGAAAACTCAATCGAAGTTAGGGAGCTCATGCTGCTAAATAATAATAAAATTCATGAAATCTCGAACGTATCCGAGCGTGTTAGGTTATGTTCGACCTTGTTTACATATTGTGACAGCCGGAATTCGAATTTTTGTACGAAGAAGAGGTCTTATACTTTCAACAGGTGTGTAAATTCATAAAAACAGCCATTTCTTTTGTCATGAATATCGCTAACGCTATTCGTTAACGCTAAAACTAACCCAAGGAATTTCTATTTAAAAATCTTTCAATGTATGACATTTAATAGTAACACCTACCAAAACGGCAGTTCTTCAAACATTTTACTCCATTCATTCTAACCTCCATAACATAACTACAAAAGTCACTTCAACTACAATTTTATTGTCATTGGGAACATCGGGACATTATATTTCGCAATTTCTACTAGCATAAGTGGCTGCAACCCTTAGCTATCGATTGGTGCATAATTTGTTAAAATCAGATGACAGGAAGTGCTTAAAAAACTTGCTTTGGTTCACCGTTGTACCCGACACGGGCCTTTCTCGATGTCTCCGGAACGCAAACTTTGTTAATTATTCTCGCCCGCTAATTGTTGGAATCTCGACCGGGCAAAACTAGCATAAGTGGTTGCCACCCTTAGCTATCGATTGGTGCATAATTTGTTCAAATCGGATGACCGGAAGTGCTTAAAAAACTTGCTTTTGTCCACCGTAACACCCGACCCGGCACTTCCTCTATGTCTCCGAAACCCAAACTTTGTTAATTATTCTGACCCGCTAATTGTTTGAATCGCGACCGGGCAAAACTAGCATAAGTGGTTGCCACCCTTAGCTATCGATTGGTGCATAATTTGTTAAAATCGGATGACAGGAAGTGCTTCAAAAACTTGCTTTGGTTCACCGTTGTTCCCGACATGGTCCTTTCTCGATGTCTCCGGAGCGCAAACTTTGTTAATTATTATCGCCCGCTAATTGTTGGAATCTCGACCGGGCAAAACTAGCATAAATGGTCGCCACCCTTAGCTATCGATTGGTGCATAATTTGTTAAAATCGGATGACAGGAAGTGCTTATTTTTTACGCTTTTGTTGATCGGTGTTCAAGGCATGCGGTTGCACTGTGTTGTCCAAATCCCCACGACGCTAGTACTTTGTTATTTTTTTTTCAGGCGGTAATTGTTATAATATCGATCGGGAAAACTATGGGTTGTACATGAAGACTTGTGCTTTCGATTAATGTATTGCTCATTATGATCGGTTAAGTCATAGCCGAGATATGATGCCGAAAACTTTACCAAATTGTCGAAAGTCAACTTTCATTCGTATTTTTAGGGCACTAATTATGATTAGATCGACCGGGCAAAACTCATGGGGTATCAGGACGTTATGAGCTTTAAAATGATGTATCACACAATGTGTATAATACGACCGAAGCAATACGTAATGCAAAAATTAAAACAACTCTGGTGGTCTTAGAGTTCATATTTCACCGGCTAAAAGTATAATAAAATTTAAAAAAAAAAAAATACCGTTGATCCACAAATTGTGAATTATAACAGTTGTACATGCCGAAATGGATTAATATTCATTCGCTCGTGGGGCTGTGAATATGTCTTCTTGGAACACGTGTAGTCTTTGCTGAGTGTGTCTTGTGTTACCGCATTCTTGAGGCCTGTGACTCACCCTCTCGTCACCCCTAAGTCGTTTGCTTGTGTTTACAGGCACTACAAAACCCTCCGGAATTAATTTACGTCGAGTAGCGCTTTGCGGTCCATTCTAGTAACCCCTACACATAATGACTATGAAACAAAATACACCTTGAGTACACCCTGTATATTTAAGAAAATCTAACGACGAAATAGGCAGAAGTTTGTTCTCTACAAATGTTTTTACCATTTTACTGTACATTGTTAGTGCGGTGCGTATCAAAATTACTTGGAAACGTGTGATACGATAAACATATGCTTCACTGCTTGTTGCTGATGCATGTGCATTGACGAAATGGCGTCGAATTTCGCTTACTAAAATTAAACGACATCTGGTCTCTGCTAGATAACTCCGATACTAAACTAAGTTCTCAAATTATACATATTCATATTTACCGCTGTATCTGGTGTACCACTCAGTGAAAAAAAAAAAGAAGGATTTGATCAATTTACTATAAAACGATGGGTAATTTTGTTTCCCGTGAAAAGACAGTAACTTTACTTCACAAAAATTAAATATATCATCACTTTTTTTAGTTAAAACAAATACTTGCTCCTTGTTTGGTATAGAATAAAAAGAAAAATTCTTACTGTTACACACATTTTGTATTTGATTTTAAATAATAGTACTATACTAGCTCTGTGTATATGTCAAAATTTTCGACTTTAGTTATTGGGCATTCTAGAAATATGTGGTTAAGGCTTCCCACCTGTCCACATTCGCAATATGGACATTTGAGGATACATTTTAGGTTATCTGCTATCTGTTACTGTTGTTACGAATGTCCGGCAGGGGGCGTTTCGGGTTTGACGTTACTGTGGTAATAGCAGCAAAACACGGGTCGACAAAAATCGATTTTTTGGATCGAAAATTGTTTTTAAGGCCGTTTTTTTGCTCAAAACTCTTTGCGAAGGGTATTTAGAGGGATCTTATCGTAAGACATGAGAGCGAGCGGCTTTTATAAGGTCGGCAGGAACGGATAAAAAATGTAAATTTTTGACGTTCATCGATCCGCTTGCCGGAATTTCTAGACGTCACGTGACATTTTCTCGAGGTTCGCCTTCACCCGAAGAGGTGCAAAAACGTGATTTTTTTTTAAAATTGACGCATTTAATTTACAAAATATCGCGCAGTCCACGCGGAATTGTATCCTTTTTTCAATTCGAGCGTCAAAAGTAATATCGAAAAGCCCAATTTTGCAGCTACTCGATCGCAAATGTCGGCGAAAATGGGCGATTCCGCTGAACGCGCCCTACACTTGAAAGTTCGTAATTAGTATAGGTAGAAAACACATTCAAAAACAAATATTTTCTTCTTATCGAAAAACACACTATATCATAATCTCATTTCATATTATCATAATTACCGATTGCAATCGCACCAATGTAGGGTACAAAGCCGGATATACGCACACGAACGTATGCTCCATTGCGTCAGGAACACGACAGCAGGAACAAAAAAAAATGGGACCACTTGGGCGGTCCATCAACGCAACTCATCATCATCATTTAATGGACAAGTATGACAATGAATAGTAATTGACTGTAAGCTTCAATCAGCGCTATATCGGATTGCCTTGCTAATTGATTTGTTCCCTTTCTTTTTTTTTTCACGTTAATCTTTCATAAGTACTACAGAGAACACAGTTCAATGAACGGTATTTTAAACTGTTAGACAAATTTTGTTTTACTTAGAGCCTTCCAATCATGGCGATGATTGCTATTTTTGCACGACAAGCGTCTCCGGATATTCGAAGAAGGATAAGCATAAAATAAATAATGCAAATTTGCCATCAGCATCGCGACCTATCCCCCATGGAGAGAACCATCCTCTCCCAAGTGCGCCATCCACTTCATCATCTTCGATTTTTGACACAGAAGAAATTTCGCCTGTTTGAAGAAACTTTCCCGTTTTTGTTTGATTGCCTGATTGATTTGAGAGTCTGAAATCACTGTGTCAAATTAGGCAAGTCGTGAAGATTCACCATTTGAAATTTTAGGAACACCTCACCTTATAAACCAGTGCGAACTGAATGATTTGGTTAAAGACTTAGGTTTATCAAAAGAAAAAACCGAGTTATGTTGAGGGTCTTATGAACGAGTTCGATATTCCCCACGATCCTTCTGAACGGTGGCGTTTTTATCGATTCGTCAAGAATAGGAGCCCTGTTTGTATATGGTCTAGGTTTGCCTGATAACAATGCACGAGCATCGTATCGTTTACGAAAAATATCACACTGATAACGGATAAAATAGATAAACTAGCGCATTCCATGACGTAGTCTCAACATAAAATTGATATATTATGGTGTACGAGTGACTACTAAGTTGATTTTAGTCGAATGAAAATAGCTTTTTTCTCTCGCAAGAAACAATGTGTCCTATGAAAGGTAAGAGTCACCCTTTGTTCATATCAGTATTGTCTCACGTTATGTTTACTTTTTCGTGACGTGTGTATTATCTAAACGGTATACAAATACAGGAATTTTACGCTCCCTAATATTTTTTTTATCTCGACTGACTTGGCCTTTCAATGGTACATACATACATATTTACGTACATACCCATATATGTACTTATCTACGTCCTAAAATAAGTTTCTTTTATTACTTTATTATTAGTATGTACAAAATAATGAAATAAGGGACCCAATAGATTTGCTATAACATGCTAGAACATACACACACGATATCTTCATTAATACATTGCGTCCAGCATATAAAACAGGCCAATTGAAAAATGTCACACGCTCAGTGATTGATTTCTTCACAATGGCTATTCTTAACTATAGAGCTCGCTTTGGTATTTGTAGAAGAGTCACGTATAGCTGTCTGATGGGTCTTAATAAATTATAGCGTAGTGCTTGTTGTGGTTTAGTCTAAAGAGTGTTTCAAAGTTCAGATTTAGGTGAAATGAGCAGAACTGATTTATCACAATTTTACATTATGTGCCACTGTAAGCGAAATACATGACATAAAAATAATTTCTATGCAGTTTTAGTTCACCTATACACTCGTTAATTAATTCTGAAAATTGTAGCGTTCAGCCTTTTGTGGTTTAGTTTGAAATTTCTTTCTGAATTTCGACCTTTTGAAAGTTTGGGTTTAAGTAAAATAAGCTGATTTGAAATGTCATAGTTTTGCATTATGTACCACTACAAGCAAAATGTATGTTACAAAGATGATTTCTATACAGTTTTGGTTCACAGATAGATTGGTTAATTAATCTTGAAAATTATAGCCTTGTGCTTGTTGTGGTTTAGTCTGAAGAGTATTTCAAAGTTCAGATTTAGGTGAAATGAGCAGAATTGAATTATCACTATTTTACATTATGTGCCATTGCAAGCGAAATACATGTCATAAAAATAATTTCCATGCAGTTTTAGTTCACCTATACACTCGTTAATTAATTCTGAAAATTGTAGCGTTCAGCCTTTTGTGGTTTAGTTTGAAAATTCTTTCTGAATTTCGACCTTTTGAAAGTTCATGTTTAAGTAAAATAAGCTGATTTGAAATGTCATAGTTTTGCATTATGTACCACTACAAGCAAAATGTATGTTACAAAGATAATTTCTATACAGTTTTGGTACACAGATAGATTGATAGATTGGGTAATTAATCCTGAAAATTATAGCCTTGTGCTTGTTATGGTTTAGTCTGAAGAGTGTTTCAAAGTTCAGATTTAGGTGAAATGAGCAGAATTGAATTATGACTATTTTACATTATGTGCCATTGCAAGCGAAATACATGTCATAAAAATAATTTCTATGCAGTTTTAGTTCACCTATACACTCGTTAATTAATTCTGAAAATTGTAGCGTTCAGCCTTTTGTGGTTTAGTTTGAAAATTCTTTCTGAATTTCGACCTTTTGAAAGTTCATGTTTAAGTAAAATAAGCTGATTTGAAATGTCATAGTTTTGCATTATGTACCACTACAAGCAAAATGTATGTTACAAAGATGATTTCTATACAGTTTTGGTTCACAGATAGATTGGTTAATTAATTCTGAAAATTAGACCGTCTGTTGTGGTTTACTCTGAAGTGTTTCTGAAAGTACGGATTTGGGTGTTAACTTTTTCTACCGGAAGTATGTACTGCTGGACGCAATATTTTGCGGCATAATATTTGTCAAATCCGCGCACAAATATGTACATTAACACCACGTAATCTTAATATGTACATATTTGTAAGCACAATGCATGCAGTCAGAAATGCATACCCTACATATTCGCGCCCTAAATTCCCGTTCTGATTTATCTTCATTTACAGATTTAACGTGGCCGAGATTCGGTTCCCGATTGTCCCTAAAACACTTCAGGAACGACCCTCAACATAAAGAGATCATCACCAGAACGATAGACGCGACAGAAGCCAGTCCCAAAAAGAAACACCTCGACATCAAGCAGTGGTTAAAAATACTCGACCTGGAAGTTTATCTCCCGCACTTTGAGCATTTCCACGGCGTCGAAGATCTACTAGACTTTTCCGAAGCTGATATCAAGGAATTAGGTGTGAAAAAGTCGTCTCACAGGGCGCTAATGATGAGTAGCATAACCGCACTGAAGTCGAAATATCACGGTAAGTTTTGCATTTGTTGCTAAACAGTCTAAAATCTGGATATGAATGATGCATGTGGTAAGAATGTTGGTATTCGTTAAATTCCTAGGAATAATTCTACTATCGATGAATTCTTAACATTTGTTTCTTGTTATAATTTCAGATATAAAGAGGGATCAGTTTATACGACATAGTGTGGCGGTGGACAGCAGGCGGAAAATACAACAGGCAGACACAATGTAAGTTTTGCAACATTCGTTCAACACTTCTTGTGACGATAAATTTGCTTTAAAACATGGGGTAATGCCCTGGTCACACTAGGCTGTTTTACTAGCGTGCTACTTGCTACTGGCTGCTAACAGTGCGACTGTTTTATCAGTTGGCGAGTGAGTTTAGCAGCAGCCAGCCCACCAGCGCTTGTTTAACTGTTACAGCAACCAGCATGAATGCTAACTCAGGAAATTATGTATTTTTGAAATGCCTTTTATAAATAGTATGCGAGGTATATGGTATATTATATTTTAATTAATAAATTGGACGGAAAACTGATTGCGTTTGAAGTTAATATAAATAAAACATGAAATATAAAGTAGAAACTAAATTACGGATGAGAGCAGTAAAAAAAAGACCGGAAATAAAGATTTTTTTATGAAAATATATAATTTAATTAATAATAATTGAAATAATGATCATGGACAATTTTGTAAAGAACTAATTGCAGTAGAACCATTGACTTTTCAACTACATACTTCTAAAATATAGAATTTCTACTTTGATTGTCATCGGGACCTTGATTATGTTATTTACACTCGTGTACAGTGCTTTCAAAATTTATGTAGGTTCAGGTTCAAGGCAGGTAGTCAATAAAACCCCACAAATTGGTATCAAATATGAAATATTTTATGGTCGCGACGCCTTCACCCGACAAAAGACAATACATTGCCTCACTATTGTATGTACCTACCTGCTGACATATAAAATGCACCAGAAATAGTTGACCTTGTTGTTTGAACTGAGGCTTGCTGGTAGTAGCCACCAGCGACAACAGTACTTTTGTTGGTAAACAGTTACTGCTAGCAGCACCAGCAACTAGCAGCTAATAAAACAGCCTAGTGTGACTATGGTATAAACCACATCAAATTGTGCGTCAGCTGTCTAAACGACAGCTGAACCCTACAACCCTCAAGGGCCTTCCTCCCTCCGCATTAAAACTACCCCAACAATCATCCACCACGCAAAAAAAACTAACCTAAAACTTTTTAACCAATATCTCTACATCAGTTTCAACTAGCGTTATCTCAACCAGCGTGATAAAATTTCCTCAAGATCCGTCTGTAATACCAAGTTTCAACACCGCTATAACTGTGTTCAGGTACTCGAAAACTTGTGCCTTTCTGTCTCGGTAATCTTCTTCTATGATACGAGAGATTCCTTTATATTCAATGGAGAGACGCCATGGCGTCTGCGCTCGCCGAACAGATCAATAAATATACTACAGGGTTGGTACTACAGTGTGGGGGTGGTCGTGATGTCGACTGGAACCCCGCTCTGCCCGACGAGCCGTTTCAACCGCCCGGCACTTTGTATTTAATAATAAAGCCCGAGAACAGAGCGCCACGAACAATTAAAACCGTAGTGTGTGTTTGACCACGAAACTTTGAATACGTTCGGTCGAGATATCGACCTTACAGTGTAAAATATTGGACAGAATTGTAGTTTATGTATTCAGTTACTTGATAGTATCGTGAAATTGTACATAACACAGCAGTTAATTGACTCAATTGTTAAGCTTCCGTCGTAGTAGTGGTGGTGTAGTAGGATGTAAAAGAAAATAACGCTGAGATAGAGCAATCAAGGCAATATGGTGAGTGTTTCAAAACATAGTCTTACTTCAAACAATGCCTTACTAAACATAGAATAACTTAAACCACTTTTTACACACGTATTTCTTTTGATAATATGTAAATATGTCAACAATCAATTGCATTTGAGGTAGAATTTTGGGAATAGTGTTTTTTTGAAACGCCATTTTTAATCGGGGCAAAACGCCCCTGTCGATTTGCACCCACCGTTTGGAATTTCGAGGATTAGCCACCCCAAAATGTACACGGCAATGTCTATATAGGTAGCTATAAACTGTTATGAATTTTATCAAAGACTTGTAATGCATACTGAGCAAAATAATGCATACTGATTTAATCTTCGCTAAGTTGGTAATTTTTCCTGGAAACTCGAGGGTGTCTCTCATTAAGGTGCCTTCAAAACCCTCCCTCTTAGGCAGTACTTACCCTCTTCAACGACTCGACGATTTAATGAGGGCACTAATTGAGTACAATTGATTTAAATTTAAAGTTTTAGGCCTGCACTGTGTTTTTTATTAGCATTATCATTTTTTCTCGGTTCATTGACAATCAGAAACGAAAGAAACGTAATTGACAGGTAACAGAATTTCAACTGTGTTCAACACAAGATGTTTTCCTTGACTTCTGGGCACAATACACTTTTGTTTCCGAGATACAGCATGAATTTTTCACAAATTGAATGTCCAAACTAAATTTCCAACCCCATCTATGGGATGAGACACAATGAATTGAAAAGTGTACTAATTATTTCGAAGAATATACATGCTGTGCTGTAATTACTACCCCCGACTGACCCAACCACCCTCCCTAGAGATATCGCAACCACCAAGTTTTGTAGCACCCTGTTTTTTAGTAAGGTTGACTAGCTCTGTGTATATGTCAAAATTTTCGACTTTAGTTATTGGGCATTCTAGAAATATGTGGTTAAGGCTTCCCACCTGTCCACATTCGCAATATGGACATTTTAGGATACATTTTAGGTTATCTGCTATCTGTTACTGTTGTTACGAATGTCCGGCAGGGGGCGTTTCGGGTTTGACGTTACTGTGGTAATAGCAGCAAAACACGGGTCGACAAAAATCGATTTTTTGGATCGAAAATTGTATTTAAGGCCGTTTTTTTGCTCAAAACTCTTTGCGAAGGGTATTTAGAGGGATCTTATCGTAAGACATGAGAGCGAGCGGCTTTTATAAGGTCGGCAGGAACGGATAAAAAATGTAAATTTTTGACGTTCATCGATCCGCTTGTCGGAATTTCTAGACGTCACGTGACATTTTCTCGAGGTTCGCCTTCACCCGAAGGGGTGCAAAAACGTGATTTTTTTTTCAAAGTTGACGCATTTAATTTACAATATATCGCGCAGTCCACGCGGAATTGTGTCCTTTTTTCAATTCGAGCGTCAAAAGTAATATCGAAAAGCCCAATCTTGCAGCTACTCGATCGCAAATGTCGGCGAAAATGGGCGATTCCGTTGAACGCGCCCCACACTTGAAAGTTCGTAATTAGTATAGGTAGATAATACACGTTCCAAATAGTGCCATATGAATCACAGTATCTCTCAACCCCCAACGGACGTTTTAAATCCACCCCTTCGCTGGGCGGAGTCGTATTTTACTTAAAAAGGGACGGTCACCGTCCCCAGCAAAGCGTGATTTACGATAATGCGACATGTTCTTAAACAAAAACTATGCTATAAACTAAGAAAGTATTTCGTAAAAATTTCTGGTTGAATTTACACCATTTCTTGAGTTTTTTTGCTCTAAAAAATGATATAAAGCTTAACAATATACAGTGTAGACTGTAGACTGTAGACAATACAAATCTATCTGTGTCAACAAATTTGTAATCGTTTATATTCCGGAGACGACAGTAATCTCTAAGTAAATAAACAATGAATCACTTATTAGTTATTGCTTGATGAAAAAATACCACGACTGACTTGTAATTAGATAATTTGTTGGTTATATTGTCAATGTCATTGTCAAGAACTGTATTTCTTTATTGCAGATAACGAGCAAGTAAAAGGTTAAGTTATAAATATCCTTATTGGAACTTGCACGGTTCTCTGTTAAAGTCCGTAAACTTCAAACCAATAAAGCATTCACCTCCTCGAAATAATAAACGTGACTTATAAATATCAACAAATAAACGAAAACGGGTTGCTCTCGAACACACTTTATGTCTCAACCTAATGTAAACAGTAATAAACTGTAGGCACACCTATGTATAGAAATACTAACTATTATTTATTGATTTTCAAGATTATATATCGATAAAAATATACTCATTTAATTTAGCATATTTCTTCTACAATAGTCTTTTGTAATAGGGGGTTTCTCTTATACAAACAGTAAGACAAAAGGGAACAAATGTGAACCCTTGGAAAGAAACTAGTCGTCGAATCCATTGTTTACGTTCTTCAGAGGGACGAGATTACTCCTTTGGGGCTCCAGACAGTACAGATAGATCTCGAAGCGAAATAAAAACATCGTAAAAAAAACAGAGATGTTGATACGAATACACGACTGTATCATTTTACACAACTTCTTGGAGAAACTAACCTAACTAATTTGTATAAATAACTTCGTAACCTATTAGTAACATAACGGATGACAGCTGTCAAATTTTTAAGGTTAGGTTTTTGTATAAATAACTTCGTAACGTATTCGTAACGTAACGGATGACAGCTGTCAAATTTTTAAGGTTAGGTTTTTGTATAAATAACTTCGTAACGTAACGGATGACAGCTGTCAAATTTTTAAGGTTAGGTTTTTGCGTAACCAAAGTCACAAAGTGCAAGTTTAGTCTTGGAAAACATTGAAGCTCGTCGTAAAAATCGACAACGCCGCGCATATAAAACTTAGATGGGACCTACCTTGCACAAGATGTCTTCATCCCGGTAAACAGCGTTTCCATCAGACTGCATTCTGTACAAACACGCTCGAAATCGCGTGTAACACCGCACGGAACAGCACAAAATCACCTACTAAAAATTTTACAAGCAATAGAATACACTTCGGCCAACAATCGCAAAGAAACGGGCGTTTGACAGCAAAAAAAAACAAACTCGCTCGGAATCAACAAGTCACATGGGCCGGTTGCTAAGTTACACAGGTAAAAAAAACCTCACACCTGCGGACATTTACGTTTCTGCTCAATACCAAATGTTCAGATTTTAGCAACCGATAATATTCGGATTTTGTAAAGGTTAAAATTCAATATCACGGTTATTATTGTTTAATTTACTATCATAACACGGGTTTTGTGATACATACCTTTTTCTCGGTGTACGGAATTATTGGTCTCTAACGCTAACGAAAAGGTTGCGTATTTCACCAATAAGTCACTACTGTCAAATCAAACACTGTGACATTAGCTGCAAATAAGGACACAACCCAATTCGCCTGAACTGGCGAATGTAGAGGGCGCTAACATCGGCGCATTAGTCGGGGTAAAATTTAAATTAACTATGGTCTTAATTACTCCTACGAACATTTACAAGTATTTCCGGAAGCCTTATTGAATAAATATGTGTACTTATTATAAGGGACAACCCCTTGAAGAAGGAGAAAAGTTATTTGCAGCATTTTGAGGTTAGATCCGCAATATGTCAAAGGCCACTCTTTCGCCTTTATTTTTTTCAACATTGACATATTATGACAGCTGTCAAATTTTTAAGGTTATGTTTTTTGTATTATACGTTTGCGAGTATATTTTATCGATTTTTAACATTCCCACATATATCGACTAATTTTAAAAACTGCTTAATTACAAGTCGATGCAAAGAGATTCTAGATCGCGCTACGCCATTAAATCTTATCTTAATTATCCTATTAGCCGTTAGGAAAAAAGTGTGCGTGCATCACGCCGTAATGGCGCTTTTAATTATGCCGATGCCACGCATGAATGGCTTCTGTTTTCATTAACCGAGCAATCTCTTAAGATTTGAATATGAGCTGCTCCTAGTCTTTCTTTTTATACCTATGGAAACGTATGTAGCGTACACCTGTCTTTTCTGCTTGATGAAATAGGTGCCCCCTTTCAATCTGTTCAATTTCCTGTCCGAGGAATCTTAATTGCGATATTATACGCCTCTCTAAACTCTTGTTCGATTTTCTCTAGGTGAAAATTGATGGGCAGAGCTGTTACAAGATGCTAACTAACTATAGATGAGTTAACTTGAAGTTGCGTTTTGCATACTGTCAAAATTCATGAAGAATGATGAATTACTGAAACATTTTTTGAAGTAAGTTCTAGCTATCTAGAATAATTGCGCTACGATGTGCTGTTATCTTGTGGAGTTATCTGTATAAGCTTATTTGGTTGCCTGCCTGTGGGCTGTAATCTAAAGATGTATTTTATCAATAGTTTTTGCAGATAAAGTTGTTATAATTAGATTTTGGCGATTCTATATGAATGTTTGGTTACTTTTTTGATATAAAAGACGAATATGTAATAAAGTATCGAAATCTATAGTATGATTTACGATCAGAAATAAAAGAAAACGCCGATGACAGCTGTCAAATTTATTAGGTTAGATTTTGTCTGTTATGTTTATGATTGTATGTTTTTTTTTTGTTGCAGATCGGATATAAAAACTATTTATGAGGCGATACAAACGAAGAGTTTGAATAATTTAATCATGGTAAGTGTCTTATACAATGGCAAATTTGAAGTACCAGTTTGTAGACTCGCGGTTAACCGGTTTTGACCTGTCATAACGACTCAAATTACGACGTAAATTACCGGTAATTTCGATAATATAAATCTTTTAATAATATCCATATTATCTAACTCAATTAACTAAAATGTTCGCTTTATTTTAAATATACTGAAAGAAAAATCTAAATAGATATTGTTCTATATTAAATTGGTTAGTGGTGTTGCATGTATTAGTATATTATTATACAAGTTTTATAAGACGTCAAATTGGCGCATGAGTTGTTTGGGGCACGAGGAGCGCTAGCGACGAGTGCCCCAAATGAACGAATGCGCCAATATGTCTTATAAAACGAGTGTAATATACTATTTTTTCTACTTTGCGTCATTAATTTTATAAAAATTTAGAAGTATATTAGGTAAAATTCCAATCTGGAGTATTTATGGGTGCAACCGTTGGTAACACTGTCATCTGTCACTTAAATTCAAATATCTGTGAAAAAGTAATTATTGATAATTATTATATACCATCATATACTAGTAGTACGAAACCTAGGATGCAACACGCATGTTTAAATATGTATAAAAATATACATACTTCGCAGTTTGTGCGATTCTAAAAAATCAGTTTGTGCTTACTTTTGTGGTTATGTGTATTTTCGTTTGACATGCATTTGATATCAATGTCACCAATCTTAGAAAAAAGTTACTAAAAACTGTGTTACAATTTGCTAATTGTAACACCGAAAACAGTGTTACAATGTGTGCATTGTGAATGCAAAGTAGAAAAACGTATTTATTATCAAACCTGTTTGTAAGTAAACAAAACGAATTTATTTAATTGTTGACAGATTGTCTTTTGTGCATAACGTAGTATTTACACCAAAAATGTTAACTAATAAGAATAATTTTGAAATAAATTTATACAAAAGACATTTAAAAATATCGATAATGTAATAAAACTCAATTCTACCAAAATTAGTAGCAACCGAAAAGAATATTGCAGAACAAACACCATTCTAATATAAAGCTTTCACAAACTGTTTAATAAGCCCAAATTTAATATGTAATGATGGAAGAATTATTTGTTCTCGACTTATCAATGGTTCATGCACGATATTAGCTTTTCCTACAGCCATATTTATTCTCGACGGTCAATTTTTCCTATCCCAATGTTCATTTTATGCACGAATGTCCCACAGACAAAGAAAACAGGGATATTTAGTATATCCATTTTGTTGACCCAATAAAAAAGCAGCAGCAAGTTGTAGAGTAACATTTTATATTTCAAAAAGTTAATTCAAAGATTGTTTTTGATAAATAAAGACTTACTAGCCACACGAAAAGCAAAAATATGTTTTTATTGAGGTTTAAATTAAAATAATTTAACTTATAGTATAGTTTTGATTGCATCGTTTATCACGAGAACTGGAGTCAATTCAAACAAACTAATTATACAACGAGTACTGTAATATTTTACTTTATTGCATTACATGAAGTAATCTGGAATATAAAATCAACTACTTAGATAGATCTTGTATTTAATCACGTGTTATATAATTTTAGAGCAAGTCTTATTAGATTATGTACAGTTCTATTAAGCAGTGGCTTAATGAATTTATTTTTATCACCAGACTATTTGATAATGTAAAGGCAATTCGAAAAAAAAATTACAAATTAACATTTACTGATAATATATCAAACATTATATTTTACAGTTATTGCACGTTTCACAATAATAAAAAGGAGACGATTACATCTGTAAAGGTATCTAGATGGTATCTAGATAGGCCATCATTTAAAAACCTTCTTAAAATGATTGATGCATCAGAATCTCGTATTATTTCATCTTAATTCTATTATATTGTACATATTACATCAATAATAATCGATCTTAGATATATTTTTTAATAAATACTTTCTGACTAGATACAAAAACATATAAATATTTATAATGTTAACTATTTATGTTACCATTAGACGACTTTTCTGGTTTTACAAGAAAGAGATACCTATAGATGGCACTTCCAACAATAGCAGACGTCAACGGTCCAACCCAATAAATCTAAAATTTAAATAAATCAATTAAATATTTGATCGACGAAAATATCGTATATTGAAATGGCAAAGTGACGTTTTTTTTTCGTACCCAATGTAGATGCCAGTCATTATTCCATAATGCTGGACCAAAACTCCTAGCTGGATTCATACTAGCTCCTGTATAAGACGCCTGTAACATCAAAACTCGAAAAAAATCGATTTTTTTTTTTAATTAACCAAAACTTACTGCTGCGAAATTTATTCCAGCGACTATAAGTCCGAACCTTATAGAAACTGAATCGATTAAATGTTTTGTTCTTGGATCCCATGAGGCGCAATTAGCAAAAGCCAAAATTAAAGTGATAAACATTTCCACAGCCAAGGCTTGGGATGGTACCAAGTCTGGTGAAGGGACATTCATACCTATTCCGTGCGAAGGACTAGAACTTCCAGGAGGAGGTCTCATAAACCCCTCAGGAGTTACCACCTATAATATACAGGGTGATGAGTGTTGATTTATTTTTTTATAAGCATTTTATGATCACAAGCTCAAAATCTATTATCCCTCAATGTTTCTGTACTCAAACCATACTCAAACCTGAGCAAAATCTTACCATTAATAAGCCATACCCTGTAACACCACCAGCCAATTGTGCAATTATATAAACAGGTACCATTATTGCGGGTATCTGTTGCATTATAATAGCGCAGAGTGTAGTCACTGGGTTTACATGAGCACCAGATATATGACCAAATATCTAAAAAGAAGAAAAATTGATGTATAATCATGTTTTGTTGTTCTAAATGCTAAATAGCCTATGTTAATACCAACTATGAAATAAACAAACCGTCAATTATAGTATATTATTATACAAGTTTTATAAGACGTCAAATTGGCGCATGAGAACGAATGCGCCAATATGTCTTATAAAACGAGTGTAATATACTATTTTTTCTACATTGCGTCATTAATTTTATAAAAATTTAGAAGTGTATTAGGTAAAATTCCAATCTAGAGTATTTATGAGTGCAACCGTTAGTAACACTGTCATCTGTCACTTAAATTCAACTATCTGTGAAAAAGTAATTATTGATAATTATTATATACCATCATATACTAGTAGTACGAAACCTAGGATGCAACACGCATGTTTAAATATGTATAAAAATATACATACTTCGCAGTTTGTGCGATTCTAAAAAATCAGTTTGTGCTTACTTTTGTGGTTATGTGTATTTTCGTTTGACATGCATTTGATATCAATGTCACCAATCTTAGAAAAAAGTTACTAAAAACGGTGTTACAATTTGCTAATTGTAACACCTAAAACAGTGTTACAATGTGTGCATTGTGAATGCAAAGTAGAAAATAGTATATTATTAAACAAGTTTTATAAGACGTCAAATTGGCGCATGAGTTGTTTGAGGCACGAGGAGCGCCAGCGACGAGTGTTCCAAATGAACGAATGCGCCAATATGTCTTATAAAACGAGTGTAATATACTATTTTTTCTACTTTGCGTCATTAATTTTATAAAAATTTAGAAGTGTATTAAGTAAAATTCCAATCTAGAGTATTTATGGGTGCAACCGTTGGTAACACTGTCATCTGTCACTTAAATTCAAATATCTGTGAAAAAGTAATTATTGATAATTATTATATACCATCATATACTAGTAGTACGAAACCTGAAATTCAAATGGAGGATACAGAAATAAGTAAAATATACCTACATACTTCGCAGTTTATGCGATTCTAAAAAATCAGTTTGTGCTTACTTTTGTGGTTATGTGTATTTTCGTTTGACATGCATTTGATATCAATGTCACCAATCTTAGAAAAAAGTTACTACAAACGGTGTTACAATTTGCTAATTGTAACACCGAAAACAGTGTTACAATGTGTGCATTGTGAATGCAAAGTAGAAAGAACAATTTAAGAAGATGATTTTTTGACAGAGGAGATGCCTATTTTGATCACAGCATAGCATGGGACTTATATTCTCCCAATATCTGACACCTACCCATAAAGGGGTTAGTGGAAGAACACACTTTTGACGTTTAAACGTCAAATGTTTGTTGGTATTTCGTGATTTGCTTAGCAACACATCTATGACAGTAGTTTGTTAGAAATGGATCAGTGCATACAAATATGTAAGGGTTTCGATTTAAAATAAGCAACATAACTTGCTCTACTGTATTGTATGAAGAAAATACATATGTAATTAAAATTATTGTTACTAAACTTATAAATAATCAACATCAAGTACATAGTTCAGATAGTATTTGTGTTGCTACTTGACACACTGACGAATCAATTATATTATTTTGGACGCAGATTTTTTTAAGAATATGACGTAGGTAATGTTTATTTTAAGTGTCTAGTCTAGGTTATAATAACTCATTTTATACGCAGTAAAGTGTAGTTTTTACGAATAATACGGAAGATTTATGTGCACTTATGTAAATATCGTCATCAAAACAAAATATATTATTGTAGGATCTTATGGAAAGATTTTTTTGTATTGTGTAATAAAACTAATATAAAAACTCACTCTTCGTATCTCGGCAAACATAAAAAGCGATTTTTTTATAGCATATTTACTCAAGCACGATTTCAGTAGCTGGGATTATTTTAATAGCAAATGTCGTCATTAAAATCGGCATTAGTGTCAAGAAAACAAAGCGTAATTGTCCAACGGTAGCAAATATTTACCGTACTCGACTTAGTTAAACATACGCTGGTTGTTAAACAATGTTAAGTAGCACACTTAACTGATTATTTTTTATACCATGTTATACCTTCTTTCCTACTAAACCGTTGGCACAATGCAGTCCCTAAATACGTTTGCAATTATTTAGTAAAGCCAGAGCCATCTCTGGACGCTACCTAACGTCAGTTTCAGTGACAGAATTACCTTTTTCTACTTTGCATTCACAATGCACACATTGTAACACTGTTTTCGGTGTTACAATTAACAAATTGTAACTCCGTTTTTAGTAACTTTTTTCTAAGATTGGTGACATTGATTTCAAATGCATGTCAAACGAAAATACACATAACCACAAAAGTAAGCACAAACTGATTTTTTAGAATCGCACAAACTGCGAAGTATGTATATTTTTATACATATTTAAACATGCGTGTTGCATCCTAGGTTTCGTACTACTAGTATATGATAGTATATAATAATTATCAATAATTACTTTTTCACAGATATTTGAATTTAAGTGACAGATGACAGTGTTACCAACGGTTGCACCCATAAATACTCTAGATTGGAATTTTACCTAATATACTTCTAAATTTTTATAAAATTAATGACGCAAAATAGAAAAAATAGTATATTACACTCGTTTTATAAGACATATTGGCGCATTCGTTCAAACAACTCATGCGCCAATTTGACGTCTTATAAAACTTGTATAATAATATACTATTGTCATACTGACATTTAATGTCATGTAATGTCAGTGGCACGTTATCGTGTGTTCACAGACATACATACATTTTTACGTACCCACATACATTTTCCAGAAATCATTGCAATCGATTCAGGGGATCTCAAAATCGAGAATTAAAGAAGTAAAAAAACACTTACGTGAATTGCCATGGTAACGGCAAGTCCTGCAGCCATGCAACTATGGAATAATGGAAGATCACCACCAACCATGAACTTGCTAGCGCCCAAACACGAGATGAAAACGAGAATTGCGGTGCCGAAAAATTCGGCAAAACCGATGGAAACCATTTGGAAAATTCGCATTTTCTTGTCTAGAACATAAACTGCTCTATGTAACGTAATTTTTCTAATGCAGAACCATTATTTTTGTGACGCAAAGCAAACATTTCTTACCTCTGCTGTCGCTGTGTGGCATATCTGATGCTGCTCGATGTTTGATGTGATTCATTCTGAATGTGGTTACTTGCGTACTGCAGGCTGGACAGCGGTGTGTCTTATCATATAAGCAGTCCTTGATAAATTTATGTGCTAGGTTATGTCTAGCCGGTGACTTAAATATGAATTAGTCCCAAATCTAGTTAACTGTAGGCTGGACACCGATGTGTCTTATCATCTAAGATTCTAAGCAGTCCTTATACCCGATAAATGTTTATGCTAGGTTAGGTCTACTAGGTAACTTCAATTGTGAATAATGCCCGATAGCACCAATTTTACTTAACTACTAAGTGTAGCTTAAGTAATATAATTGTCGCTTATTGGATTCTACGTGAATATTAAGCTTAACCTTTGCTTAATCACCTAAGCTGGGTATGTATTTAAGCCGCAAAAGTCAACGACTTAAGGTTTTAAGTGACAATTTGGCATGACAACCTGAACTGAAAAAAAAACGGAAAAAGGTTTGTTTCTGTTATAACATGGTGAACGTTATTGCCGTGGAATTGGTGCACAGTTCACGATAAAATTACCCAAAAAAAAATAGTATATTACTATACAAGTTTTATAAGACGTCAAATTGGCGCATGAGTTGTTTGGGGCACGAGGAGCGCCAGCGACGAGTGCCCCAAATGAACGAATGCGCCAATATGTCTTATAAAACGAGTGTAATATACTATTTTTTCTACTTTGCGTCATTAATTTTATAAAAATTTAGAAGTATATAGATAGATTAGGTAAAATTCCAATCTAGAGTATTTATGGGTGCAACCGTTGGTAACACTGTCATCTGTCACTTAAATTCAAATATCTGTGAAAAAGTAATAATTGATAATTATTATATACCATCATATACTAGTAGTACGAAACCTAGGATGCAACACGCATGTTTAAATATGTATAAAAATATACATACTTCGCAGTTTGTGCGATTCTAAAAAATCAGTTTGTGCTTACTTTTGTGGTTATGTGTATTTTCGTTTGACATGCATTTGATATCAATGTCACCAATCTTAGAAAAAAGTTACTAAAAACGGTGTTACAATTTGCTAATTGTAACACCGAAAACAGTGTTACAATGTGTGCATTGTGAATGCAAAGTAGAAAAAAAAATAATAAACGTTGGCAATTCGACTTCATTCATAAGTGTAACTTTACTGAGAGATATGTGTGACTTTTGCAATCGAAATAAGGATAAACCACAATTAAATATTTAAAAAATAAATATAATATAAAATAAATAAATGGATTTTGTTGCTTATTGTATAAAGTAGGAACAAGAATACAGTGCAAGCATTAAGGATAACAAAGTGCATCGTACATTATCCACTATTTATTTCAAATACTGCAATAATTCAGTAGTCTATAGAATAAACCAAATTAACCAAGTTAATTGCTATCCTTTGTAAGTAGGCTCAAAATTAAATCCGAGCTTATCTCAGTTTGTCTACGCAAATAAATCCAATCCCTTTATAAAACTTGACTTGATTTATTCTGTCAAACAGATAAAGATTTATTCTATACGGAATGTCTACCTATACTAATTGCGAACTTTCAAGTGTAGGGCGCGTTCAGCGGAATCGCCCATTTTGGCCGACATTTGCGATCGAGTAGCTGCAAAATTGGGCTTTTCGATATTACTTTTGACGCTCGAATTGAAAAAGGACACAATTCCGCGTGGACTGCTCGATATTTTGTAAATTAAATGCGTCAATTTTGAAAAAAATCACGTTTTTGCACCTCTTCGGGTGAAGGCGAACCTCGAGAAAATGTCACGTGACGTCTAGAAATTCCGACAAGCGGATCGATGAACGTCAAAAATTTACATTTTTTATCCGTTCCTGCCGACCTTATAAAAGCCGCTCGCTCTCATGTCTTACGATAAGATCCCTCTAAATACCCTTCGCAAAGAGTTTTGAGCAAAAAAACGGCCTTAAAAACAATTTTCGATCCAAAAAATCGATTTTTGTCGACCCGTGTTTTGCTGCTATTACCACAGTAACGTCAAACCCGAAACGCCCCCTGCCGGACATTCGTAACAACAGTAACAGATAGCAGATAACCTAAAATGTATCCTAAAATGTCCATATTGCGAATGTGGACAGGTGGAAAGCCTTAACCACATATTTCTAGAATGCCCAATAACTAAAATCGAAAATTTTGACTTATACACAAAGCTAGTACTATCTACTAATCCTGAAAACTACATACAATATTTTGCCTAGCATATTTCAATCAGAAGAAATTGAAACGTCAAACTTTCTTGTTTCTAGGAGCCTTGTGCTGATCCAAACATGGACGCCGCTGACCTCCGCAAAGCCCTAGAATGGGAACTCTCCTTAGACGGTAGAGACATCCGTTCACACGCCTGGTACCACGGCGCCATCCCAAGATCGAGAGCTGAAGAGATAGTTCGCGAAGAAGGAGGCTTCCTCGTAAGAGACTGCACCTCTCAACCAGGGAATTACGTCCTCACCTGCAGGACGAAACTCCAACCGCTTCATTTCGTCATCAAAAAGACCATCCTCCAGCCAGAAACAGTCTACGAACGCGTCCAGTACCAATTTGAAGACGACCCTTTCGATACAGTCCCAGATCTGATCACTTCGTACGTAGGCTCGGGGAAGCCCATAACAGCAGCTTCCGGTGCTAGGATACAATTCCCCAAGAACCGGATGTATCCCTTGTCCTTCTACGCCTCGAAATATCCAGCCCCGACTCCTTATAATCGACTGACGAGTCCCAGCACGCCTGGTCCAGGTCAACACTTCAGATACAACTCCATCCATCACTCTCATTCACCCACGCGAATGCAGTACCCATCTCCTCCTAAATTACCCTCGAAAAAGCAGAGATCGCAAAGTCTGACGCCGTCTGAAGTGAACAGGATCGCGCAGGAGAAGTGCAATAGCGCTGACGGCGTCATCCAGCCTGTTATGACCAGATCAGCCGGTTCGGATACCATAAATCATAAGTTTGCTTCGTTACCGAGGAATTCGAGCATGCGATTGTCGATTTCTCCCAGTACCGGTACCTTGGGGAGGCATATGAGGTTATGTAGTGACACCTCCCTTTGCGAAGACGTCGATGACCCTGATTCGCCGCCTCCCAAACCGTCCAGGTTCCCTTCAGTCATAAGATCTGAATCGAGAGATTCCGATTCACACTTGGATAAGCTCGACAGCAACTTTTCAGGTTGGTAGACTTGTTTTAAATTGAATTGGATACGGGGAAGTGTTGTGCTTATTTCTGTCGGTTTGACAGCTGTCAAATCGGTTAAAATTGGTTATGTTACTGCTCTGACTGTCTTTATTATCGTGTATAGCCAACTTCATAGTAATTGAAAGCGACGTCTAATAAGTTCTGCTTATTTCTGTCGGTTTGACAGCTGTCAAATCGGTTAAAATTGGTTATGTTACTGCTCTGACTGTCTTTATTATCATTTATAGCCAACTTCATAGTAATTGAGAGCAACGTCTAATAAGTTCTGCTTATTTCTGTCGGTTTGACAGCTGTCAAATCGGTTAAAATTGGTTATGTTACTGCTCTGACTGTCTTTATTATCGTTTATAGTCAACTTCATTGTAATTGAGAGCGACGTCTAATAAGTTCTGCTTATTTCTGTCGGTTTGACAGCTGTCAAATCGGTTAAAATTGGTTATGTTACTGCTATGACTGTCTTTATTATCGTTTATAGCCAATTTCATAGTAATTGAGAGCGACGTCTAATAAGTTCTGCTTATTTCTGTCGGTTTGACAGCTGTCAAATCGGTTAAAATTGGTTATGTTACTGCTATGACTGTCTTTATTATCGTTTATAGCCAACTTCACGGTAATTGAGAACGACGTCTAATAAGTTTTGCTTATTTCTGTCGGTTTGACAGCTGTCAAATCGGTTAAAATTGGTTATGTTACTGCTATGACTGTCTTTATTATCATTTATAGCCAACTTCACGGTAATTGAGAACGACGTCTAATAAGTTTTGCTTATTTCTGTCGGTTTGACAGCTGTCAAATCGGTTAAAACAGGTTATGTTACTGCCATGATTGCCTTTATTATCGTTTATAGCCAACTTCACGGTAATTGAGAACGACGTCTAATAAGTTTTGCTTATTTCTGTCGGTTTGACAGCTGTCAAATCGGTTAAAATTGGTTATGTTACTGCTATGACTGTCTTTATTATCGTTTATAGCCAACTTCACGGTAATTGAGAACGACGTCTAATAAGTTTTGCTTATTTCTGTCGGTTTGACAGCTGTCAAATCGGTTAAAACAGGTTATGTTACTGCCATGATTGTCTTTATTATCGTTTATAGCCAACTTCATAGTAATTGAGAGCGACGTCTAATAAGTTTTATGCTAATTCTGTATAAAAAATAACATATAGAACAAAATACATATCAAATTTCAACTAGAAAACCCTGTTCTAGGTCATGGATACCTACAAAGAGTGACTTCCTACCACGCATCCGGTTCAGATTCCGGAAATGGCTCGGGAGACTCAGCTCTAAGCTCAGCAGCAGGTGATTCCATGGAATTATCCCACAGGAACTCAGGAGTAATCATCAAGAACCCAAGATATAACCTGTCCAGTTCAGAATCCACGACAACCTTAAAAAATTTCGACTTCGATTACGCGGCAGCGGAGGAAAAACTCCTACAGATGGAGCCACCGGAGCTAGATCTATCGTCCAGGTTCGACCTGGAGAATTTCAACACCATCCTGTTGCCCATGGACGACAACAAGCCCCTCGATAGCCAAACCCTGACGGGGATCAAGCTGATCTTGCGAGAATCCGGATCGAGGATTTTGGCCAATCACCTGACAAGAATCGATCTGGATTTGGTGTTCAAAGCGTACGAAAACGACAGCAAAACTGCGAGATTTGGGACCGGCATTGAACTTTGCACTTTACCGCACGGACGGCAGTTCAGACTGGATCTTTTGGAGAGGTGAGTTGGCCGCACTGCCGTTTGACAGCTGTCAAATATGATAAACAAGGTTATTTTACTGCTATGACTGCGTTTATTATTATGTAGCCAAGTTCATAGCAGGTAATTGAGCGATGAGTTGTGCTTAGCTTTGACAGCTATCAAATCGGATAAAATAGGTTATGTTACTGCTATGACTGTCTTTAGTATCATTTATGGCCAACTTCATAGTAATTGGGCGCAATATCTGATGAGTTGTGCTTATTTCTGTCTGTTTGACAACTGTTAAAACGGGTAAAATAGGTTATGTTACTGCTATGACTGTCTTTATTATCATTTATAGCCAACTTCATAGTAATTGGGCGCAATATCTGATGAGTTGTGCTTATTTCTGTCTGTTTGACAACTGTTAAAACGGGTAAAATAGGTTATATTACTGCTATGACTGTCTTTATTATTATTTGTTGTCAACTTCATCGTAATATCTCGGAGATAGCAAGTTGTGGATTTAATAATTCATTTTGTCACTAATACGGCTGTTTTGTCAAATAGGTAATATTGCACAGACCAGATAGCATCGTTTGGATAAAATTTAAGCGTTCTGCTGACGTGTTTGGCCCAGAAAGTTAAAAATAATCCTGAAAGATAAACATGCAATAATATTAAAGAATTCAAATGGATTATACTTGTCAAAAAATGGTGTATTATCCATAAATTACGAATGTGGTATGAGTGTGTATTCTTTAGATTGGTCCAAAAGTCAAAATAATCAATATATTCCAATAGTTTTACAGCAGATCATAAGGTTAGAAGTACCAGACATAATTATTAGATTTGTCAGTTGACAGTCAAATTTTCACAACAGAGATGTCAGTTGACAGCAAAATTCTGATAAATCTTTTAAAATATAACAACAAGGTACCTAATTAAAGATTAAAAGATCCATACTGTATAATTTTTATCGAATATATCGACTTATTAATAATTTCCCGGCTCCTCCGCCAAAATTGTAAATCTCCTTATTTTGGCTAATATGAAATATTTCTCAGACTTGTTGTTTGGGGGTGTTAGCAGGTCAATATTTGTGTTCAAAAAGTGTGAAAACTTCATCAGATTACCCAGAAACTGTTTTTATCGTAAAATCAGTCGGAACAGAGATATAGTCAAAAATCTGTTTTTATGCGGCATTTTTTCAATATGGCTCGATTTTACTGCGTATAATAACGGAAATTATGGCAGGATCCAAAAGTTTTCTTTGAAATATAAGTAAAGAAATAAATATAGTCGTTTTTTTTTCCTGTTCTTTTCAGGACGCAATGTTTAAAACTGCTTGTAGCCGTCACGATTTTAACTTGTTCAGACGACAATGAACGAGCCGAAATGCTGAATAAATGGATTGAGGTCGCCATAGACACGAAAACCGCGCTGGGAAATCTGTTTGGCTTCTGCGGCATAATGCTAGGACTATGTTTACCACAGGTAATGTAATCCTTAAACTTTATCAACAAAAATCTGTACGAACTTTTCTATTTTGTCTTTGTTAGGTTGAAAAACTGGATTCAACATGGCACCTCTTACGACAGAAACACACCGATTCCGCCTTTAATTTCGAATCAAAACTTAGGCCTACGCTAAAATCCATGAACAGTTGCTCAAACCCGCAAGCCCCCAATACAACAATACCGCATATAGTACCGTATATTCTTCTGATAGAACGAAACTTGGAAGATTTCGTGACAACCAGCAGTCAGAATTTCCTAACCTCAAATTGTCTCGCCGCCTGGGAGACCAACAGTCACGATTTCGGCTTGAGTATTCTTCTAGCGCATTTGGACAGCGCGAGAAAGTTCGTAAACTGCCACACTTTCCAGCGAAACGCCGAAATCGTACTGGGCGAAGCGAGAATGGACGATCTCACCTTGGAAATGTTCTGTACCGAGTTCCAGCTGAAATTTTTATGGGGCAGTCGGGGCGCGTACGCCCCTGCGCTCGACAGACATTCGAAATTCGAACAGGTCCTCGACGTAATCGCGGATAAATACTGCGGTACGAACCAAGGTGTCGAAGTGTAACGATAAATTGTGATCATTCGAAAGTGTATTTTACATATCATGCCTAAAAAACAACACCAAAACTACTTAGGAGCGCTATAAGCTTCGATAAGCATTGCTATACATACTGAGTTGGAAGCTTAAGTATCGTAGTTGCGTAGAATATTGATCAAAGGTGCTCTAATTAAAGTTTTTATATTTAAATCTACAAGCCAAGGGACGTCAAAATGGAAGAAAACAGCATATTATTGTTTACAAAGGTTGCTAGGATACCGCGATGCAAACAAGTCATCTGACGTTTTAAATGTCAAAATTTGTCTAATAGAAGTCTTTTATATTTAAATCTACAAGCCAAGAGACGTCAAATGGACGAATAACAGCATAATATTATTGCTTACAAAAGTTGCTAGGATACTGCAAAATAAACAAGTCATCTGACATTTTAAATGTCAAAATTTGTCTAATAGAAGTTTTTATATTTAAATCTACAACCCAAGGGACGTCAAAATGGACGAAAACAGTATAATATTATTGTTTATAAAGGTTGCTAGGATACCGCGATGCAAACAAGTCATCTGACGTTTTAAATGTCAAAATTTGTCTAATAGAAGTCTTTTATATTTAAATCTACAAGCCAAGAGACGTCACATGGATGAATAACAGCATAATATTATTGCTTACAAAAGTTGCTAGGATACTGCAAAATAAACAAGTCATCTGACATTTTAAATGTCAAAATTAATCTAATAGAAGTTTTTATATTTAAATCTACAAGCCAAGGGACGTCAAAATGGAAGAAAACAGCATAATATTGTTTACAAAGGTTGCTAGGATACCGCGATGCAAACAAGTCATCTGACGTTTTAAATGTCAAAATTTGTCTAATAGAAGTCTTATATTTAAATCTACAAGCCAAGAGACGTCACATGGATGAATAACAGCATAATATTATTGCTTACAAAAGTTGCTAGGATACTGCAAAATAAACAAGTCATCTGACATTTTAAATGTCAAAATTAATCTAATAGAAGTTTTTATATTTAAATCTACAAGCCAAGGGACGTCAAAATGGAAGAAAACAGCATAATATTGTTTACAAAGGTTGCTAGGATACCGCGATGCAAACAAGTCATCTGACGTTTTAAATGTCAAAATTTGTCTAATAGAAGTCTTATATTTAAATCTACAAGCCAAGAGACGTCACATGGATGAATAACAGCATAATATTATTGCTTACAAAAGTTGCTAGGATACTGCAAAATAAACAAGTCATCTGACATTTTAAATGTCAAAATTAATCTAATAGAAGTTTTTATATTTAAATCTACAAGCCAAGGGACGTCAAAATGGACGAAAACAGTATAATATTATTATTTACAAAGGTTGCTAGGATACCGCGATGTAAACAAGTCATCTGACGTTTTAAATGTCAAAATTTGTCTAATAGAAGTCTTTTATATTTAAATATAGAAGCCAAGAGACGTCAAATGGACGAATAACAGCATAATATTATTGCTTACAAAAGTTGCTAGGATACTGCAAAATAAACAAGTCATCTGACATTTTAAATGTCAAAATTAATCTAATAGAAGTTTTTATATTTAAATCTACAAGCCAAGGGACGTCAAAATGGAAGAAAACAGCATATTATTGTTTACAAAGGTTGTTAGGATACCGCGATGTAAACAAGTCATCTGACGTTTTAAATGTCAAAATTTGTCTAATAGAAGTCTTTTATATTTAAATATACAAGCCAAGAGACGTCAAATGGACGAATAACAGCATAATATTATTGCTTACAAAAGTTGCTAGGATACTGCAAAATAAACAAGTCATCTGACATTTTAAATGTCAAAATTAATCTAATAGAAGTTTTTATATTTAAATCTACAAGCCAAGGGACGTCAAAATGGAAGAAAACAGCATATTATTGTTTACAAAGGTTGCTAGGATACCGCGATGTAAACAAGTCATCTGACGTTTTAAATGTCAAAATTTGTCTAATAGAAGTCTTTTATATTTAAATATACAAGCCAAGAGACGTCAAATGGACGAATAACAGCATAATATTATTGCTTACAAAAGTTGCTAGGATACTGCAAAATAAACAAGTCATCTGACATTTTAAATGTCAAAATTAATCTAATAGAAGTTTTTATATTTAAATCTACAAGCCAAGGGACGTCAAAATGGAAGAAAACAGCATATTATTGTTTACAAAGGTTGCTAGGATACCGCGATGTAAACAAGTCATCTGACGTTTTAAATGTCAAAATTTGTCTAATAGAAGTCTTTTATATTTAAATATAGAAGCCAAGAGACGTCAAATGGACGAATAACAGCATAATATTATTGCTTACAAAAGTTGCTAGGATACTGCAAAATAAACAAGTCATCTGACATTTTAAATGTCAAAATTAATCTAATAGAAGTTTTTATATTTAAATCTACAAGCCAAGGGACGTCAAAATGGAAGAAAACAGCATATTATTGTTTACAAAGGTTGCTAGGATACCGCGACGCAAACAAGTCATCTGACGGTTTAAATGTCAAAATTTGTCTAATAGAAGTCTTTTATATTTAAATCTACAAGCCAAGAGACAAACAATCACTTGCGAGGTTATCCTAGTGATAAATTTGAAAATTACCGCATAATTTAAAAACAAAGTACCAAGAATGATCAAAATGAACTGGATTATAAAGAAGTAGTCATCAATAACTTTTGTTTGACGAAAAACGTCATATGACCATCAAAATTGAGCAAATTTAGCCGGTACTACTTTTTTATGTTACCGGTACAGCTTTTTTTATAGGTACCTACTTTGACAGCGCGATCGGATTATCAAAAATGATTCAGACAACTGAATATACACGTAGATCTGTCAAACCTTGATTTCGCGAGGAAAATTTGAATTATTTTTGATAACGAGGTCAAAGTTTATAATCAAAATGGGTAGATCGGTTTTGTTACTAAGATTTTTAAGGTGTTTAAACGACAATACAATCAAAGACTGCCAAAACTTATTTTATAACTGCAGTGTGCGTGCAATATAATATTCCTTACTTACAATAACACACACATAACTACACTTGATTTTTTTATTGTTGATTTTGTCCATCATCAGAAATAGTACATAACTACATAATCCACTAAAAATTCTACCTAAATTTGTTACCACCATTTTTTGGCTTATAATAAAAATTGGTAACAGGAAAAACAATGTAAATATTTCGAATTTTGATCAATAGTGGAGCAAAGAAGTATATAAATATGTGATAATACCGTTTTAGTCAGTAGGTATTTAGTTGATACAACATAGATTTTGTATAAATGTAAAACGTTGCTAGTAATATTAAATTGTCGACTATGCAAACTTTGCTTCTGTAAAAATTGTACATAGTGTAATAAAAATAATGATTTTAATCTTTTTTTTAGGACGTTTATTTCATTTTTAAACGTACGAATATCGAACTAATATAAATATATTTAACACTAACGGGTCTTAATGTCCTAGAAACCATGTAGACATGTTACTACGAGTAGAACGATTGATTACTGGATGATATAATGTGATGATTCCTATATATATAATATATACTATACATCTTAAATTAATAAAACATGATATATAAAGTAGATTAAGTATTTATTCTTTGTTTTAATAATTCCTCCATTACATGTTTACTAATCCTAATTCGTTTCTTAGACTTTTTACTCACTTTATCGCTACTTTTACCACTTTCTGCTAATCTTTTCTCCGGGTTTTTCCTTTTTGGTTTCTTACACGATAACGAATTTGGTTCCTTAGCCCTTTTCTTCTTAGGTTTTGGCCTTTCCTGACTCACTAACTCAACTTTTAATTCTTTCAAAGCCTCTTTCTCATGTGTCTGTACACCATATTTCTTACTCAAATTTTTATTAGCAAACTCCACGGATACTTGCGAAGGGGGATCCAATACCGGAGCTTTAGAATGTAAGTAAAGTAAAGGAACACCAGGTATTAGACGTAATTTGTCCTGTAAGTCACGATCTTGCGATGCTATGATGTAATGTTTATCGTTCCGTTTCCCGACCATTGATAGAAAACACTTTGCACCTGAGATTGGTTTACCCTCGTGTCCGCATTTGTGTAAGGCGTACTGTTTTAGAATAACCAAAGCCCCGTGTAGTTTGTACCCCAAATTCTCGGTTTCTATGATTGCACACGGCGTCGTCAGTAGTTTTAGTTCACCCTGGAGGTATTTGGGGATGTTATCTTCGATATTAACTTGAGCCTAAACACACAAAACGTTTCGAACTCGATATTCTGTTATTTGAATAAAAACTAGATACATACGTTCAAAGCAGCTAAGCAAAACGTTCCATCTATCAATAATTGGTACGGTTGCCGGAACGAGTAGTTGTTTATATAGAAATTTACGTGCCTGGTAACTTTTTTATATCGGTTGATCTTCATTTTATTGTGATTTTATTCTAGAATTTTAATTCTGGAAGTAATAAACACGCACGACAGCAACACATAACCTCACAACACGATCTGTCAGAATTAGTAAGTCCAACCGCAAGGCGAGAAAGTAACTATCAACTTCGAAAGATTTCACTTTGTGTATTCAGGGATTTTCTAGTTTACGGTTGGTTAAACGACGCCATTCTTCGAGTGACTACTTTCAGGTGGTCAGTATACGAAGAATTCTTGCGGTAAATCATTTTTACGTTTATTCTGAATAACTATAAAAGACAACCGGTGATATGTCGATGACGTTCGCTCAAAGGGGGGCCCGGCCTCCAAATCCCGCACAAATCCAGAAGATGTTGGACGAAAACGGGCACCTCATCCAAACAATACAAGACTACCAGAGTAAAGGCAAAGCTCAAGAATGTGTCCAATACCAGCAAATGCTCCATAGGAATCTAGTGTACTTAGCAAGCATAGCAGATGCGTCGCAGAACGTACATTCGTTGCTTCCGGTAAGGTTATTGTAGCGTTTGATTGGTCGAAAAGTATTTGTGTTGCGTTATTGCAGATGCTACAGCCACCGCAAGGGTCAGCGCCTCCACAACACGGGCAACCGCCGAACCCCGAACAGCACATGAACAATTACAACCACCAGCAGCAGCAACAAGGGGCGTATCGGCAGCCGCCGGGGCCTCAACGTCCGGGGGCCGCACCGCCCCAACCGTATCCGAACCAACGTGGGTACCAACAGGGGCAATACCCCGCGAACTACCCTCCGCAAGGACCAGGGTACCCGCAACAGGGGCCCCCGGGGTACCCCCCGAACACGCAAGGAAATTACGGTCAACCGCCTCCGACGACCTCCAACAACTACCCGCAGCCGGGTTACGGGACTCCTCCACCCCCGCCGCAAAATCCCGCTGGGGCCCCACAAGGGGGCCCCGGGGGCCCGTACCCCCCACCTCCAACCGGGCCACCGCAACCACAACCGAGCAGTTACGGACCGCCGCCGCCGGCGAATTACCAAAATTCGACTCCTCCGCAGGGGGCCTACCCCCCTCAGGGGGCGTATCCCCCGCAGAACTACCCACCGCCCCCGGTGAGTCAACCGCAGCCTACGCAGAATTACCCCGCGCCCAATTCCACCACAAATAATTTCCCCCCGAACAATGCGCAGTCCCCGCCTTTCCCTGCGCCCCCGGGTAATAATTCAGCGCCCCCGGTGACCGCAGCTGCTCCCCCGACGTCGCAGCCCTATCAACCACCGTATCCACCTAATTCGCAACCGTCAAATCCGAACTTTACTCCACCACCCAATCAAGCGTATCCGCCGGGGGCCCCTGCGAATAACTATTATCCTCCACAGCCGGGGTACCCCCCGCAACAGTACGGGTCGCAACCGCAAGGTTACCAGTACCCCAGGCCACCGACGGGGCAGCCTCCGCCTTCGCAAGGGCAGTACGGTTATAACTATCCCCCACAGCCAAATCCCCAATAAGTTGTCGTTAGTTTTATTGTTTAAATTGTAAGTTTGTAGTTATAAGTTTTTTTTTTAATTTTGTGACGTTTGAAATGAAATGTTTTTATTACTTAATTAATATATTGATGTGCTACAGAATAAATAATAAAGAAGTTAAAAATCTTTGAATATCTTGTCGAATTGGATGTCCTCGTCACTCTGAGTTATGTTTATTTCTTCGGTCGTGTCAAAATAGCTTGTATCACCTTCGCTCTTCACTTGCGGGATGTACGGTGGTCTTGTTGACTGCAAGTAGATGTCCATCCAGTTTATTCCGGTGAAGAAGACGTGATTTTTTATGTCGTAAACACCTCTTTTTAATATGCCATACCTAGTCGATAAAGCATTGCTTTTTAAAAGTCAAAAAAATACTTGACATTATCTTACCTTCTCGATAAATCAATTTGCAACAAATTTCTAATTAAATCCTTAATTTCCACGCTAAAATCGGTAGGATACCGGTACTTCAAGCTGACAATTTTCTCGAACGTGATCATTTGATCGGCGTCGTAAAAAGGGGGGAAGCCAGCGACCATTTCGTACACCAAAACGCCGAAGGACCACCAATCGACGCTTTTTCCGTAGCCTTTGGATAGGATAATTTCCGGGGCTAGGTAATCGGGCGTTCCGCATAAACTCCAAGTCCTGGTTTTGACGTATTTACAAAATCCCAAATCGGTGATTTTGATATAACCGGTCGAATCGATCATGATATTTTCAGGTTTTAAATCTCTGTAGACCAAATGAAGATAGTGGAGGTATTCGAGTGCTAAAACGACTTGCGCGCTGTAAAATTTACATTGTTCTTCTTTGAATCTTTTGACTCTAAAAAGAAATTATGAAAAATATGTTAAGTAAGCAGAAATTGAGATGTTTTTTGTGCTAACTGTTATTCTATAAACTGCATCTTCAACAGGTGTAATAAAGTAGTAACAGGTCTATAACAGCTGTAATTTTCAGGATTAACAAATCAATCTATCTGCTAAATAGGTATATATAGAAATCGTTCCTAAGTCAAGTACTTTGGTCGTAATACACATTTTCCAAAATAAGACACGTATTACTCAAATGCACAAGCTGAAATTTGCAAATACTCTCCCAACCAAAGTAAAACAGATTGAGAGCTCTAATTTTCAGGATTAATAAACCAATCTATCTGCTAACTAGGCATATACAGAAATCATTTCTAAGTAAAGTACTTTGGTCGTAATACACATTTTTCCAAAATAAGACACGTATTACTCAAAAGCACAACAAACTGAAATTTGCAAATACTCTGCCAACCAAAGTAAAACAGATTGAGAGCTCTAATTTTCGGGATTAATAAACCAATCTATATGCTAACTAGGCATATACAGAAATCATTTCTAAGTAAAGTACTTTGGTCGTAATACACATTTTTCCAAAATAAGACACGTATTACTCAAAAGCACAACAAACTGAAATTTGCAAATACTCTGCCAACCAAAGTAAAACAGATTGAGAGCTCTAATTTTCGGGATTAATAAACCAATCTATATGCTAACTAGGCATATACATAAATCATTTCTAAGTCAAGTACTTTAGTCGTAATACACATTTTTCTAAAATAAGACACGTATTACTCAAAAGTACAACAAACTGAAATTTGCAAATACTTTGCCAACCAAAGTAAAACAGATTGAGAGCTCTAATTTTCGGGATTAATAAACCAATCTATATGCTAACTAGGCATATACAGAAATCATTTCTAAGTCAAGTACTTTGGTCGTAATACACATTTTTCCAAAATAAGACACGTGTTACTCAAAAGCACAACAAGCTGAAATTTGCAAATACTCTCCCAACCAAAGTAAAACAGATTGAGAGCTCTAATTTTCAGGATTAATAAACCGATCTATATGCTAACTAGGCATATACAGAAATCATTTCTAAGTCAAGTACTTTGGTCGTAATACACATTTTTCCAAAATAAGATACGTGTTACTCAAAAGCACAACAAACTGAAATTTGCAAATACTCTGCCAACCAAAGTAAAACAGATTGAGAGCTCTAATTTTCAGGATTAATAAACCAATCTATATGCTAACTAGGCATATACAGAAATCATTTCTAAGTCAAGTACTTTGGTCGTAATACACATTTTTCTAAAATAAGACACGTATTACTCAAAAGTACACCAAACTGAAATTTGCAAATACTCTCCCAATCAAAGTAAAACAGATTGAGAGTTTTAATATTTTCAGGATTAATAAAAAATTAAGCAGTTTAGCATAAATTCCTTACTTTTTCAAATAGCAAAACATATCTCCTCCGTTGATGAACGGCAACACAAAGTAAAGATAGCTGACGTCCTTAAACGATGACTCGAGATGTATTAAAAGTGGGAACGAGATGGCTTGAAGAATTCTCGCTTCGTAATAAGTATGGTCCACTTGTTTTAGTTTGACGAGATGAGCCTTCTTTTGAATTTTAACCGCGTAATGAGTGTTGGTGATCTTGTGCATTGCGAGGACGACTTGACCGAATGCGCCTGAGCCTAGAACTCTGATCAATTCGTAACCGACAAAGGGGCCCGACGATTCGGGTATTCTGGCCCAAACTTTGTCAAACTGCTGCTTGAATATGTCCAGGATTCGTTCGTATTCTATGTCTGTTGAGGCCTAGAAATTTTTTTCTGGTATTAGAGATTTTTCTGTTAACTTATTGGTGATTATTTTGTACCCTTTGTCTTGTGTCTTGTTTTCCTGATCGTATTTCTCCGAGGAATTTTGTTAGTGGGCTAGTCATCTTGAATTAGAATTTATCGTTCACTGGATAAAGATGATTTTAAAAGAATGTATCTTTCAATTTCTCTTGACACTGATGTGCATAGAAGTCAGCCTTCTATTTGTTTATTTTTATTTGTCTATCTATTGAAGCGAGTCAATTAAGTCAATTAAGATTCAAAGAAATGAAAAACATACTTTTTATATAGTTTTTAAAATCATGTTTTATTCATAAAAGACATATTGTTAATTACAGAACCAAAGGATATAATATTCTTATATAAAAATTCTATAATTTACACATTGTTTTTGGGCTTAGGGTGGTACCTATGATGAGGTTGGTTGTCACGGAAAATATGTGGCCATTTCTCACGAATCTTCGGTATCTAAAAAAAAAATACCAAAGATTATTGTCAAATAAACAACAATAACCAAAAGTTATATTAACGCAAACTATATTAACACATATTCACACGACATTAGTAATAAAACTGATTTTTGTAAACATTTTCCCAGCCACAGTAAAAAGATGGAAAGCTCTAATTTTCAGGATTAATAAACCAATCTATCTGCTTACCAGACATATATAGAAATCATTGCTAAGTCAACTGCTTTGGTCATAATACACATTTTTCCGAACCAAAACATATTCTACTGAATTCAACCAAATTCACAACTAACACAATTTTGCAAATATTCTCCCAACCAAAGTAAAACAGATAGAGAGCTCTACTTTTCTGGATTAATTAACCAATCTATATGCTAACCAGACATATATAGAAATCATTGCCAAGGCAACTACTTTGGTGGTAATGCACATTTTTCCAAAACAAGACATTTGGAACTCAAACACAACTAAATGAATTTTTCACATATTCTCCCTACCAAAGTAAAACAGATAGACTGCTCTAATTTTCAGGATAAATAAACCAATCCATCTGCTAACCAGGCACATATAGAAATCATTTCCAAGTCAACTATTTTGGCCGCCATGCACATTTTTCCAGAACAAGACACATACTTGCATGACCTACCTACTACTCCAATTCACAATTAACTGAACTTTTCAAATATTCTCCCAACCAAAATAAAATAGATAGACAGCTCTAATTTTCATGATTAATAAACCAATCTATCTGCTAACCAAGAATATATAGAACTCATTTCTAACTCAACTATTTTGGTCGTAAGTTGAATTTTTCCAAAACTAGACATTTAGAACTCAAATGTACAACTAACTGAATTTGGATATATTCTCCCAATCAAAGTAAAATAGATAGACTGCTCTAATTTTTAAGATTAATAAACCAATCTATCTGCTAACTAGACATGTATAGAAATCATTTCCAAGTCAACTACTTCAGCCGTAATGTACATTTTTCCAAACCTAGACATTTTGAACTCAAACACACAACTAACAAAATTTTACAAATATTCTCCCAACCAAAGTAAGACAGATAGACAGCTCTACTTTCCAGGATTAAATACTTACGTTTTCTTTTAGCCATTTTGCCACATATTCATCGTCTGTCTCATGGTGGAAATTCTCAACTTTCGGGATAAACGGCCCCGTATAAACATCCTTCTGGTTCATGTAATCGTAGGCGCACTTATATATCCCATCCTCCAGACTTTTGACCATATACGGACCTTCCAATTCATAACCCAACTTCCTGTAATAATTTCTCGTACCCACACCGGAAATTACAGCAATCTTCTTCGACTTGTGCTCGTTCTTAGCGATCCTTTCCGCCTGCTCCATCAGCAACCAACCGAAACCCTTGTGTTGGAATTTATCCAGGTGACGTTCACTTACCGACACAACGGACCCGTAAACGTGCAGCTCACGGACCACGGAGCACCCACCCAAGAGTTCCGGACGATACGTTTTATCTGCACATTTCCTCAACCTAAAAAGAAGTAGAAGTCGTAATAACAGGTAGTAAGAAAACATAAAAAATATCAATAAAGTGTCAAATATGTCAAACAACTGTCAAATATGCCAAAGAACTGTCAAATATGCCAAAGAACTGTCAAATATGTCAAAAAATGACAGCTGTCAAAAGTATAGGTTATGATTAGTGGTCTTATCAATAAACTGTCAAATATGTCAAAAAACTGTCAAATATGTAAAAAAAAACTGTCAAATATGTCAAAAAACTGTGAAATATGTCAAAAAAAAATGACAGCTGTCAAGAGTATAGGTTATGGTTGAGAGCAGTGCAGCCAACAGTTACCTTAAAAGTCCGATGAGAATGTCTTTTTCGGGGTCCTCGTAGCTGAGGAATGATTCCCAGCCTCCGTTGGCGACGTATTCCCTCCGGACGAACTGGATTTTGTCGGGACGGACTTTCTGGTGGATTTCGGTGATGCCGACTTCTCTGGTACGGATGTCGCGACACTTGAGGCCAAGGTCGGCCATCCTTGCCAGGGCCAGCTCCCTCAAGTTGCCATGTTCTACACCGGAACTAAAAGGAAATTTTGAACGGTTATTTTCGAAATTGAATTGAAACTTCAAACTTTTTTTTATGTAGATAGAAAGCTGTGATTTTCAGGATTAATAAACCAATCTATGTGCTAACCAGGCATATATAGAAATCATTTCTAAGTCAATTACTTTGGCCGTAATGCACAGTTTTTCAAAACACAACATCTAAACCTCAACCACACAACTAACTGAATTTTGGAGACATTCTTCCGACCGAAGCAAAACAGATAGAAAGCTCTAATTTTCAGGATTAATAAACCAATCTATGTGCTAACCAGGCATATATAGAAATCATTTCTAAGTCAATTACTTTGGCCGTAATGCACAGTTTTTCAAAACACAACATCTAAACCTCAACCACACAACTAACTGAATTTTGGAGACATTCTCCCAACCGAATACAAAGTTGTAATTTTCAGGATTAGCAAATTATTTGGAGCAGAAAGAAAGCCCGTACCTCACTAAAGGCATCGGAATGTCACGTTGCACCCGGTAAACGCGAGTCCACGGCGGTACCAAAGCCAGAATATTAGCCACCAAATCAACCAACACGGACGGAGGGTAACTCTTGTATCGACCGGTCTTCCACAACTCGTACAGTCCAGTACCTCGGATAACCAACGTCGGGTAAATTTTCAAGCCGTCCGCACGAAAATCCGGATTTTCAAAAAATTCCTACAATAAAAAACTTTATTTATTTTTAAATGTCAAAATTTCGACATTTAAAAATAAATAAGGTATAGAATATATAGATATAGGCAGAATAAGACATACAATAAATTGATTCAAGTCACGTTCGTAGTCGACATTTGGTAAATCAGGCATCATGTGCGCCACAACTTTATATCCAGTGTCTTTTGCCAGTTTAAAGGTATCACAGACAGCCTTGACAGTATGGCCGCGGTTCGTATCCCTAGCAACATCTTCGTAAACAGATTGGACACCTGTCAAAATTTAAGGTTAGAATAAAATATCATTAAACAGATTGGACACCTGTCAAAATTTAAGGTTAGAATTATCTACTTAGAGTCAAATATTGTTGACAACTCACCGATTTCTAATCTTGTGCAACCGTATTTCAACATATCGGAAAGATGTTTCTGCAAGCAATAATCCGGCCTGGTTTCTATAGTTATTCCTATACATTTGGAATTAGCCCTTTCCGAATACTTTACCGCTTCGTCGACGGAACTACTTTTATGTCCGGAGAGAGCGTCGTGCAGATTTCTTATGAAATAATCGCGGTAATCTTCAGGGAGACTCATGAAAGTTCCCCCCATCACAATAAACTCGACTTTATCCACGGAATGACCCAATTGTTTCAACTAAATAACCGAAAAATCAATTTTTTTCACACAAAATCGATAATAATATAAATTCTAACCTGTTCAACTCGATGTCGTGTCTGTATATACGGATCGTAACGCGCCCTAATTGCACGCATCGACGTCGGTTCATAACCTGTGTAACTCTGCGTGGAATACTCAAAATCCGAATCGGGGCCCCCTGGACAATAGACGCAGATATTTCCCGTGTAGTTAATATGGGGACAACGATGTGGTTTACACATAACCGCAACCACTGCAATCTGTCAAAATAAATTAAATATACACAAATTAGTATATAATATAAAATTACGTACACCACTAGCTGTCCGGATAGGTTTTGCCAATAATTTAGGTACCAGAGTTTTGCGATGTTCTTGCGGTACAGCCGCAATAATATCGACCAATCTTGGCGAAGTCGCCAGGCCGTATTTTGAGGCTATCTTGCATTTTAAGTGATTGAGATTCACGTTCTGCTTGCCTTTGTGCGCCTTGATCAGGTGCTGCACGATTTCAGCAACTGTAATCACCTTCTTCTCTTCGACGGTTAGGTTTGAATATGCTGCAGTATGTATTATTATTGTTATAAAGTAGTTAGGAAGTAGATATAAAAAGTACTCACGGTTTTTTGGTTTACCCATTATGCGTTACTTAATTATATGATTTGCTTGGCTTATAATAATTTCCTAATTTCACTTAAATTTGACGTTAATCGACAACATGTCACGGAATAAAAGTTAGGTTAGGTTGCCTTGTGTTTGGATGGTTCAAGCCGCGTTCACACTACGCTATTTTACCAGCCGCTAGGATTATTGCTTATATAGAATACATAAACAAAGCTAGAATACTAGAGGAGAACTCGGCAAATGATTTCATCTAAGATAACCAAAGCATCTGTGCAAATTTGTTCGTACATACAATCTTTGCACAAATTATTTCAACGTGAACAAGGACTTTAAAATAGTGGTCAAATTAATCATTAGAGTATTAGACGTTTTGAAAATGTTTATCAGTAAATTTGTCTTTTCAAATGGTCCCTTTGATTTTGTATTGTTTTGTCCGACATTTATCGCGGTTTCAACCGATATTCTTATCTTTATATTGTACACTAGACTCTTGGCAATAACTATTGTTAGTTTTGTTGGGATTGGGTAGTTATTTTTGAAGTTATTAGGATTTGAAACGTGATTACTAGCCGGTAAGAGATTGCCAGCTGGTAAAACAGCCGTGGTGTGACCGCGGCTTACACAGTAGACGATGCGTAGTCGATGGTGGCGCTGCGGTCGATTCGGGAATGTATTCCAATTTCTTGTTTCTACTCAGTTAGCAAATGGCGTCTGGGTGGTGGTGTACGTAAATTTTCTGCGTATCTCATGACTGAAAAGTTTCGTCGTCTCCAAATAATGTGAAATCATCACGAAACGAAGCATTTTACCGGTGCGATGTATTTCTAACAAGCCACCTCCGCCAATTTCCCGCGTATCGATGCATCCAAAGCGAGAAATCGCCGTACCGATATTTACAAACAACCACATATAAACAATGAGCGAAGAAGTCGAACTAAAAGTCCCGGACGAACGGCCGGTTTGGCCGCCTATAGCGGAAATCCCCGTTGCCCCGGTGGTTACCCCCCTGCCCAACATAGCAATCTCACCGGTACCACAAGGCGCCCCCGTACCGCAAACAAACTTTGCCGAATACGAGCTCCCTTTCGAATACATTCAACAAGGTTGGAAGAAATTCTGGTCGAAACGAGAGAACCGACCGTACTTCTGGAACAAATTAACCGGCGAAAGCCTCTGGGAGATGCCCCCATTAAACAAACCGCAATTCGATCCGATCACCGATCCTTTGGGTATAGGCCCTGTAGCGGGTCCACCACCTGCACCCATGCAAAGCCCGATACCCGTTGCCAAGCGACGACCGTCGGAGGAACTCGTGGGACCCCAGGCGAAGAAATTCGTACTCGCGGGGCCTTGGGATCTTGACGTAGGGACGAACGTTGTTATATTCGAGAGGCCCCCGTGCAATTACATGCATTCGCATCCGGAAATCGAGGCGTATCGGTGTAGTTTACTCTCGAAATTAAGACAATGTTACCAGGAGTTGTGTCACTCGAGGGAATCGATTGATGCCCCAAAAGATTCGTTTAATCGGTGGTTGATGGAACGCAAAGTGATCGATACAGGTATTTTTATAATTTATAATCACCTGAATTAAAAAAAAAAAAAAACCTGTTGTTCCATGAAATTTGACAGTTAAACTTGTGATTCCTTAAATTTTAGAGGTTAGAAACAAATTTTCCATGACACTCTAGTAGTTTTTTGTTTTTTTCTTTATTAAAAACGTGCAATACACATTCTAATTAATAATAATAATATAACCGTAGGTTGCGATGCATTACTCCCGAGTAATTGTTATCCGGAAATATCAATGTCGATGTACAAAGAGATAATGAACGACATACCGATAAAGTTGGTGAGGCCCAAGTTTACTGGGGATGCGAGGAAGCAGCTGTCGAGATACGCTGAGGCGGCGAAATCGATTATGGAATCTCGTAATGCGGAGGCGGAAAGTAGGAAAGTTGTTAAGTGGAACGTGGACGAGACGTTTCAGTGGTTGCGGAGGACGGTGGGGGCGACGTACGATGATTTCCAGGACCGGCTGGCCCATCTGAAGCAGCAGTGCCAGCCACACCTTACGGAAACGGTGAGGAATTTTTTAAAGGAGGTGTAATTTTGCTATTTTTTAATAATTTTGTTTGTTCGGTAATTTTTCTTGGGGAATATTGTGTGTTGAACCACTGTATTGAAAAATACGGTGACTTTAACCACTATTGATGCCTTTATACTGTTTATTGGACTCTGAAGAATAATTCTTGTTAATTTCATGAACATTGATGGCATATTTTGTAACTTATTAATTTTTTCCATTTTACTTTAATAAATTTGCTGTTATATTTTTTCTTTGGAAAATACAGTGACATCAACCACTATTTATGCTTTTACATTGTTTATTAGACTCTTAGGAATAATATTTGTTAATTTCATGAACATTGATGGCATATTTTGGAACTTATTAATTTTTTCCATTTTACTTTAATAAATTTGCGGTTATATTTTTTCTTTGGAAAATACAGTGACCTCAACCACTATTTATGCTTTTACATTGTTTATTAGACTCTTAGGAATAATATTTGTTAATTTCATGAACATTGATGGCATATTTTGTAACTTATTAATTTTTTCCATTTTACTTTAATAAATTTGCTGTTATATTTTTTCTTTGGAAAATACAGTGACTTCAACCACTATTTATGCTTTTACATTGTTTATTAGACTCTTAGGAATAATATTTGTTAATTTCATGAACATTGATGGCATATTTTGTAACTTATTAATTTTTTCCATTTTACTTTAATAAATTTGCTGTTATATTTTTTCTTTGGAAAATACAGTGACTTCAACCACTATTTATGCTTTTACATTGTTTATTAGACTCTTAGGAATAATATTTGTTAATTTCATGAACATTGATGGCATATTTTGGAACTTATTAATTTTTTTCATTTTATTTTTAATATGTTTACCTTAATATTTTTTTCATTGGAAAATACAGTGACTTTAACCACTATTGTTGTCATTATAATGTTTATTAGTGTTCTATTTTGAAAGTTATGATTTTTTTGGAATTTTATTTCTAATAAGTTTACCTTATTTGACTGCTATAAAGACTTACAATAAGTTTTCTTAAGGTAAAATCCTCCGTCGAAGGAATCTGCTTGAAAATATTCAACCTATCTGCCGAATACGCCCGCAAAGTACGGGAAAAATCAAACATAATCCTGAAAGAACACGGCCTCGAACTACCACCTCCCCTGCCAAACAACAGCACGCGAAAAGTATGGTGCTATCCCATACAATTCCAAATCGGCTGTCCACGATTACCCGTCATCGAATATTTATCAGACAGAGACCAGGCCATGCTCAGATTTCAAGGGGACACGTTAGCCATCAATGCCACACACTTACAGAAACTGGTAATAAATATAATCAAATTATCAAATAATATAAATTTCCTAATTATTATTATAAGTAATGACTAATTTTTTTTTGTAGGAGCACCTCTACAGGCACATGTGCTTTGACGATAGAAAATTCGAACTGTTCATACCTAGGGTTTGGGTCGTCTTGAAGAGATACGCGACGTTTCTCGGGGTGAATCCCTCTTCGAGTACGGCAAACGCGGACGTCCATGACACGCAGGCTTCGCTACCGGTTACGGTGTTTGAGTGCTTGCAGAGGATGTTTTCTGTGACTTTTGAATGCTTTGCCTCGCCTCTCAATTGCTACTTCAGGCAGTATTGTTCGGCGTTTGCCGATTGCGACTCCTATTTTGGAAGCAGAGGGTAAGATGTCTTGAGAAAACGTTAATCTTGCTGATAAGTTAACTTAAATTGAGATACGTTCACTATTTTTGGACCTACAAAGGTAACATGTTTTTCAAACGCGAAAAGCTATGAGATGGGAAATTATTTCTGGATTGATATGGGTATAGATCGATTGGGAAAAGGTTAATCTTTCCAATAAGCCAAGTTGCATCATGATATCTTCACTATTTTTCAAGTTACATCTGGTCAACATACACATTTGCTTAGTTGGACCTACATAGGTAATACTTTTTTCAAATGCAAAAAACTATGACAAGAGAAATTATTTCTGTATTGATATAGGCATAGATCGATTGGGAAAATGCTAATCTTTCCAATAAAGCAACTTGCAACAAGATACGTTCACTATTTTGCAAGTTACATCTAGTCAAAGTACACATTTGCTTAGTTGGACCTACAGAGGTAATATTTTTTTTAAACGCCAAAAACAATAAGAAGGGACATTATTTCTGGCTTGATATGGGTATAGATTGATTGGGAAAATGTTAATCTTTCCAATAAACCAACTTGCAACAAGATACATTCACTATTTTGCAAGTTACATCTAGTCAAAGTACACATTTGCTTAGTTGGACCTACAGAGGTAATATTTTTTTTAAACGCCAAAAACAATAAGAAGGGACATTATTTCTGGCTTGATATGGGTATAGATTGATTGGGAAAATGTTAATCTTTCCAATAAACCAACTTGCAACAAGATACGTTCACTATTTTTCAAGTTACGTCTGTTCAAAGTACACGTTTGCTTTGTTGGACCGACATAGGTAATACTTTTTTCAGACGTAAAAAACTATAGGAAGGGAAATGATTTCTGGATTGATATAGGCATAGATCGATTGGAAAAAATGTTAATCTTTCCAATAAACCAACTTGCAACAAGATACGTTCACTATTTTGCAAGTTACATCTAGTCAAAGTACACATTTGCTTAGTTGGACCTACAGAGGTAATATTTTTTTTAAATGCCAAAAACAATAAGAAGGAACATTATTTCTGGATTGATATGGGTATAGATTGATTGGGAAAATGTTAATCTTTCCAATAAACCAACTTGCAACAAGATACGTTCACTATTTTTCAAGTTACGTCTGTTCAAAGTACATGTTTGCTTTGTTGGACCGACATAGGTAATACTTTTTTCAGACGTAAAAAACTATGACAAGAGAAATTATTTCTGTATTGATATAGGCATAGATCGATTGGGAAAATGTTAATCTTTCCAATAAACTAACTTGCAACAAGATACGTTCACTATTTTGCAAGTTACATCTTGTCAAAGTACACGTTTGCTTTGTTGGGTGTACAGAGGTAACAATTATTCAAACGCGAAAAACTATGAAAAGAGAAATTATTTCTGAATTGATATGGGGACAGATAGATTGGGAAAATGTTAATCTCTCTAATGAGGTAACTTGCCACAAGATACGTTCAGTATTTTGCAAGTTACATCTAGTCAAAATACACGTTTGCTTTCTTGGACCTACAGAGGTAACACATTTTTCAAATGCGAAAAACTATGACAAGGGAAATTATTTCTGAATTGATTGGGAAAATGTTAATCTTTCCAATAACCCATTTTACATCTAATTATGTTCATTACTTTTCAAGTTACGACCTGTAATATTCAACAAAACACATTTTCTTGTTCTCTCGTAGTCCATTTCTGCAATTGAAGGCCGTCTCGGGCTCTTTTGAAGCGAATCCGCCGTACTGCGAGGAACTGATGGAGGCCTCCATCGAACACATGGAGCGGCTCCTCACCGACAGCCAAGAACCGCTCAGTTTTATCATACTCTTGCCCGACTATCGAGACCCTACGCCCACAGCACTCGAACGCGCCGAATCCAGCCAATTCAAACGAAAACAAGTCACGATACCCGCTTTCGAACACGAATTCAGGCACGGCCTTCAACACGTACTAAATAGGTACATCACTTTTTCTTGATAGTTTTTTGACATTTTGATAGTTTTTTTACGTGTTTTATTGTTTTAAATTCTGACATGTTGACAGTTCTTTGATATTTGACAGTTTCTTGACGTTTTACTGCTTTAAATTCTGACATTTTGACAGTTTTTTACGTGTTTTACTGTTTTAAATTCTAACATTTTGACTGTTCTTTGACATTTTGACTGTTTTTTTTCGTGTTTTAATGTTTTAAATTCTAACATTTTGACAGTCCTTTGATATTTGACAGTATTTTGACATTTTACTGTTTTAAATTCCGACATTTAGGCAGTTATTTGACATTTTGACAGTTTTTACATGTTTTACTGTTTTAAATTCTGACACTTTGACAGTTCTTTGATGTTTGACAGTATTTTGACGTTTTGCTATTTTAAATAATATTCTTTTGAGTTTTTTACATGTGTTACTGTTTTAAATTTTGACATGTTGGCAGTTCTTTGAAATTTGACAGTATTTTGACGTTTTACTGTTTTAAATTATGATATTTTGACAATTCTTCGACATTTTGATAGTTTTTTTGACGTTTCACTGTTTTAAATTCTGATATTTTTTGCCAATTCTTTGACATTTGACATTATTTTGACTTTACTGTTTTAAATTCTGACATTTTGACAGTTCTTTGACATTTTGACAGTTTTTTATGTGTTTTACTGTTCTAAACTCTGTCATTTTGACACTTCTTTGACATTTTGACAGTTTTTTACATGTTTTATTGTTTGAAATACTGACAATTTGACAGTTCTTTGACATTTGACGTTTTTTTTACGTGTTTTATATTCCGACATTTTGACACTTCTTTTACATTTTAGCAGTTTTTTTGACATTTTACTGTTTTAAATTCCGACATTTAGGCAGTTATTTGACATTTTGACAGTTTTTACATGTTTTACTGTTTTAAATTGTGACACTTTGACAGTTCTTTGATGTTTGACAGTATTTTGACGTTTTGCTATTTTAAATAATATTCTTTTGACTTTTTGAGTTTTTTACATGTGTTACTGTTTTAAATTTTGACATGTTGGCAGTTCTTTGAAATTTGACAGTATTTTGACGTTTTACTGTTTTAAATTATGATATTTTGACAATTCTTCGACATTTTGATAGTTTTTTTGACGTTTCACTGTTTTAAATTCTGATATTTTTTGCCAATTCTTTGACATTTGACATTATTTTGACTTTACTGTTTTAAATTCTGACATTTTGACAGTTTTTTATGTGTTTTACTGTTCTAAACTCTGTCATTTTGACACTTCTTTGACATTTTGACAGTTTTTTACATGTTTTATTGTTTGAAATACTGACAATTTGACAGTTCTTTTACATTTTAGCAGTTTTTTTGAGATTTTACTGTTTTAAATTCCGACATTTAGGCAGTTCTTTGACATTTTGATAGTTTTTTACATGTTTTGCTGTTTTAAATGCTGACAATTTGACAGTTCTTTGATATTTGACAGTTTTTACGTGTTTTATTGTTTTATATTCCGTCATTTTGATAGTTCTTTACTTCTTTTACATTTTAGCAGTTTTTTTGACGTTTTACTGTTTTGAATTCTGTCATTTTGACAGTTATTTTACATTTTAGCAGTTTTTTTGACATTTTACTGTTTTGAATTCTGGCATTTTGACAGTTCTTTGACATTTTAACAGTTTTTTACGTGTTTTACTGTTTTAAATTCTGACAATTTGACAGTTCTTTGACATTTGACAGTATTTTGATATTTCACTGTTTTGAATTCTGACATTTTGACAGTTCTTTAACAATTTGGCAGTTTTTTGACATTTTATGTCATTTTTAACATATTGACAGGTTTTTGACATGTACTATTTTACATTTTGACAGTTCTTTGATAGCTTTTTATATGTTGAAAGTTGTTTGACAGGAACAACTAAGGTTAATTTTAATTTTAATCTAGATCTGAGATGAACGTGAGATCTGTGCACGGTACCGTAATAATCTGGTTGCAAAATGCGGCGGGTCACGCACGTTGGGGCCCCACGGAGGAGAGGGTGGAGGCGTTGCTGGAGGCGTTCAGGCCCGGTAGAGAGCGGGAACGTGATAGGCAGGAGCTGCTCAGTCCGACGCGGCAGGGTTCCACGTCGGACAGTAAGGAGGTATTAGTGCATTGAATAATTTAATTTTTTTTAACTCATAAAAGTTAACTAAGCCGCTAAAAGGTAGATTTACCGCTACTATGTTTGTCGTCGCTTGATGTTTTACAAACACAGGCGCACCGTGGTCCGTGTAAGATGCGAGTACCTGAATTTGTTTTAAAATTTGAGATTACGAATCAAAAAATTGAGAAAAGAATGGGAAATTGTTCGGGCGGATTTTGCAATTTTATTTACTTATGTACTAGCAAATTTCGGTTGTTTTTTTTTATATTGGCGCAATAGGTGATGATTGATTACTTCTGTGTACATAGTCATAGTTTATATACATATTATATATAGATAGATACGGAGAAAAATTTTATTTACTAAATATTATATATAGATGCAGAGTGTTGGAAAAATGATTGTACCATAGCCTTTTTTTTGCTTTTATTTTATACTAATTGTGTATTTTAGGTAGATTTGTACCTACTCTTAACTGTGGGAGTTATTATTTTATACATATATATATATTATTTTATATATATCGTATATGATATATATTTTTTCTTCGAAATTGTAATTATTTATATTTGTAAACTATATTAAACATCATTTCATGTAAGTGTGGGTCTTTTTGCCACTTTTAAAAACATTCCTTTTCTTACTGTACAACTTCCTATTTTTATTTTTAAAAAAACAAGTTTTTCCTTGAAAGAAACTAGTTTTTCCCTTAAAAAGCAAGTTTTTCCTTTCCCACAAAGTCCAGCGCCATCTTTTGACCTTTTACTGTTTTAAATTCTGACATTTTGACAGTTCTTTTACATTTTGACAGTTTTTTTTTACGTTTTACTGTTTTGAATTCTGGCATTTTGATAGATCTTTGATATTTGATAGCATTTTGATGTTTTACTCTTTTAAATTATGATATTTTGACAGTTCCTTGACATGTTGACATTTTTTTATGTGTTTTACTGTTTTAAATTCAGACATTTTTACAGTTCTTTGATATTTGACAGCATTTTGACGTTTTACTGTTTTAAATTATGATATTTTGACAATACTTTGTCACTGACAATTTTTTACGTGTTTTACTATTTTAAATTCTGACATTTTGACATTTCTTTGATATTTGACAGTATTTTACGTGTTTTACTGTTGCACAGTTTTTTTTGACCTTTTACTGTTTTAAATTCTGACATTTTTACAGTTTTTTGACATTTTGACAATTTTTTACATGTTTTACTGTTTTAAATTCTGACATTTTGACGGTTCTTTGATATTTGACAGTATTTTACGTGTTTTGCTGTTTTGAATTCTGGCATTTTGACGGTTCTTTGATATTTGACAGTATTATGACGTTTTACTGTTTTAAATTCTGACATTTTTACAATTTTTTGACATTTTGACAATTTTTTACATGTTTTACTGTTTTAAATTCTGACATTTTGACGGTTCTTTGATATTTGACAGTATTTTACGTGTTTTACTGTTGCACAGTTTTTTTGACCTTTTACTGTTTTAAATTCTGACATTTTGACAGTTCTTTGATATTTGACAGTATTTTACGTGTTTTACTGTTGCACAGTTTTTTGACCTTTTACTGTTTTAAATTCTGATATTTTTACAGTTTTTTGACATTTTGACAATTTTTTACATGTTTTACTGTTCTAAATTCTGACATTTTGACGGTTCTTTGATATTTGACGGTATTTTACGTGTTTTGCTGTTTTGAATTCTGGCATTTTGATGGTTCTTTGATATTTGACAGTATTATGAGGTTTTACTGTTTTAAATTCTGACATTTTGACAGTTTTTGATATTGGATAGTATTTTGACATTTTATAGTTTTAAAGTCTCACATTTTGACAGTTCTTTGATATTTGACAGTTTTTTGAAGTTTTTCTTTAAAAAAGACCAGTAGAGATGATTTCAACTAAGAACGTCACGTCACGTGACTTCCCGCCAAGTGCGCAGTAGACCACTTTCCATTTAGCACTGTAGATATATGGAGCTATTTATCAACGTCGTTATTTTCCCGCCGCGCAGGTGTACTGGTGGGGGAGTGACGTTCTTAGTTGAAATCATCTCTACCTTTCTCACAACGTCAAGCGCCATCTAGGGAATCTATGAGCCAACTGGTACAAACGCAATTTTTAATCTCACGATATTAGTTCCGCTACTTTACAACAGATGGCGCAGCGGTCGCCAGGTGGTTTGCAAAGTAACGCGTGCCACTAAACCTATAACTGTATAAGTTTCGCCACTGTACACCAGATGGCGATGACAGTATCGCATCTTACATTTTATTTTAGAACGGGACATGGCGGGTTTATGCACCTAACCTAAGATCTTCTTCTCCTCAAAGATAGGCTATGGAGTCCGAACCTAAAATCTGTATTGCAATCTGTCAAATACGTCAAATTTTTTTGCCTTATTAGAACTCGTACTCTCGTACAAGCAATATATTTTCTAGGGGTGTGTTCAAAACGCACACTTCTAAGCGGCAGAAATAAAACAAGATGTTTGTTTATTAAATACATATTTAATTAATCGGTTATTCTTACTTACATTCAATAGAAGGAATACAATAAGTTATTGCCGACGCACGCGTTGATTTGACGGCTCAGACTTAGAAATACAGTACGATAAATCTCCATTAGAAAAGTGTTTTTTTTTTGTTTGTTTAAAAAAGCAACGGAAATAATAGATATAGATGGAGGATATAATAGGCGATAATAATAGTAATAATAATAATAATCATAATGTATAAAATCACGATTACAACAACAACGGTTTTCTCTTGGCGACGATCCGAAAAAAAAAAAAAAGAAAAACAATAAGATGATATAATATATAATATGATGATTATAACAGCGATAATTTGATAACAAAGAAACAATTTCTCAGACAAAGAACGCACTTTATTTAGTATTATGTATGTACTTAATAATTAGAGAAGTAAACTATACACGATCACGCGACGATGAGGTGAGATGGCCACACTGTATATATACACGTAGCGCGTATACAGCGTGTCCACACGAACGACGAAACAGTGCACTCGATATTGCGATTTGGGTGTAGTAGTCAGGCACTGCATTGAGGTATTTATGAGAATACAGATATTACGGATGACGAACATCCTTTCAATATAATAATAATAATAATAATAAACAATTAGAAACTACCAGTCTTATCACAGAAAGAAAATTAAAAAACGCAAATCGGTTAATTATTAAACTAGTTATTAAAAGAATTACGACGCCCTCGCGTATTGGATCACCGAACTATACCTAACCGGCGAGAAATCCTTAACGGCGGACAAATTCTTAACGGCGGATAAATCCGTGACGGCGGACAAATCCTTAATGGCGGACTCCATCGATTTTAGGATCATTTTGGACCGCTTCCTCGGAGGTAGGCTCAACTCCGGGTCGGGTAGCTCCGGCGAGGGGGCTGGCGAAACCGGGTTCGAACTAGGGGGCGTCAACATCGGTTCTTCTTCTTCGCTCGAGGGAATCTCGGCGACGGCGATTGCCGCCTCGACCCGTCGCCTAATATCATCCCCGTGGTTCAAATGCACGTCGTACTGCGACGTGAAGTACGCGGGATGTCTCAACATCTCCTGCGGCGCTCTCGACATTAGATTTAGCACCATCTCGGGGTATTCCTCGTGGACGCGCTCGGTGACGGTCGCCGCGGCGGCGGCTAGGAGGTCAACTCCCGAGGAAGGCGAGGAATACTGCGGGCGCCCGTACAAATAATAACGGATATCGGAGTCGTAGGAGATGATCGGTTCTTGGTGCATCATCGGCGGCGGACTGTCTTTGTTCTCTTTATCGCTCGTGGAGGAACAGGAGGAGTCGCTGGGCGTCGAGGAAGGTGGAGAAACGGGCGCGGCGTTCTCCGAGTGGCTCTTGATGTGCGCCTCCATGCACTTCTTCGAGTTGAACGTGTCGTTGCAGATCGTGCATTTGTAGACTTTCTCGCCGTAATGCGCGACTTGGTGGAGCTTCAGAACGTGGTTATAACCGAAAGATTTCCCGCAGATCTCGCACGAATACGGCTTTTCACCCGTGTGGGTCCTCGAGTGCACCTTGAGTTGCTTACTGCACGTGAAACCTTTCTGGCAGACGCCGCAGACGTACGGCTTCTCGCCCGTGTGGGTCCTCATGTGGATGACCAACTGCCCGCTCTGGATGAACGTCTTCGAGCATACGGAACACTTGTGCGGACGCTCGCCGGTGTGGATCCTCATGTGCCGGTGCAGTTTCCCCGAATGTTCGAACGCTCTCGAGCAGACGTCGCACTTGTACGGACGCTCCTTGGTGTGGATGCGCCTGTGGACGCTCAAATTCTCCTTAACACTAAAACTCTTATCGCAGAACTCGCACTTGAACGGTTTCTCCCCCGTGTGGGTGCGGTAGTGGCGGGTTAAACGCGCGGGAACTGCGAAAGTCTTCGAGCAGATGTTGCAGCGATACGGTACGTCGCTCGAGTCTTTCTGGTGCGACTTCTGGTGCGCTTGGAACGCACTCTTCGACGCGAACACTTTGTTACACGGCTGACAATGGATCTGTTCTTGCGGGATGGGGATTTGCGGCACGTTTTGAAAACCGCCGATCGGTAGATCCGGGCTGCAGACCACGCGTTTCACCAGACGAGCCTCTTCGGACGTCTGAACTGGAGCCATCGGTAACGTGGCTTCGCTGTAGTAACCGACCATTTCAGGAACTGTTGTACACCACAACTCGGTGGTCTCCTCTGCAAAAAAAAAAACAAACCAAAACATTAGTTTCTACACACACAGAAAAAAAACAAACACCATCAAAAAAATCACAGACACACACCATTATTTTTCGGTTCCGCCTTGCAACGCATCAATAAATTCTTAATAAAAGTTTCTTGCGCGTCCTCAACTTTAACCGGTTGAGACATGATTGCAAATCTTCTTCAACTACAACTTTTTCAACTATAACTTTTTCTGTCGTCTTCGTCTGTCAACTATCTGGACACAAGTGATTCCCCGAAAGTGCAGCGTGATAATGCAAGAGATGACAAGTGTTGCGTTGCGTTGCGCGCTAGGCTCCGCCCGCTGCGTGTGCAAGTCGGCGTCGCGGTGGGGGTAAAATCTTAGGTCGGTTTTTGACCCCAAACAAACCGTTGGAGGGGAGGTACCCCCGCGCGCGAGCCTACGAGTCCGCGATTCGAAATAGGGACCGTAAATCTTCCATATTTTTGGAGGTTTTTTGGTTCCGGGGTATCATCGCTCAGGACACACTGTATACCGTATACCGACTTCGCTTACAGATAACATGGTCGCAATTTAAATACCTCAAATGGAGACGATCTAATTGAACTCATCAAGTATAATAAACCATCAGCTTTACCGAAAAAAGTTTGATAAAACGTTTGTCAGTCTCAAAGATTTTGATGTTTCTATAATTTTGACGTTTCTATTATTTTGACGTTTTTATAAATTTGACGTTTCCATCATTTTAGGGTTTTTGTCATTTGTAAGTTGTCATTTTGACGTTTCTATCATTTTGACGTTTCTATGATTTTGACATTTCTATCAGTTTGACGTTTATATCATTTTGACGTTTTTATAAATTTGACGTTTCTATCATTTTGGCGTTTCTATAAATTTGATGTTTCCATCATTTTGACGTTTCTATCAATTTGACGTTTCTATGATTTTGACATTTCTATCATTTTGACGTTTCTATCATTTTGATGTTTATATGATTTTGACGTTTTTATAAATTTGACGTTTCTGTCATTTTGGGGTTTCCGTCATTTGCAAGTTCTATCATTTTGACGTTTCTATAATTTTGATGTTTCTATGATTTTGACGTTTTTATAAATTTGACGTTTCTGTCATTTTGGGGTTTCCGTCATTTGCAAGTTCTATCATTTTGACGTTTCTATAATTTTGATGTTTCTATGATTTTGACGTTTTTATAAATTTGACGTTCCTGTAATTTTGGGCTTTCCGTCATTTGCAAGTTCTATCATTTTGACGTTTCTATGATTTTGACATTTCTATCAATTTGACGTTTGTATCATTTTGAAGTTTCTATAAATTTGACGTTTCTATAATTTTGATGTTTCTATAATTTTGACGTTCTTATAAATTTGACATTTCTGTCACTTTGGGGTTTCCGTCATTTGCAAGTTCTATCATTTTGACGTTTCTATGATTTTGACATTTCTATCAATTTGACGTTTGTATCATTTTGACGTTTCCATCATTTTGACGTTTCTATAAGTTTGACGTTTCTATGATTTTGACATTTCTATCAATTTGACGTTTGTATCATTTTGACGTTTCTATCATTTTGACGTTTCTATAAATTTGACGTTTCTATCATTTTGACGTTTCTATCATTTTGACGTTTCTATCATTTTGACGTTTCTATTATTTTGACGTTTCTATAAATTTGACGTTTCTATCATTTTGACGTTTCTATAAATTTGACGTTTCCATCAATTTGACGTTTCTATAAATTTGACGTTTCTATCATTTTGACGTTTCTGTCATTTTGGGGTTTCTGTCATTTGCAAGTTTTATCATTTTGACGTTTCTATCATTTTGACGTTTTCGTCATTTGAAAGTTTCTATGATTTTGACGTTTCCATAAATTTGACGTTTCCATCAATTTGACGTTTCTATCATTTTGATGTTTTTATACATTTGACGTTTTCGCCAATTTAACGTTTCTATCATTTTGACGTTTTTATACATTTGACTTTTCTATCAATTTTACTTTTTTGCTTGATTGACATGGTAACCGTTGACAAATCTGACGTTAGTGCAATTCTAACCTCAAAACAAAAACTGACCTTTTTTGATAAAAAGCGCCCTGATCTGATATTATCACGGTTTTAATATAAAAATCAGCCTTAATTCAATTCTAACCTTAAACACTCTTGACTTTTCGTACTAATCGTATTCATAACTCAATTAAAAAAAAAACACACATTTTGAGGTTAGGTCAAGACAGAAAAAAATTAAAAGTGAGATCCGAATCGCTGACCATCCGTAATCTGCCCTAGCTAAATTGTTTATTACTACCGAGCGACCGACCGTTGCGCGCGATCGTTCTATTTATAAAATTCGAGATTTCGGCCGAAACAAACGCCGGCCGTATATATTTATTGTGCGTTATCGGCGAGCCACGAGTTCGAGCGGAGGCTAGTCACCGGGGTTTTTCGTCGGCGCGCGGTCTCCTCGATCGCGGCGCATACGGCCGTTCGTACGCGAGCGGACACGAGCATCCGGCCGCGGTGAGGCGCCTCCACGTGGAGGTTACTGCCGCTTTTTCTGTACGATCACCGACCTCGACAACCTAGAGAAACGTAGGTCGCGCGCGCCCCCCCCCACCACCACCATTTTGCGGACACCGAAATTCACTGTTTTTTTTTTCGGGTTAAATTTTTTTTTTGTTTTAATTAGTTTAACGATAATAAATTATTTAAGCGTTTGGTTAAAAATGGGGAAATTATCAAATCAAATCGAATCGGATCGGATAGATAACTAATTATTATGTATTAGGTGATTAGAGCGTTAAATAATTGATGATTGTTTAATAATAAATATTTGATAGAGCGTTACTTACGATTTTTCTAAAAATTGTTGGGTTGTTGGGATGTCGGATTTTTGGTTTCTCGCATCCGGGAATTCCGGGAAAATATCACTTTCTCTCGGTAATGGAACCGTGCTGGGTCACTTCGCGTTCGAATTCGGCAAAAATCACCGTTGATTCTGTTATTTTCGAGATGCGCGTTGCGGCGCGTGCTTTTTTCGGATCCTTGCTGAGCGCACTCCAAAATCAAACTAAAATGTTTACCTCCTACACGTTCGGCTCTCGACGTACCGCGTCGGAACTCCACGAAACCAGTTTCCCTTAGGCCCAGACTCCATGTTAACCCGTGCGGTGCCAAGAGACACGTGGAGGCGACCAACCGGGGTTTTTCGATCGCGCGCCTCGCCGATTTTTTTACACGTTTCCAACGCTCAAACTGCACCACAAACGGCGAAAACTTAACGTACACGAAACTAAACGAAACCCGAGCGATCCCGATCGATCCTAAACGAATTCCAGACCGTCCAAGGTCGAAATTGTTAAAATTACGCGAAGAAATTATCGAAACTGGGTGAAAATTAGCGATGGTCGGCTCGCGAATCGGCTAAATTCGTCGGGATAAGGCGATTTTTTGCGCGATTTCGCCGATAGTTGGTCGGGCACGTGTAGAATGAGAAACCGCGGTGAGTCGCCTCCGCGCGCCCAACTTTTTGGAGGTCAATATACCGAAAATTTCCCCCACCACGCGACCGCGAAACAATCGAAAATCATTGATCGGGTCGTGTGTCGTCGCCACACGAGAAACAATCGAATTATTATTTATTATTCGACTAGTTGGATCGATGATAATAATTTTGTTATTGGTGTTTGAGGGAATACGCGTAAAAAATCGGTTTGGCTTGTCGGATGGAAAGAGAAAGTGTCGGCCGAGGTCGGCCGAGGCGAGTCGAGCGCGTTCGACTGTCAGGGCCACCTTGACCAATCTCAACATAAGTTGTTTTAACTATTCTGCGGCGCGTGGTTTATAATAGTGGTTATGTGTTGTGCAACTTGTGCAGTTATGATGAAGAACACGATGAATATAGCGCAGACTTACGTGTTAAATAAAATTTTCCATTTTTTTTTCGATATTTCTCCTGAAAATATATATATATTTTTTTTAATGGAAATTTCGGTTACGGCTACTGTGATGCGTGCGCATCTTTGTACCCGGGCCTGCATATCATTTTTTGATGGTAGGAGGGGTGGGGGAAGGCAGGTTCGATGAACTTCTTCCTCCACGCGCTGGACGCCCTACATTACCCTAAAATGTTTCTCCCTTGGCCCAACACCCTAATGTGAGAAGCATCCCCTATATTTTCTACACCGCCATATGTTATGCTTATATTCTTGTAGCATATTAAACACATCCGTTCGAAATTCGAGTGTAACCGGTTTTTTCTCTTGTTCAAACATACCTCCCAATCATGTGCAGGATGAATAATATTTTAGGACAATTTTTCGCCAAATCTCCTGAAGGAAGTAAACAAATATCCTGAAAAACGTAAAGCAGGTAGCTAGCTGAGTCTTCAGGATTAATTACCCAAAGTATCAACTATCTAAGAGTGAATAATAATCATTTCTATCCTAATTGGTTTGCTCATACTTGGACATAAAGAAAAATCATGACATTCTACCACCTAATATAGACAATATTAAGTCAATTTTTCGATAAGTCTCCTGAAAAAAGTGAAGCAGGTAGCTAGCTGAGATCTTCAGGATTAATTACTCAAAGTATCAGCTATCCAAAGGTGTATAATAATCATTTCTATCCCAATTGGTTTGCTCATACTTGGACATAGAGCAAAATCATGACATTCTACCACCTAATATAGACAATATTAAGTCAATTTGTCGATAAGTCTCCTGAAAAAAGTGAAGCAGGTAGCTAGCTGAGATCTTCAGGATTAATTACTCAAAGTATCAGCTGTCTAAGGGTGTATAATAATCATTTCTATCCGAACTGGCTTGCTCATACTTGGACATAGAGCAAAATCATGACATTCTACCACCTAATATAGACAATATTAAGTCAATTTTTCAATAAGTCTCCTAAAAAAAGTGAAGCAGGTAGCTAGCTGAGATCTTCAGGATTAATTACTCAAAGTATCAGCTATCCAAGGGTGTATAATAATCATTTCTATCCCAATTGGTTTTCTCATACTTGGACATAGACCAAAATCATGACATTCAACCACCTAATATAGACAATATTAAGTCAATTTGTCGATAAGTCTCCTGAAAATAGTGAAGCAGGTAGCTAGCTGAGATCTTCAGGATTAATTACTCAAAGTATCAGCTATCCAAGGGTGTATAATAATCATTTCTATCCCAATTGGTTTGCTCATACTTGGACATAGAGCAAAATCATGACATTCTACCACCTAATATAGACAATATTAAGTCAATTTTTCGATAAGTCTCCTGCAAAAAGTGAAGCAGGTAGCTAGCTGAGATCTTCAGGATTAATTACTCAAAGTATCAGCTATCCAAGGGTGTATAATAATCATTTCTATCCCAATTGGTTTGCTCATACTTGGACATAGAGCAAAATCATGACATTCTACCACCTAATATAGACAATATTAAGTCAATTTTTCGATAAGTCTCCTGCAAAAAGTGAAGCAGGTAGCTAGCTGAGATCTTCAGGATTAATTACTCAAAGTATCAGCTATCCAAGGGTGTATAATAATCATTTCTATCCCAATTGGTTTGCTCATACTTGGACATAGAGCAAAATCATGACATTCAACCACCTAATATAGACAATATTAAGTCAATTTGTCGATAAGTCTCCTGAAAAAAGTGAAGCAGGTAGCTAGCTGAGATCTTCAGGATTAATTACTCAAAGTATCAGCTATCCAAGGGTGTATAATAATCATTTCTATCCCAATTGGTTTGCTCATACTTGGACATAGAGCAAAATCATGACATTCTACCACCTAATATAGACAATATTAAGTCAATTTTTCGATAAGTCTCCTGAAAAAAGTGAGGCAGGTAGCTAGCTGAGATCTTCAGGATTAATTACTCAAAGTATCAGTTGTCTAAGGGTGTATAATAATCATTTCTATCCTAAGTGGTTTGCTCATACATGGACATAGAGCAAACACATGACATTCTACCACCTAATATAGACAATATTAAGTCAATTTGTCGATAAGTCTCCTGAAAATAGTGAAGCAGGTAGCTAGCTGAGATCTTCAGGATTAATTACTCAAAGTATCAGCTGTCTAAGGGTGTATAATAATCATTTCTATCCTAAGTGGTTTGCTCATACATGGACATAGAGCAAACACATGACATTCTACCACCTAATATAGACAATATTAAGTCAATTTGTCGATAAGTCTCCTGAAAATAGTGAAGCAGGTAGCTAGCTGAGATCTTCAGGATTAATTACTCAAAGTATCAGCTGTCTAAGGGTGTATAATAATCATTTCTATCCTAAGTGGTTTGCTCATACATGGACATAGAGCAAACACATGACATTCTACCACCTAATATAGACAATATTAAGTCAATTTGTCGATAAGTCTCCTGAAAATAGTGAAGCAGGTAGCTAGCTGAGATCTTCAGGATTAATTACTCAAAGTATCAGCTGTCTAAGGGTGTATAATAATCATTTCTATCCTAAGTGGTTTGCTCATACATGGACATAGAGCAAACACATGACATTCTACCACCTAATATAGACAATATTAAGTCAATTTGTCGATAAGTCTCCTGAAAATAGTGAAGCAAGTAGCTAGCTGAGATCTTCAGGATTAATTACTCAAAGTATCAGCTATCCAAGGGTGTATAATAATCATTTCTATCCCAATTGGTTTGCTCATACTTGGACATAGAACAAAATTATGACATTCTACCACCTAATATAGACAATATTAAGTCAATTTTTCGATAAGTCTCCTGAAAAGAGTGAAGCAGGTAGCTAGCTGAGTCTTCAGGATTAATTACTCAAAGTATCAGCTGTCTAAGGGTGTATAATAATCATTTCTATCCTAAGTGGTTTGCTCATACATGGACATAGAGCAAACACATGACATTCTACCACCTAATATAGACAATATTAAGTCAATTTGTCGATAAGTCTCCTGAAAATAGTGAAGCAGGTAGCTAGCTGAGATCTTCAGGATTAATTACTCAAAGTATCAGCTATCCAAGGGTGTATAATAATCATTTCTATCCCAATTGGTTTGCTCATACTTGGACATAGAACAAAATTATGACATTCTACCACCTAATATAGACAATATTAAGTCAATTTTTCGATAAGTCTCCTGAAAAAAGTGAAGCAGGTAGCTAGCTGAGATCTTCAGAATTAATTACCCAAAGTATCGGCTAACTAAGGGTGTATAATAATCATTTCTATCCTAACTGGTTTGCTCATACATGGACATAGAGCAAACACATGACATTCTACCACCTAATATAGACAATATTAAGTCAATTTTTCGATAAGTCTCCTGAAAAAAGTGAAGCAGGTAGCTAGCTGAGATCTTCAGGATTAATTACTCAAAGTATCAGCTATCTAAGGGTGTATAATAATCATTTCTATCCCAACTGGTTTGCTCATACTTGGACATAAAGCAAAATCATGACATTCTACCACCTAATATAGACAATATTAAGTCAATTTTTCGATAAGTCTCCTGAAAAGAGTGAAGCAGGTAGCTAGCTGAGATCTTCAGGATTAATTACTCAAAGTATCAGCTATCCAAAGGTGTATAATAATCATTTCTATCCCAATTGGTTTGCTTATACTTGGACATAGAGCAAAATCATGACATTCAACCACCTAATATAGACAATATTAAGTCAATTTTTCGATAAGTCTCCTGAAAAAAGTGAAGCAGGTAGCTAGCTGAGATCTTCAGGATTAATTACCCAAAGTATCAGCTGTCTAAGGGTGTATAATAATCATTTCTATCCCAACCGGTTTGCTCATACTTGAACATAAAGAAAAATTATGACATTCTACCACCTAATATTGACAGTATTAAGTCAATTTGTCGATAAATCTCCTGAAAACAGTAAAGCAGGTAGCTAGTTGAAATCTTCAGGATTAATTGCCCAAAGTATCAGCTGTCTAAGGGTGTATAATAATCATTTCTATCCCAACTGGTTTGCTCATACTTGGACATAGAGCAAAATTGTGACATTCTACCACCTAATATAGACAATATTAAGTCAATTTGTCGATAAGTCTCCTGCAAAAAGTGAAGCAGGTAGCTAGCTGAGATCTTCAGGATTAATTACTCAAAGTATCAGCTATCCAAAGGTGTATAATAATCATTTCTATCCCAATTGGTTTGCTCATACTTGGACATAGAGCAAAATCATGACATTCTACCACCTAATATAGACAATATTAAGTCAATTTTTCGATAAGTCTCCTGAAAACAGTGAAGCAGGTAGCTAGCTGAGATCTTCAGGATTAATTTCTCAAAGTATCAGCTATCCAAGGGTGTATAATAATCATTTCTATCCCAACTGGTTTGCTCAAAATTGGACATACAGCAAGTTTGGGTTTGACCAAAAGTGGTTCTTTTCTCTTTTGAGGACCCGCTCCAAAGGTGCGTGCCTGACGACCTAAAATCAAGCATAAAGATTGTGTGCTGGCACCCATGTGCTACCTTAAACGGTGTCTGCTCTGTATGCAAGGCCTGCACGATTGTGCAAGAGTTTTGTCGGGAGCAAAGACCCCACGAAAATGCATCCGCTCCAACACGAAAATTTCTCAACGACGACTATGATGCATCCATCGTCAGACCCGAAGCATCTCCAAAGATCGTATCTAGACGGCTTTCGAAGCTTTCGCTTCGGCGTCGCTCTTAGAATTTAGTTTTTAAGAGCGCAAGGAAAGTTGTTACGCAACTTGGCCAAAGTTTCAAAACATTTTCGTAGCCTATTGGGCCAAGAAACTGTTTCTTCGTTGAAGCATGCATATTTTTCACCCAACAAAATATTGTTGTTTAAGGTGTAACGAACGTCTTACTCTATTTATATGTAGAAGAAAAAAAATTCTCTGTGTAAGTGATCAGTGATTGCTTACAATGTTGTAGGTAGAATATAAAAAGATAATATTAATTCGTGGTATCAGAATCACCGAACAAAAAAATGACCGAGAACAATAAAATATATGATTGCCAAAAAAAAAAAAAAAACGATAGCTCGCAAAATTAAACACTCGAAATTTGAATTGAATTGAGCTGATGACGAAACTGCCTAATGCTTGCGAGATAAAATCGTTATCTATATCAGTTCGTCGTGTACGAAAACAACCAAAATATCGATGTAAAATTCGCGACCACACTTTGGCAATCGCGCGAATGCATTATCGCCGTTTTATCGGGAAAAATTACCGTATTTCGGTTCGTTATCGGCACTAATATGTGTGCTAGGTACTCGAAAATGTAGGTAGAACGCTAAAAATACCAACTTATCTCTCGATTATTCATCGTTCCGTTGAATAATATTAAAATATTGAAAAAAAAAAAAAAACTGGGTATATACAGGGTGTGCATTGGCGGTTCTGACCTAAGATTTGACAAATCTAAAAGTTACTATTCAGTTGATAGGAAAGTGAAGTTGTTAAAGGTTAAGTTTTAGTAACTTTGACTAGCTCTGTGTATATGTCAAAATTTTCGATTTTAGTTATTGGGCATTCTAGAAATATGTGGTTAAGGCTTCCCACCTGTCCACATTCGCAATATGGACATTTTAGGATACATTTTAGGTTATCTGCTATCTGTTACTGTTGTTACGAATGTCCGGCAGGGGGCGTTTCGGGTTTGACGTTACTGTGGTAATAGCAGCAAAACACGGGTCGACAAAAATCGATTTTTTGGATCGAAAATTGTTTTTAAGGCCGTTTTTTTGCTCAAAACTCTTTGCGAAGGGTATTTAGAGGGATCTTATCGTAAGACATGAGAGCGAGCGGCTTTTATAAGGTCGGCAGGAACGGATAAAAAATGTAAATTTTTGACGTTCATCGATCCGCTTGTCGGAATTTCTAGACGTCACGTGACATTTTCTCGAGGTTCGCCTTCACCCGAAGAGGTGCAAAAACGTGATTTTTTTTTCAAAATTGACGCATTTAATTTACAATATATCGCGCAGTCCACGCGGAATTGTGTCCTTTTTTCAATTCGAGCGTCAAAAGTAATATCGAAAAGCCCAATTTTGCAGCTACTCGATCGCAAATGTCGGCGAAAATGGGCGATTCCGCTGAACGCGCCCTACACTTGAAAGTTCGTAATTAGTATAGGTAGATAGTAACTTGATTTTTTATTTTGACAAGAGTTGTCAGCAAATCTTGATTTCTATTTTTTTTTTGCTTGAATGCGATTGAAATCGGTGTTACAATCGGAATTACGAAGTTCGGCTTGTCCATAAACCTGAAATACGATTATTTTATTCTTGTATACAATCAAAATGGTAACAAATGAGTTTAGCATGCAAACCCTCTTTTAACACTTATAAAATCATGTACTGTTGAATATTTAATATATCTGGGCTGGAAATGATGAGAAATAGTAATACCTACTTATTTCTTTGATAAGTCTGCTCACTGCCGGTTGGCTTACAGACAAAGAAATATCTTGTCCTGTGCTGGTTTGGTAACAGCCGACAGTAAATACATATATAAATTTACAAGAAACCTTTAGGTGGAGTGGAATTTTTGTTCTTTGGATACTGCCTTGAACAAACTCTCCCATTTCTTCTATTAGATTTATCACGAGATCTTTCGACAGTCTGTACTGTTTCATAAAGAAGTCTGGAACTTCGAATGGGGAATAATCTTGTAAATTTCCCTAAAAAATACTTCTTTTTTTCCTACAGTTTTAATTGTAAATAATAGAAATATTTAATTGAAGTCATACTTAATTTTCACATCGTTAAATGCATCTATTGCATTGAAATTCGACATCACATCCATCAGATCCATTGCGATGACAAGTGGAAAATATTCTCCTGAAGAAAATAAAGCTGGTAGCTACCTGCAATTTTCAGGATTAATCACCAAAAGTATCAGCTATCTAAGGGTGTATAATAATCATTTCTATCCCAACTGGTTTCATCATAATTGGACATAAAGCAAAATCATGACATTCTACCACATAATATAGACAATACAAAGTCAATTTTTGGAAATATCTCCTGAAGAAAGTAAAGCTGCTGTCTAGCTACAATGTTCAGGATTAATTACCCGAAGTATCAGCTATCTAAGGGTGTATAATAATCATTTCTATCCCAACTGGTTTCATCATAATTGGACATAAAGCAAAATCATGACATTCTACCACATAATATAGACAATACAAAGTCAATTTTTGGAAATATCTCCTGAAGAAAGTAAAGCTGCTGTCTAGCTACAATGTTCAGGATTAATTACCAGAAGTATCAGCTATCTAAGGGTGTATAATAGTATACAATCAAAATGGTAATAAATGAGTTTAGCACGCAAACTCTCTTTTAACACTTATAAAATCGTGTACTGTTGAATATTTAATATATCTGGGCTGGAAATGATGAGAAATGGTAATACCTACTTATTCCTTTGATAAGTCTGCTCACTACCGGTTGGCTTACATACAAAGAAATATCTTGTCGTATGCTGGTTTGCTAACAGCCGACAGTAAATACATAATATAAATTTACAAGAAAACTTTAGGTGGAGTGGAATTTTTGTTCTTTGGGTACTGCCTTGAACAAACTCTCCCATTTCTTCTATTAGATTTATCACGAGATCTTTCGACAGTCTGTACTGTTTCATAAAGAAATCTGGAACTTCGAATGGGGAATAATCTTGTAAATTTCCCTAAAAAATACTTCTTTTTTTCCTACAGTTTTAATTGTAAATAATAGAAATATTTAATTGAAGTCATACTTAATTTTCACATCGTTAATTGCATTTATTGCATTAAAATTCGAGGTCACGTCCAACTGTGCGATGACAAGTGGAAAATATTTTGGAACTGTCAGATCCACAGTAGTTACTTATCAACTCAGTCACTAAATATTTTAAACACTTGGTTACTAAAATGTACATACAGAATACATATTGTTCCGCAAAGTTGTTATTTAAGAACTGAAAGTATCATTTAATAACTGACAGATTGACAGTTGTTACATATCCACTCAGTTGTAGAATATTCTAAACACTCAGTTACTAAAAGGCACATACAGAATACCAAACATCGGAAAAGAACTTTTGTGGTTGCTAACGTTAGTAACTTTGATACAGAATTGGACAGTTTGTCTGTTATCACGACGTGTGTGCATACATATATCTTCGAGACAACAACATTACAATTAAATACGACTACATATATGTACACATGTACATACTTAACAACAATATCTGACAGCTGCATGCGCGACCTCCAAATCCGTGCATAATAAATAATAATAACCCCTAAAATGCACCAAGTGTTAGTTGGTAAACATAAACATACACGAGGATCTAGGATAGGAGTGGCATAAAAGCGATAACGACGCAATATGTACTAGAATAATAAAATAACAAAAATAGCACTGCGCTTTTGTATGCACTATGTTATGTACAACTTTACACTTTCCTATTTTTTCTTTACCGCGAACGTAACGCGATAAAAATGGCTTTCATTACCGCACGGGCTGCTTGGGACGGCACGAGGAAGCCTTGAAAATTTGATTTGGTTTGACGCGTGGTTATGTGTTTTGTTTTGCTCGTTGCGGCACAATAATAAATTGCTAATGCTGGCAAATATAGGAGGTATCTGTAGCAGGCGTAAGTTGTCGAATATTGTGCTGCGCGTGTATGTATATTGTATATATGTATGTAGTATGTACTAAGTCAATATTTGGAAAATTCTCCTGAAGAAAGTAAAGCTGGTAGCTACCTGCAATTTTCAGGATTAATCACCAAAAGTATCAGCTATCTAAGGGTGTATAATAATCATTTCTATCCCAACTGGTTTCATCATAATTGGACATAAAGCAAAATCATGACATTCTACCATATAATATAGACAATACAAAATCAATTTTTGGAAATATCTCCTGAAGAAAGTAAAGCTGTTGACTAGCTACAATGTTCAGGATTAATTACCCGACGTATCAGCTATCTAACGGTGTATAATAATCATTTCTATCGCAACTGGTTTCATCATAATTGGACATAAAGCAAAATCATGACATGCTACCACATAATATAGACAATACAAAGTCAATTTTTGGAAATATCTCCCGAAGAAAGTAAAGCTGTTGACTAGCTACAATATTCAGGATTAATCACCAAAAGTATCAGCTATCTAAGGGTGTATAATAATCATTTCTATCCCTACTGGTTTCATCATAATTGGACATAAAGCAAAATCATGACATGCTACCACATAATATAGACAATACAAAGTCAATTTTTGGAAATATCTCCTGAAGAAAGTAAAGCTGTTGACTAGCTACAATATTCAGGATTAATCACCAAAAGTATCAGCTATCTAAGGGTGTATAATAATCATTTATATCGCAACTGGTTTCATCATAATTGGACATAAAGCAAAATCATGACATGCTACCACATAATATAGACAATACAAAGTCAATTTTTGGAAATATCTCCTGAAGAAAGTAAAGCTGTTGACTAGCTACAATATTCAGGATTAATCACCAAAAGTATCAGCTATCTAAGGGTGTATAATAATCATTTATATCGCAACTGGTTTCATCATAATTGGACATAAAGCAAAATCATGACATGCTACCACATAATATAGACAATACAAAGTCAATTTTTGGAAATATCTCCCGAAGAAAGTAAAGCTGTTGACTAGCTACAATATTCAGGATTAATCACCAAAAATATCAGCTATCTAAGGGTGTATAATAATCATTTCTATCCCTACTGGTTTCATCATAATTGGACATAAAGCAAAATCATGACATGCTACCACATAATATAGACAATACAAAGTCAATTTTTGGAAATATCTCCTGAAGAAAGTAAAGCTGTTGACTAGCTACAATATTCAGGATTAATCACCAAAAGTATCAGCTATCTAAGGGTGTATAATAATCATTTATATCGCAACTGGTTTCATCATAATTGGACATAAAGCAAAATCATGACATGCTACCACATAATATAGACAATGCAAAGTCAATTTTTGGAAATATCTCCTGAAGAAAGTAAAGCTGTTGACTAGCTACAATATTCAGGATTAATCACCAAAAGTATCAGCTATCTAAGGGTGTATAATAATCATTTATATCGCAACTGGTTTCATCATAATTGGACATAAAGCAAAATCATGACATGCTACCACATAATATAGACAATACAAAGTCAATTTTTGGAAATATCTCCTGAAGAAAGTAAAGCTATTGACTAGCTACAATATTCAGGATTAATCACCAAAAGTATCAGCTATCTAAGGGTGTATAATAATCATTTCTATCCCAACTGGTTTCATCATAATTGGACATAAAGCAAAATCATGACATTCTACCACATAATATAGACAATACAAAGTCAATTTTTAGAAATATCTCCTGAAGAAAGTAAAGCTGTTGACTAGCTACAATGTTCAGGATTAATTACCCGAAGTATCAGCTATCTAAGGGTGTATAATAATAATTTCTATCCCAACTGGTTTCATCATAATTGGACATAAAGCAAACTCATGACTTTCTACCACATAATATAGACAATACAACGTCAATTTTTGGAAATATCTCCTGAAGAAAGTAAAGCTGTTGACTAGCTACAATGTTCAGGATTGATTATCCAAAGTATTAGCTATCTAAGGGTGTATAATAATCATCTCCTGAAGAAAGTAAAGCTGCTGTCTAGCTACAATGTTCAGGATTAATTACCCGAAGTATCAGCTATCTAAGGGTGTATAATAATCATTTCTATCCGAACGGGGTTGCTCATAATTGGACATAAAGCAAAATCATGACATTCTACCACATAATATAGACAATACAAAGTCAATTTTTGGAAATATCTCCTGAAGAAAGTAAAGCTGTTGACTAGCTACAATGTTCAGGATTAATTACCCGAAGTATCAGCTATCTAAGGGTGTATAATAATCATTTCTATCCCAACTGGTTTCATCATAATTGGACATAAAGCAAACTCATGACTTTCTACCACTTAATATAGACAATACAACGTCAATTTTTGGAAATATCTCCTGAAGAAAGTAAAGCTGTTGACTAGCTACAATGTTCAGGATTGATTATCCAAAGTATCAGCTATCTAAGGGTGTATAATAATCATCTCCTGAAGAAAGTAAAGCTGCTGTCTAGCTACAATGTTCAGGATTAATTACCCGAAGTATCAGCTATCTAAGGGTGTATAATAATCATTTCTATCCGAACGGGGTTGCTCATAATTGGACATAAAGCAAAATCATGACATTCTACCACATAATATAGACAATACAAAGTCAATTTTTGGAAATATCTCCTGAAGAAAGTAAAGCTGTTGACTAGCTACAATGTTCAGGATTAATTACCCGAAGTATCAGCTATCTAAGGGTGTATAATAATCATTTCTATCCCAACTGGTTTGCTCATAATTGGACATAAAGCAAAATCATGACATTCTACCACATAATATAGACAATACAAAGTCAATTTTTGGAAATATCTCCTGAAGAAAGTAAAGCTGCTGTCTAGCTACAATGTTCAGGATTAATTACCCGAAGTATCAGCTATCTAAGGGTGTATAATAATCATTTCTCTCCCAACTGGTTTGCTCATAATTGGACATAAGGCAAAATGATACCATTCTGCCGTCTAAAGACAATACAAAGTTAATTTTTATCTAACTGTTGCTATAGCATTTTCAATCCATTTAGAACAAGATGATGAGATTTTTTTCTTAAGTAATGTACTGTTTTCCAAAACTTATAGTTATAGTACATATAATTATTGACAGTATGGGAGATATGTTAAATAACAAGAAATAAAATCTATGTAAAAGTCTGTCATGATTCTCAAATGTTTCAAATCTAATCTATATGACAAACTGGAAATTTGTGTGTGACCAAACGCAAGTTACTTATCTAGAACAAAAAAAAAATAACACCAAATAAACTTATTAGAGATTATAAACAACGATATCCACTTATATTTCAAAACAAATATTTTTGTTGTTATTCTAATGTTTGTGTGGTAGGTTAATAATAAAAAAACACAATGAAAATTAAGCTGGTAGATTTGCTATAATTGGGCATTGAACAAAATCATGACATTCTACTAGTTAAAGACAAAACAATGTCAATTTTTGGAAAATCTTATTCAGGAAGTAAAGCTGGTAACTGTTGCTAAACCTTTTTCAATCCATTTGAAACACTACGATGAGAATTGAAAAAATAAAACCAAATAAACGTATTAGAGATGATAAACAACGATATCCACCTATGTATATTTCGAAACATATATTTTTGTTGCTCCAATGTTTATTTGGAAGGTTAATAATAAAAAAAAAAACACGTCGTTCAAAGAATGTTTAATGTTCTCTGCGTACCTTTTACAATAACGTGGGTATGAAGTGAAGGTGTATTAGTAGTATGGAATCATGAGGAAATTAGTCACACGTGTTGACTGTTTATTGCCACCGCAGTGTAAACTTTAATTTGCCACGTGCGAAAAATACAATTGCGCCGTTTTGCCGGCGCACTAAAATCCCGATTGTAACGTTCACTGCGAAGTAAGGAATAATTCTAGTAAACAAGTTGACCTTTCCTCCATACAAACGCTTTTATGCAAGGTAATTTCGATGGCATTTCTATTTTACCTCTATAACTTATGTAATTATTTTATTTACCTAGATATGTTCGATGAGTATTGTTTTTTATATATTCTACTTTTTTGGGTAGATTAGAATTAGAACTTCTGACGCATCTGCTTATCCTTTATCAGGAAAATCGATTTTTTTTTCTAGAACGTACATACATATGTAGTTGCGTACTAAACTCCTGGTTACTAAAATCGCTAACACCTGGAATAAAGTCGATGTGTTTTGTTGTGAGAGGTTAATGATATTGAGTCCTTTAAGAAAAATCCAATCAAAAATAAGCAAACGCAGTAACCTTCCCTGACACATGACATTCTACCACTCACCTCCTGAAGAAAGTAAAGCAGTTAGGTAGCTGTTATTTTTAGTATTAATTACCCAAAGTATCATCTACCTAAAGATTTATTATAATAATCTCCATCCCAACTGGTTTGCTCATAATTGGACATGAAGCAAATCATGACTTTCTACCACCTAATATGGACAACACCAAATCAATTTTTTTGGAAAATTCTTGTAGACAAACTAAGGCAGTTAGGTAGCTGATATTTTCATGTTTGATTACCCAAAGTATCAGCTATCTAAGGGTGAATAATAATAAATTCTATCCCAACTAGTTTGGTCATAATTGTGGGTAAATCAAACCCACAACTGACATTCTACCACCTAATATCTGTAGATAATCAAGTCAATCTTTGGAAAATTCTCCTGGGCAAAGTAAAACAGTTATGTAGCTACTATTTTCAGGATTAATTATCCCAATTATCTGCTGTCAAAAGGCGTATAATAATAATTTATATGCCAACTGGTTTGTTCATAATTGGACATAAAGCAAAATCATGATATTCTACTACCTAATATAGGCAATACAAAGTAAATTTTTCGACAAATCTCCTGAAGAACGTAAAGCAGGTCGACAGCTGAAATTTTCAGACTTGATTACCCACAATATTAGCTATCTAAGGGTGTATAATAATCATTTCTATCCCAACTGGTTTGCTCATACTTGGACATACAGCAAAATCATGACATTCTACCACCTAATATAGACAACACAAAGTCAGTTTTTCGACAAATCTCCCGAAGAAAGTAAACCAGCTAGCTAGCTGAAATTTTCAAGATTAATTACCCAAAGTATCAGCTATCAGAGAGTGTATAATAATCATTTCTATCCCAACTGGTTTGCTCGTACATGGACATAAAGCAAAATCATGACATTCTACCACCTAATATAGGCAATACAAAGTAAATTTTTCGACATATCTCCTGAAGAACGTAAAGCAGGTCGCCAGCTGAAATTTTCAAGCTTGAGTACCTACAATATCAGCTATCTAAGGGTGTATAATAATCATTTATATCCCAATTGGTTTGCTCATACTTGGACATAAAGCAAAATCATGACATTCTACTACCTAATATAGATAATTCAAAGGCATTTTGTCGATAAATCTCCCGAAGAAAGTAAACCAGTTAGCTAGGTGAAATTTAAGGATTAATTACCCAAAGTATCAGCTATCAGAGAGTGTATAATAATCATTTCTATCCCAACTGGTTCCATCATAATTGGACATAAAGCAAAATCATGACATTCTACCACCTAATATAGGCAATACAAAGTAAATTTTTCGACATATCTCCTGAAGAATGTAAAGCAGGTCCTCAGCTGAAATTTTCAGGCTTGATTTCCCACAATATCAGCTAACTAAGGGTGTATAATAATCATTTCTATCTCAACTGGTTTGCTCATACTTGGACATAAAGCAAAATCATGACATTCTACCACCTAATATAGACAATATAAAGTAAATTTTTTGATGATTCTCATGAAGAAAGTAAAGCAGGTAGCCTAGCTGTAATTTTCAGGATTAACTACCCAATGTATCAGCTATCTAAGGGTGTATAATTATAACTTCTACCCCATTTGGTTTGTTCATAATTGGACATAAACCAAAACCGTGACATTCCAATCTCTAAAACCAATACAAAGTCAATGTTTGGAATGCTCTCGTGGATAAAATATAGACGGTAGGCAGCTCTTCGTTCATCGGTGGCATTTTCCGGGATATCCAGAGATCCACGTGTCGGTAGGTCCTCGACCCAACGACCTACAAATGAAGTTGCGCACCGCACGCAGCTATCGGACAACAATCGCAGCAGCAGCAGCAGCGGCAAGCTGAGGCTGGCTCTGGCTGGCTGCCATCCACGCAGCAGGGAGAGGACAACGTTCCATTTCGTTCGCCCTGCTATAGGCCAAAGCCAAACCAAAGAACGCACGCACGTACGCATCGGCCGCCCGGGAGATGCGGCCCGTTCAATAACTTTGCCGTTGTCAAGTCAACGCACCACTCACTCCATTGCACGTGGAGCCTTTCCTACTACGCAGGCAGCGGGATTCGGGGAAAGGGCTAGGATTTCCACTTTTGCGGGCAACTGCGTCGTTTCTTTACTACGTTTCCATAACTCCGATGTACATACATAATTGATGAATGAATAACAGATAAAACAGTATGGATAAACAATATCTTGGGGATTTCGTAGTCAAAATTGACTTAAAATGGTGGAATGTCGTGATTTTGTTTGGAAGGTACAAAGTCATGATTTGCTCTATGTCCAATTAGGACCAAGCCATTTGGGATAGAAACGATCGTTATACAGCCTTAGATAGCTGATACTTTGGGTAATTAATCCTGAAAATTGCAGGTAGGTAGCTGCTTTACTTTCTTCAGGAGAATTACTCAAAAAACTGATTTTCTATTGTCGATATAAGTTGGTAGAATGTCATGGTTTTGCTTTATGTCCAATTATGAGCAAACCATTTGGGATAGATATAATTATTATACACCCTTAGATAGCTGATACTTTGGGTAATTAATACTGAAAATTTCAGCTAGCTATCTGCTTTACTTTTTTTAGGAGATAATTCCAAAAATTGATATTGTATTGTTTATATTAGGTGTTAGAATGTCATGATTTTGCTTTATGTCCAAGTATGAGCAAACCAGTTGGGATAGAAATGATTATTATACACTCTTAGATAGTTGATACTTTGGGTAATTAATACTGAAAATTTCAGCTAGCTATCTGCTTTACTTTTTTAGGAGATAATTCCAAAAATTGATATTGTATTGTTTATATTAGGTGTTAGAATGTCATGATTTTGCTTTATGTCCAAGTATGAGCAAACCAATTGGGATAGAAATGATTATTATACACTCTTAGATAGTTGATACTTTGGGTAATTAATCCTGAAAATTGCAGGTAGGTAGCTGCTTTACTTTCTTCAGGAGAATTATTCAAAAAACTGATTTTCTATTGTCGATATAAGTTGGTAGAATGTCATGGTTTTTCTTTATGTCCAATTATGAGTAAACCATTTGGGATAGATATAATTATTATACACCCTTAGATAGCTGATACTTTGGGTAATTAATACTGAAAATTTCAGCTAGCTATCTGCTTTATTTTTTTTAGGAGATAATTCCAAAAATTGATATTGTATTGTTTATATTAGGTGTTAGAATGTCATGATTTTGCTTTATGTCCAAGTATGAGCAAACTAGTTGGGATAGAAATGATTATTATACACTCTTAGATAGTTGATACTTTGGGTAATTAATACTGAAAATTTCAGCTAGCTATCTGCTTTACTTTTTTTAGGAGATAATTCCAAAAATTGACTTTGTACTGTTTATATTAGGTGTTAGAATGTCATGATTTTGCTTTATGTCCAAGTATGAGCAAACCAGTTGGGATAGCAATGATTATTATACACTCTTAGATAGTTGATACTTTGGGTAATTAATACTGAAAATTTCAGCTAGCTATCTGCTTTACTTTTTTTAGGAGATAATTCCAAAAATTGACTTTGTACTGTTTATATTAGGTGTTAGAATGTCATGATTTTGCTTTATCTCTAAGTATGAGCTAACCAGTTGAGATAGAAACGATTATTATACACCCTTAGATAGTGGTTACCTTGGGTAATTAATCCTGAAAATTTCAGCTGGCTACCTGCATTACTCTCTTCAGAAGGTTCGTCGAAAATTTTTCTTTGTATTCTCTACATTAGGTGGTAGAATGTGAAAGATTTTGCTGCTGAATAACGAAAATGATTTTTATACACCCTTAGATAGCTAGTACTTTGGATGATTAACCCTGAAAATTTCAGATAAGTACTTGCTTTACTTTCTTCTAGAGCTAATTCCAAAAATTTACTTTGTATTGTTTGTATTAGGTGGTCGAATGTTGTGATAATATTTTATCCCAAATTATGAGTAAACCAGTTGTGATAGAAATTATTATTATACACCCTTAGATAGCTGATACTTTGGGTAATTAATTCTGAAAAGTTTAGATAGGTAGCTAAGTAAAGCAGGTTACTTTCTTCAGGAGAATATTGGAAACACTGACTTGGTATTGTCTATAGTCTATATTAAGTGGTAAAATGTCATGATTTTGCTTTATGCCCAATTATTAGCCAACTAGTTGGGATAAATATGATTACTATACCTCTTTAGATAGCAGATACTTTGGGTAATTAATCCCGAAAAATTCAAGCTAGCGGCCTGCTTTATTTTCTTCAGGAGAACTGTCGACAACTTTACTTTGTATTGTCTATATTAGGTGATAGAATGTCATGATTTTGCTTTATGTCCAAGTGTGAGCAAACCATTTGGGATAAAATTGATTATTATACCGCCTCAGATAGCTGATACTTTGGGTAATTAATGCTGAAAATTTAAGCTATCTACCAGCTTTATTTTCTTCAGGAGATTAGTCGAAATATTGACTTTGCATTGTCTATATTAGATGGTAGAATGTCATAATTTTTCTTTATCTACAACTGTAAGGAAAATAGTTGGGTTGGGATAGAATTTATTAGTCTACAGCCTTAGATAGCTGTTACTTTGAGCAATTAGTCCTGAAAATGACAACTATCTATCTGATTTAGTTTCTTCAGGAGAATTTTTAGCGAACCAATTATTAGCAAGTCAGTTGGTGTAAGCCTTATTATTATGCAGCTTTAGATAGCAGATCCTTTGATTAATTCAATTAATTAATTTTAAAAGAAATCCAGCTTTAATGAGCTTACAGGACGAACATCAACCCTTTCCCTTTTTGTATTGTTCTTGTTTACGGTAATCTGCAAAGCCCCGATTTTCACTCTAAATCAATATTTCGGCTCTGCGTACGTGATTAGGATTTGGGGTAGATTATTGCGCATGAAATTTGTGGAAAATCCCCAATCTATACGGGAAAAAAATCGATATTTCAGCGGAAATACGCGTTTTGAGGTCCCCTGAATCTATTCCAATGATTTCTGGAAAATATATGAACATAATATATGTATGTCTGGGAACATGATAGCGCTCAAACGGTACAACGGATCGGGCTGAAATTTGGTATATTTTGTCGCGTTCTTTGAATTTCTTCAACACAGAAAAAGGGGTGGTTTTTAATACCTAAATGTTACGCTATTCTATTGATCGCTTTCGGTACATAACAACACATGGGTCACTGCGCAATCTCAACCACTCGGAGATGATAGAATGTAATGCCAAACGGGCGAAATGAATGCCTGCGCAAGCCACAACCCCTCGCACAAAGGGATAACACAAATTATTGTCGTGATGGCTGTTTTAATTTATATGATGTCTATTATACAGGGTTCGTCAGTTAAATGAAATGTTCTCTACCGGACCGTAAATTATTAGGTTCTATCAACAACAACAAAAAAAGTGGTTTGACTATTTTCCCCCCAAATTTTCACAAAATCTAATCTAATATCTTAATAGTACTGACACTAGCTCTGTGCATAAGTCAAAATTTTCGATTTTAGTTATTGGGCATTCTAGAAATATGTGGTTAAGGCTTCCCACCTGTCCACATTCGCAATATGGACATTTTAGGATACATTTTAGGTTATCTGCTATCTGTTACTGTTGTTACGAATGTCCGTCAGGGGGCGTTTCGGATTTGACGTTACTGTGGTAACAGCAGCAAAACACGGGTCGACAAAAATCGATTTTTTGGATCGAAAATTGTTTTTAAGGCCGTTTTTTTTGCTCAAAACTCTTTGCGAAGGGTATTTAGAGGGATCTTATCGTAAGACATGAGAGCGAGCGGCTTTTATAAGGTCGGCAGGAATGGATAAAAAATGTAAATTTTTGACGTTCATCGATCCGCTTGTCGGAATTTCTAGACGTCACGTGACATTTTCTCGAGGTTCGCCTTCACCCGAAGAGGTGCAAAAACGTGATTTTTTTTTTCAAAATTGACGCATTTAATTTACAAAATATCGCGCAGTCCACGCGGAATTGTGTCCTTTCTTCAATTCGAGCGTCAAAAGTAATATCGAAAAGCCCAATTTTGCAGCTACTCGATCGCAAATGTCGGCGAAAATGGGCGATTCCCTTGAACGCCCCCTACATTTGAAAGTTCGCAATTAGTATAGGTAGACTAGCTCTGTGTATATGTCAAAATTTTCGATTTTAGTTATTGGGCATTCTAGAAATATGTGGTTAAGGCTTCCCACCTGTCCACATTCGCAATATGGACATTTTAGGATACATTTTAGGTTATCTGCTATCTGTTACTGTTGTTACGAATGTCCGGCAGGGGGCGTTTCGGGTTTGACGTTACTGTGGTAATAGCAGGAAAACACGGGTCGACAAAAATCGATTTTTTGGATCGAAAATTGTTTTTAACGCCGTTTTTTTTCTCAAAACTCTTTACGAAGGGTATTTAGAGGGATCTTATCGTAAGACATGAGAGCGAGCGGCTTTTATAAGGTCGGCAGGAACGGATAAAAAATGTAAATTTTTGACGTTCATCGATCCGCTTGTCGGAATTTCTAGACGTCACGTGACATTTTCTCGAGGTTCGCCTTCACCCGAAGAGGTGCAAAAACGTGTTTTTTTTTTTCAAAATTGACGCATTTAATTTACAAAATATCGAGCAGTCCACGCGGAATTGTGTCCTTTTTTCAATTCGAGCGTCAAAAGTAATATCGAAAAGCCCAATTTTGCAGCTACTCGATCGCAAATGTCGGCGAAAATGGGCGATTCCGCTGAACGCGCCCTACACTTGAAAGTTCGCAATTAGTATAGGTAGATAGATACTCACAATAAATCAAATATAAATTAATAAAAATCGCAGAGTTACCAATAAAGTGCTTTTCATTAGTTTATTAGAAAATGTGTTGTCATTTTGAGGTAGACCTTACGCACCGTCTCGGTCAGTGACCCGTCAAATTTCCTAGATAAATTTCTATTATCCAAGGTTCTTCCTGTGTCGAGTGTAGATGCGTATACAACGCGTACACACACACAACGCACAAATTTCGGAGTTCATCGACACCCGTTCGACTTTTACTTTCGTACCTACCCTGATGCGCCGAAATCCCCAAATCTAACTTTAGCACCCCCCCGAAATCCGGCTGTATCGAGTCATTTCGCATCCCCGTGTCACCCCCTAGAATCGCCGGACGTAGGGCTCGGTCCTAGTCATCTTTCCTATCGATTCTACATCGCGGAAGTTCGTCGAACCCCGACAACACGTGCTGCAGTCCTCCACGTGTCAAAACCCCACCGTACTCCGGCAACGCTTACCCTAGTTTCTGGAGTTTGAACCCGAGTCAACTCTCGGGCTCGGGGAATGGCCTTTACCAATGAATGTTGTCCCAGCTCTAGACTCCGGACTGCTATTCTCGAGACCCTTCGACACATTCTCGAGACCCTGCGTGTGAGATTGAATTTAGCGAGCGATGGGCCAAGAATAGAGCCCCAGGCTCAACGTAATGAATATAATGACTCTCGCTTTTGTATGAAGATGGTCTCTTACGGGATAATAGACAGGTTTATTATGAACTATTTAAAGATAAAGGTGTTTTATGTGGAATATTAGGGTTTTTGTTGACAAGAGGGTGTGTATACGGTACAGGGGTTGATATCGACGAGTTGGTGGTGATTTCAACGAGCAAGCCATGCGCCAACCCTTAGGAACATTCCTTACCCCCTTAATCAATAAAATTAACCAATTCTTACACAAGGGAACACATATTTTTGTTGACCTAACATCACTTTTCTTAGATCGAGTCATCAAAGTGTTGTGACAGGTCTAAGATCCATTTTATTTGAAAGTATACAGAGTGATGATAAAGTTCGGAACCAAATTCATAATATATTTATTTAATGTTTTCAAGAAAAATGCTCGGGCATCTCAATTTTAATTTTTCAATAGCCACCTTATAGCGTAAAAATTTCATCTTCAAACTCTTCAAATTCCCAAAATAATACAAAATTCATCGCAATTTATATAAAGGTACGAAATAAACTGATTTTATTGCAGTTTTCTCAGTTTCTAAAGTTATGTAAGCCATAAGGCAAACATAATAATAATTATTTTTATTATTATTATCTATCTACCTACACTAATTACGAACTTTCAAGTGTAGGGCGCATTCAGCGGAATCGCCCATTTTCGCCGACATTTGCGATCGAGTAGCTGCAAAATTGGGCTTTTCGATATTACTTTTGACGCTCGAATTGAAAAAAGGACACAATTCCGCGTGGACTGCGCGATATTTTGTAAATTAAATGCGTTAATTTTGAAAAAAAAATCACGTTTTTGCACCTCTTCGGGTGAAGGCGAACCTCGAGAAAATGTCACGTGACGTCTAGAAATTCCGACAAGCGGATCGATGAACGTCAAAAATTTACATTTTTTATCCGTTCCTGCCGACCTTATAAAAGCCGCTCGCTCTCATGTCTTACGATAAGATCCCTCTAAATACCCTTCGCAAAGAGTTTTGAGCAAAAAAACGGCCTTAAAAACAATTTTCGATCCAAAAAATCGATTTTTGTCGACCCGTGTTTTGCTGCTATTACCACAGTAATGTCAAACCCGATACGCCCCCTGCCGGACATTCGTAACAACAGTAACAGATAGCAGATAACCTAAAATGTATCCTAAAATGTCCATATTGCGAATGTGGACAGGTGGGAAGCCTTAACCACATATTTCTAGAATGCCCAATAAGTAAAGTCGAAAATTTTGACATATACACAGAGCTACTTATTATTACTATTATTAATATGAATATCTCATACGCGTTCATGTGCGATAAAAGCGATGATCTTGACTCTAATAAAATCTCTGTTTGTTATTGTATTTATGCGCTGATAGAGTTAAGTGCAAATTTCACTTTATACTTACTCTCAATGTTTAAACATTGACGTTAAACATATAAACGTTAACTGATTGAAAGTGACATCGGTTTGTGTATGTTTATAATTCACATACCACCATTTGACGTTACGAAATTGTGGCAGGATGTTACATGTTACATAATGGAAATATCATAATCAAACATTGAAAAAAAAAAGCAAAAGTGTTATGTAGAGCGCCCAAACGGAACAACGGATCAGGCTGAAATTTGATGTACTTATTTAGAATTATCACGGGATGAACTGGATTGTTTTTGGTGACAATCTGATAACCGGAAGTGGTAAATGTTACTTGTCTCTTTTTAGGGATTCGTCCGATTTTGACCAAACTGATACCAGCTCATCCTTCAGTGACTTTAAATATACTACGAGTGGGTCTATCAATACAGGTTTAAAGAGTTTAAAGTTAAGGTAACTGCCAACTTGTGGTTACCCAAAATTAACGTATGTAAAATTTAGTCCTTTGAGAGCTAATATACGTAAATATAGAAAATATACCTACGGGAATGGTTGGTAGAATGTCATGGCTTTGCTTTATGTCCAATTATGAGCAAACCATTTGGGATAGATATAATTATTATACACCCTTAGATAGCTGATACTTTGGGTAATTAATACTGAAAATTTCAGCAAGCTATCTGCTTTACTTTTTTTAGGAGATGATTCCAAAAATTGATATTGTATTGTTTATATTAGGTGTTAGAATGTCATGATTTTGCTTTATGTCCAAGTATGAGCAAACCAGTTGGAATAGAAATGATTATTATACACTCTTAGATAGTTGATACTTTGAGTAATTAATACTGAAAATTTCAGCTAGCTATCTCCTTTACTTTTTTTAGGAGATAATTCCAAAAATTGATATTGTATTGTTTATATTAGGTGTTAGAATGTCATGATTTTGCTTTATGTCCAAGTATGAGCAAACCAGTTGGGATAGAAATGATTATTATACACTCTTAGATAGTTGATACTTTGAGTAATTAATACTGAAAATTTCAGCTAGCTATTTGCTTTACATTTTTTAGGAGATAATTCCAAAAATTGATATTGTATTGTTTATATTAGGTGTTAGAATGTCATGATTTTGCTTTATGTCCAAGTATGAGCAAACCAGTTGGAATAGAAATGATTATTATACACTCTTAGATAGTTGATACTTTGGGTAATTAATACTGAAAATTTCAGCTAGCTATCTGCTTTACTTTTTTTAGGAGATAATTCCAAAAATTGATATTGTATTGTTTATATTAGGTGTTAGAATGTCATGATTTTGCTTTATGTCCAAGTATGAGCAAACCAGTTGGGATAGAAATGATTATTATACACTCTTAGATAGTTGATACTTTGGGTAATTAATACTGAAAATTTCAGCTAGCTATCTGCTTTACTTTTTTTAGGAGATGATTCCAAAAATTGATATTGTATTGTTTATATTAGGTGTTAGAATGTCATGATTTTGCTTTATGTCCAAGTATGAGCAAACCAGTTGGGATAGAAATGATTATTATACACTCTTAGATAGTTGATACTTTGAGTAATTAATACTGAAAATTTCAGCTAGCTATCTGCTTTACTTGTTTTAGGAGATAATTCCAAAAATTGACTTTGTACTGTTTATATTAAGTGTTAGAATGTCATGATTTTGCTTTATCACTAAGTATGAGCTAACCAGTTGAGATAGAAACGATTATTATACACCCTTAGATAGTGGTTACCTTGGGTAATTAATCCTGAAAATTTCAGCTGGCTACCTGCATTACTCTCTGCAGAAGGTTCGTCGAAAATTTTTCTTTGTATTCTCTACATTAGGTGGTAGAATGCTTTTGTAAAAAAATAAACACCGTATGATACTCGTGCAAAAAGTTTTTATTTTCGTTCATCATATAAATAGCCGTAATGTTTATACGTGTGCAGTCGCAATCGAATTTTCGTTATGTTACGAAGGTTCAAAGCCCAAAAATCGAGTTCAACGCACCCAATGCCTGCACGTTTCGTTTCTTGGTGGGATTTTCGGGGGACCCACCAGCATTTTCTGTGTGGGAATCGTTTCCCAATTATGCACCAGCATACTAATGTCTCCCAACCACTTTATTTAATGCATTCGACCATCCCGCAGTACTAAGAAGTCAGACGAAGGTCCCTGATTTTAATCCGAATCGTATTTTACACGTTCCATTATAAAATGGGGCAAGTGAACGTTGATTTTCGTATATTAAATTTGTTCTGTCAAAAATTTGCTTGCTAGCGCCATCTTTCGTTTAAAGGCAAGTATTACCCGACGTCTTGGCTTTAAATAGATACATACCTTATCGGCCCATTCTTGCTCAGTGCTGACTGAGCACAACATATTTTAAATCGTGATTTTTAACGTTGAAGTCTACCTTCTGGTGTCGCTACTGGGCGCTGATGTCACTATATAAGATTAGATTAGAACCAATATTTTGCCGCAAGTGGAATTTTTCAAGCATCTACTTACCCTAGATGGCGCCACCAACGACAGTACAATTCAATTTTTACAACCATCTATTGTTCCCAGTTTACTTACAACAAAATAATGACCATAATATTGTTAACCTGGGTTGCAAATTATATTAAAAGACAAAATAATGAGTGATTTTCTTGCGCAATTTTATGGTTACGTGTTGGCCTGTCATTTTTGACAGCGAGTACAGAATCGGTAACTCGCAGTACCGCGATAGTTCTCCTAACCACCACCAGATGACAGCACATCGTAGCGCAATTATTCTAGATATTTTTTATACATCCACGTTTCTCATAAACTGAACTTCAATCGTGACTTTACATCACAAAATAAAACACAAATACATACCTAATCAATACATTATTTATTAAATCTGCAAAGTTACAAATTACATTATCGTCAATACACCTTAACATTACAAATGCAAGCCCACACCTTAATACGGGGGCCTTGGCGGTCCGGGTGGCCCTCCGCGCATCATACCGGGCGGTGGTCCTCGCATGCCCATCGGAGGTGGGGGTCCCCCGCGTCCCATACCCATGCCCGGGGGCATTCCCATCATGCCGGGCGGTGGTCCCATCATGCCTGGCGGGGGCCCTCCCATCCTCGGGGGCCCCTGATTCATCTGCGGCGGCGCTGACACTTGTCCCCGCCCACCGGGTGTCATCACCTGCTGACTTGGGCCCCCCACGCCTCTAACGGGGCCTTGCAGTCCCACGGGAACGCCTCCTATCCCAGCAGGCATCCCGCGGCCTGCTGCTCTCCCAATTCCCGGTCCGGGGGCCGCGCCGGGTATCGGGACCCTCGGTAGGCCCTCTTCTGGAGGTGGAGGCCCTTCAACGGTCAGCGAGACTATGCTTTCGCCCCGTAAGAGAACAAAACCCAAAACTCGTTTTTCTTCGCGTTCGACCTTGGAATTTTTCGGTTTTATCCTGCGGAATTCTTCGCAATCCCCTAGGATCATGTTCATGTGTTTGTCGAACGCTTTGAACGTCCCTATGAACGTACGGGAGTCCTGCAGGGTGATCCTAACCCTGTAGTTGATGTGTTGGATCATTTTATTGTTTTTACCGATCGTCTGCAAAATAAACGAACGTTACGGGCTAATAATCGAAAAACTGACGATATACGTACCATTTTGACGACGTTTTTAATCACTATTCGCTAATAATAACTAAGAGATTGCAACAACTGCTTTGAAAACGTTTAGAATCGCACGGGAAGCGGTTCATAACCTAGAATGTTTAGTTTTCGCTCGTCGGCGTCAATCGGTCGGTAAAGCGGCGGCGACATCTGTTGGACGACGCGAGAAACGCTGGTTCCGACGTGGAGAATCGGACCGAGATGTCGCGTCGAACGGCGCGGTTGCCATGACAGCGATCGTAAACAACCGTCGTTTGTACAAATTTTTGCGGGGAATTCTGTTTTTTAGACGTTGGAATTAACAGTTCCTATTTATATTAATAGATGGCGAGCGATTACAGTATTCTACCAAGTTAAAGAAGGGAAATAAATATAAACATAACCCTTAAATTTTCACCTCTTTGACATTCGTGACATTGAGGATTGGACTAAGAAGTTAGGCAAGCGCAAGGAGGTTTTTAATATGAAGAAGTGAGGTGAGTAATTCTTGGTACAATGTCTAAGAATCAGGCGAGCAAGATGGACTTCAATCTGGAGCAGTTTTTGAAAATATCCGATTATGAAGACACCGTCAGGCAGTTGGATATTTATTACGGCATGGGTAAGTGTATACGGATATTTTATCGTAGTTATATCTCTAAATTGGAATATTTTTAATAGTCAAGCGACAATTGCTACGTTATCAAAGCCCGATCACCGGATTATTTCCCGTTGTCTCCTCCGATAAAGAAGTCGGCAGTGTGAAGGAAAGCGTGTACTGTGCTGCAGCCGTTTGGAGTTTATATCAAGCCTATAGGTATTTTGTATAGTATTTAATCAAAAAAGGGCTCTAGTGTGCAATGATTTAATCTTTTTCTTAAAATTATGTTTAAAAACAACAAAATTAGTCGTCTCTAACCTCCAAACCTTGCATAATGACATGAAGCAAAACTCAAAGTCCTTTCTTTTTATTGAAAATACATTTTGCATAATATGTTTGATGAAAATATCCATTATTAACTTGTAAATTTTAGGAGAATTGATGATGACAGAGGAAAATCTTATGAATTGGGGCAATCAGCAGTGAAATGCATGCGCGGCATCTTAGAATGTTGGGTACGACAAGCGGCTAGGATCGAATTATTCAAGAAAAACCAGTGTAACACTCATGCGTTACACGTTAAGTTCCATTTAGTCAAGGGCGATCCAATTTATGCAGATAACCAATACAACCATCTTCAAATTGACGCCGTATCTGTTTATTTGCTGTTCTTAGTGCAGATGATAAGTTCCGGTTTACAAATTATCTACACGCAGGTAACAATTATATTTTTAACATTGCTATTTTCATTATACACAAGTATAACTTTCTTTGTAACTTTTTTTTAAATAGGATGAGGTGGCGTTTGTGCAGAACTTGGTTTATTACGTCGAGAGAGCTTATAGAACTCCGGATTTTGGAATGTGGGAACGGGGTAGCAAATATAACGACGGTACGCCGGAAATTCACGCTAGTTCCATCGGGTTAGCGAAGGCGGCTCTCGAGGCGATAAACGGGTGTAACTTGTTTGGGGAGAAAGGTGCGTCGTGGAGCGTTATCTATGTCGATATCGACGCTCATAATCGGAATAGGAGTATCTTTGAAACGCTGCTGCCGAGGGAGTCTTCGTCAAAAGTGAGTGTTTTCAATTCTGTTGTTCTTTGGTCTTTAATAACTTCCGTACTAGTCAATATGTATTGTTGATTTTTACGTGTATTATGCAGAAAACATTGTAGATTACTTGTATAAAAGTAGCAGTTGTGTATCTAAATTATTTCGGGAGATATTTAATTTTTTCACGAAACGTGCACAGTAACAAATATCCTTGTTTTTCAGTTCTATTGTTCTTTGGTCTTTAATAACTTCCGTACTAGCCAACATGTATTGTTGATTTTTGCATATATTATGCAGAAAACATTGTAGATTACGTGTATCAAAGCAGCAGTTGTGTATCTAAATTATTTCGGGAGATATTTAATTTTTCCACGAAATGTGCACAGTAACAAATATCGTTGTTTTTCAGTTCTATTGTTCTTTGGTCTTTAATGACTTCTGTATTAGTCAACATGTATTCTTGATTTCTACGTATATTATGCAGAAAACATTGTAGATTACGTGTATCAAAGCAGCAGTTGTGTATCTAAATTATTTCGGGAGATATTTAATTTTTCCACGAATTGTGCACAGTAACAAATATCGTTGTTTTTCAGTTCTATTGTTCTTTGGTCTTTAATGACTTCTGTATTAGTCAACATGTATTCTTGATTTCTACGTATATTATGCAGAAAACATTGTAGATTACGTGTATCAAAGCAGCAGTTGTGTATCTAAATTATTTCGGGAGATATTTAATTTTTCCACGAATTGTGCACAGTAACAAATATTGTTGTTTTTCATTTCTATTGTTCTTTGGTCTTTAATGACTTCTGTATTAGTCAACATGTATTCTTGATTTCTACGTATATTATGCAGAAAACATTGTAGATTACGTGTATCAAAGCAGCAGTTGTGTATCTAAATTATTTCGGGAGATATTTAATTTTTCCACGAAATGTGCACAGTAACAAATATCGTTGTTTTTCAGTTCTATTGTTCTTTGGTCTTTAATGACTTCTGTATTAGTCAACATGTATTCTTGATTTCTACGTATATTATGCAGAAAACATTGTAGATTACGTGTATCAAAGCAGCAGTTGTGTATCTAAATTATTTCGGGAGATATTTAATTTTTCCACGAAATGTGCACAGTAACAAATATCGTTGTTTTTCAGTTCTATTGTTCTTTGGTCTTTAATGACTTCTGTATTAGTCAACATGTATTCTTGATTTCTACGTATATTATGCAGAAAACATTGTAGATTACGTGTATCAAAGCAGCAGTTGTGTATCTAAATTATTTCGGGAGATATTTAATTTTTCCACGAAATGTGCACAGTAACAAATATCGTTGTTTTTCAGTTCTATTGTTCTTTGGTCTTTAATGACTTCTGTATTAGTCAACATGTATTCTTGATTTCTACGTATATTATGCAGAAAACATTGTAGATTACGTGTATCAAAGCAGCAGTTGTGTATCTAAATTATTTCGGGAGATATTTAATTTTTCCACGAAATGTGCACAGTAACAAATATCGTTGTTTTTCAGTTCTATTGTTCTTTGGTCTTTAATGACTTCTGTATTAGTCAACATGTATTCTTGATTTCTACGTATATTATGCAGAAAACATTGTAGATTACGTGTATCAAAGCAGCAGTTGTGTATCTAAATTATTTCGGGAGATATTTAATTTTTCCACGAAATGTGCACAGTAACAAATATCGTTGTTTTTCAGTTCTATTGTTCTTTGGTCTTTAATGACTTCTGTATTAGTCAACATGTATTCTTGATTTCTACGTATATTATGCAGAAAACATTGTAGATTACGTGTATCAAAGCAGCAGTTGTGTATCTAAATTATTTCGGGAGATATTTAATTTTTCCACGAAATGTGCACAGTAACAAATATCGTTGTTTTTCAGTTCTATTGTTCTTTGGTCTTTAATGACTTCTGTATTAGTCAACATGTATTCTTGATTTCTACGTATATTATGCAGAAAACATTGTAGATTACGTGTATCAAAGCAGCAGTTGTGTATCTAAATTATTTCGGGAGATATTTAATTTTTCCACGAAATGTGCACAGTAACAAATATCGTTGTTTTTCAGTTCTATTGTTCTTTGGTCTTTAATGACTTCTGTATTAGTCAACATGTATTCTTGATTTCTACGTATATTATGCAGAAAACATTGTAGATTACGTGTATCAAAGCAGCAGTTGTGTATCTAAATTATTTCGGGAGATATTTAATTTTTCCACGAAATGTGCACAGTAACAAATATCGTTGTTTTTCAGTTCTATTGTTCTTTGGTCTTTAATGACTTCTGTATTAGTCAACATGTATTCTTGATTTCTACGTATATTATGCAGAAAACATTGTAGATTACATGTATCAAAGGAGCAGTTGTGTATCTAAATTATTTCGGGAGATATTTAATTTTTCCACGAAATGTGCACAGTAACAAATATCGTTGTTTTTCAGTTCTATTGTTCTTTGGTCTTTAATGACTTCTGTATTAGTCAACATGTATTCTTGATTTCTACGTATATTATGCAGAAAACATTGTAGATTACATGTATCAAAGGAGCAGTTGTGTATCTAAATTATTTCGGGAGATATTTAATTTTTCCACGAAATGTGCACAGTAACAAATATCGTTGTTTTTCAGTTCTATTGTTCTTTGGTCTTTAATGACTTCTGTATTAGTCAACATGTATTCTTGATTTCTACGTATATTATGCAGAAAACATTGTAGATTACATGTATCAAAGGAGCAGTTGTGTATCTAAATTATTTCGGGAGATATTTAATTTTTCCACGAAATGTGCACAGTAACAAATATCGTTGTTTTTCAGTTCTATTGTTCTTTGGTCTTTAATGACTTCTGTATTAGTCAACATGTATTCTTGATTTCTACGTATATTATGCAGAAAACATTGTAGATTACATGTATCAAAGGAGCAGTTGTGTATCTAAATTATTTCGGGAGATATTTAATTTTTCCACGAAATGTGCACAGTAACAAATATCGTTGTTTTTCAGTTCTATTGTTCTTTGGTCTTTAATGACTTCTGTATTAGTCAACATGTATTCTTGATTTCTACGTATATTATGCAGAAAACATTGTAGATTACATGTATCAAAGGAGCAGTTGTGTATCTAAATTATTTCGGGAGATATTTAATTTTTCCACGAAATGTGCACAGTAACAAATATCGTTGTTTTTCAGTTCTATTGTTCTTTGGTCTTTAATGACTTCTGTATTAGTCAACATGTATTCTTGATTTCTACGTATATTATGCAGAAAACATTGTAGATTACATGTATCAAAGGAGCAGTTGTGTATCTAAATTATTTCGGGAGATATTTAATTTTTCCACGAAATGTGCACAGTAACAAATATCGTTGTTTTTCAGTTCTATTGTTCTTTGGTCTTTAATGACTTCTGTATTAGTCAACATGTATTCTTGATTTCTACGTATATTATGCAGAAAACATTGTAGATTACATGTATCAAAGGAGCAGTTGTGTATCTAAATTATTTCGGGAGATATTTAATTTTTCCACGAAATGTGCACAGTAACAAATATCGTTGTTTTTCAGTTCTATTGTTCTTTGGTCTTTAATGACTTCTGTATTAGTCAACATGTATTCTTGATTTCTACGTATATTATGCAGAAAACATTGTAGATTACATGTATCAAAGGAGCAGTTGTGTATCTAAATTATTTCGGGAGATATTTAATTTTTCCACGAAATGTGCACAGTAACAAATATCGTTGTTTTTCAGTTCTATTGTTCTTTGGTCTTTAATGACTTCTGTATTAGTCAAGATGTATTGTTGATTTTCACGTATATTATGCAGAAAACTATGTAGATCATATTTATAAAAGCACCAGTTGTGTATCTAAATAATTTCGGAAGATATTTAATTTTTTCACGAAATGTGCACAGTAACGAATATCGTTGTTTTTCAATTCTAATGCTCTTTGGTCTTTAATAACTTCCGTACTAGTCAACATGTATTGTTGATTTCTATGTATATTATGCAGAAAACTATGTAGATTATATATATAAAAATATCCGTTGTCCATCTAGTTTATTTCGAGAGATATTTAATTTTCCCAAGAATATTACACAAACTTAATATTATTTCTAGGCTGTTGACGCCGCTCTTTTACCCACGATATCATTCCCAGGTTTTGCAACGCACGAAAACTTACTATACCAAGAAACCAAGCATAACATCGTACGTAAACTGAAAGGGAAGTACGGTTTTAAGAGATTCGGTCGGGACGGTTACAAAACCGTCTTGGAAGATTCAACAAGGAGGTATGTACCATATACAGGGTCAATTTAATCAAATAGAATAGAATATATAATACAAGTTTATTGCTCTAGATACTACGAGAAAGAGGAAATTCGCCAATTTGAGCATATCGAATGCGAATGGCCCATATTCTACATATTTATGATCATCGACGGGGTTTTTAAGAATCTCCCAGATCAGATACGGGAATACCAGAACTTACTCAAAGCTAGAATCGCCATAGACCAACATGAAGGTATCTTATATTGTTTGTATTCGATCAGGAATGTTATATTTTATGACTAGAAGGAATTTAATTGCTAAAAATTTAATTTCGTAAATAAAACTAGTTGCAAAAAAAAAACATTTTGACAGGAGTTTTAATATTACAGATCCTGTAATACCTATGTATTATTACGTACCAACCCAGCACGTAGAAGAAGAGAGGAACACCCCAAATTCAACAGAGAAAAAGTCGTGCGAAATGAACGATTTGTATCTTTGGAATCAGGCCATGTTTATCATAGCCCAGTTACTTACCGGTGGTTTATTGCATATAAACGAATTGGACCTCATCCGTAGATATTTACCGTCGTATAACAGACCGAGAAGGGCCGGAAGATATTCCGCTTTCCAGGTAAGAGAAACATTTCAAATTTGTACCATCATTTCGTTTTTTTATTAATACGCACCGTTTTTATTTCTTAGGCAAAACCCTCAATTGTAAGTAAGTCGTGGTTCGAATTATGTCCTATCTGTTGTCTTATTATGTTATCTTCACCCCTATTGCATGCTTTATTATGCACTCTTTATTTAGTTACGTTTTCATTTGTTTTTATTTAATTATCTTTATTTAGTTATCTTTATTTTTCTTCAACTTCATTTGTATGTATCTGTCTGTTAGTTCAAGCTAAAATATTAACAAACAGCGTTCAATTTAGTTATTTTTTTTATAGGGTACAGCGACAGATTTAGTCGTGCAAATTGTTCTCATCGCCGAATCGATGCGATTGCAAGCGATGATGGCGACATACGGCATTCAAACTCAAACCCCGCACGAGGTTGAGCCCGTGCAAATTTGGTCGTCCACACAACTGGTAAAAGTATATGAAAACTTGGGAATTAACACTAAATTATCGTTAAAAGGCAGACCGTCGAGACCTATAGGTAGTTTAGGAACTAGCAAGGTATAAAGAATCCTTCTCCCATACAAAGAATTATTATCCATTCTGCCAGAATAACTATTCCACTTGTTCTTTTGATTTTTTAGATATACCGTGTTTGCGGAATGACCGTGCTCTGCTATCCCTTAATCTTTGAAGTCTCGGATTTCTATTTATACCGCGATATGGCGTTGTTGATCGACGATATAAAGACGGAGCTTCAGTTTGTGGGGAAGTATTGGAGATTGTCGGGAAGACCTACCGTTTGCTTGCTGATACGTGAGGAGCATATGCGTGATCCGCAGTTCAAGAAGATGCTCGATCTGTTGGCGATGCTGAAGAAGGGTTACTGCGACGGGATAAAAGTTAGGATCGGACGGTTGCAGAATTTGATAGCGAGCTCGTGCGTTGGTAAAGTATTTTGCTAAATTACGTTCTTCTTTGGTCTTAAATAACTTCTTTACTAGTCAATATGCATTGTAGATTTTTATGTATACTGAGCAGAAAACTTTGTAGATTACGTGTATAAAAGCTGCAGTTGTGTATCTAAATTATTTCAGGAGATATTCCAGATGCAATAAAACACCAGGTAGTCCCAATAATCAATAACTTGTCTTAGGTCAGGAATGTTGTATTTTATGACTAGAAAGAATTTAATTCACAAAAACCAGATGCAATAAAACAGCAGGTTGTTCCAAAAGTCAATAAATTTGTTTTAGGTCAGGAATGTTGTATTTTATGACTAGAAAGAATTTAATTCGCAAAAATCAGATGCAATAAAACAGCAGGTTGTTCCAAAAGTCAATAAATTTGTCTTAGGTCAGGAATGTTGTATTTTATGACTAGAAAGAATTTAATTCGCAAAAACCAGATGCAATAAAACAGCAGGTTGTTCCAAAAGTCAATAAATTTGTCTTAGGTCAGGAATGTTGTATTTTATGACTAGAAAGAATTTAATTCGCAAAAATCAGATGCAATAAAACAGCAGGTTGTTCCAAAAGTCAATAAATTTGTCTTAGGTCAGGAATGTTGTATTTTATGACTAGAAAGAATTTAATTCGCAAAAACCAGATGCAATAAAACAGCAGGTTGTTCCAAAAGTCAATAAATTTGTCTTAGGTCAGGAATGTTGTATTTTATGACTAGAAAGAATTTAATTCGCAAAAATCAGATGCAATAAAACAGCAGGTTGTTCCAAAAGTCAATAAATTTGTCTTAGGTCAGGAATGTTGTATTTTATGACTAGAAAGAATTTAATTCGCAAAAACCAGATGCAATAAAACAGCAGGTTGTTCCAAAAGTCAATAAATTTGTCTTAGGTCAGGAATGTTGTATTTTATGACTAGAAAGAATTTAATTCGCAAAAATCAGATGCAATAAAACAGCAGGTTGTTCCAAAAGTCAATAAATTTGTCTTAGGTCAGGAATGTTGTATTTTATGACTAGAAAGAATTTAATTCGCAAAAACCAGATGCAATAAAACAGCAGGTTGTTCCAAAAGTCAATAAATTTGTCTTAGGTCAGGAATGTTGTATTTTATGACTAGAAAAAAATTAATTCACAAAAACCTGATGCAATAAAACATCAGGTAGTGCCAATTATAAATGAACTTGTCTTAGGTCAGGAATGTTGTAGATTATGATTAGAAAAACTTTAATTCGCAAAATCCAGATGCCTTAAAGAGCAAGTTATTATGAAAACAAAACTTGAACATAAATAGTACATTCAACAACAAAACAACATACTGTAAACAAAATAATAAACTATATAGAAACTACATACCATATAGAAATTATTTTGAACATCCTGTTTAAACGAACAGAAGCAATACCGTGTTGAGAACATTGCAGATCGACACACGCAAGATTCTTGTGTAAAAAAGCAATTTACAGTTATGCATAGTATATCTTCATAAATCAAAAAGCTTCTTTTGATGTCGAATTAAAACATAAACTGACGAGGAAAGACCTCAATCAATATCTTTTTGTAAAAAATCGCACCTGAAGAAAGACTCAATTTTTTCTACTCAAAAGTTGAAACAAAAAATTTTTTTTTCTCATTTACAGAACATTTGGATTTTATGACCGCCTTAGACATGCCCTATCAAACTTTTTCCCAATTCAAACAGGTCGAACACGACTATATCGGCTACCAGAGTTTAACGGACGTCCCGAAGGCCGTCGACCTTTCCGAGACCTTAGAAGACGTCGACGTAAATATTAAACATTAAAAAAACACGCAAATTTTTACAATAACCAATCATTTCATCCCCATTTTAGAACTACAAAGACAAACCGACGTACGAAATAATCGACGCCATTAAATCCTCGGAGAACCTATACATCCTCTGCCAACTGTACGGCTTCCTCTTGAAACACGAAGGCCCCAAATACCAAATTTTTGGTTTAAGCATCCACGAACATATCCGTCGACTCTACCTCCAAGCAGGCTCGAAAAGACACTGGGCCGCCGTCCGATACTCGAGCAGTCTTCTGCATCACAGCGTCGACTCGATAAGCCCCTTTATAACCGCCGTTTTGGTCCACGGGAAACAGCTGACGGTGGGCGTTATCGGACAGAAGGAGACGGTTTTCGATAAGCCATTGACGCCCGTCGAAATTAAGACTGTGATGTATTCGACTATACAGCCGTACGATATTATACAGGCAGTGTTGCAGCAGGAGATTATCCTGTATTGCGGACGATTGATTTCGACGAATCCTGATTTGTTTAGGGGAATTTTGAAGATTCGGGTTGGATGGGTTTTGGAGGCGATGAATTTGTATTTGAAGATAATGGAGAATGGGAAACCGTTGAAGGATCATAGTCCTTACGAGGTGAGGCAGATTTTGTATAAGGTGCTGTCGTTGAAGGACTGGGCTCAACAAGAGCGGTAAGTTCTTCTTGTTTTTTGTTGATTTCGAGCCTAATAGAATCAAGATTTAACTTCTTATTTAGTCATAATCAAGTTAAAGTTATGGCTTACAATAATAAATACTAGAGTTGATTTAAATTTAAATGTGTACGGTGCATTAGGATGGGAGATTGGAACGTATTCATGAAATGAAAATTTTGATAAATAAAGACTTGCTAGCCGCATGAAAAGCAAAAATATTTTTTTATTGAGATTTAAATTAAAATAATTTGTTGCCCTGTGTAACAATAATAATAATAATAAATAGGACAACAAAATATTTATTATAAAACAAAAATTTCAGTCTTACACCCTTACAAAAACGACAACTAGAAGGCTGCTTGTGCAGAGTCCCGAGCTGCTTTTACAACAGAGTCTGGGACGTGATGTTAAAAACTCCCGGCGGATTAAAAGTACTCGGCAATATAATACCTCAACATCCGACGATTTCCAACATGACGAGATCCGAAATCACATTCGCCATCCTCGTCGAACAGGTAGTTTACCGTTTCTAACATAAAACCAATAATTTTCCCCATAAATTAACCTCGACAAATTGCAGATGTTAAATCACATACAGCAGCCCGAATATCGACAACTCGTCGTCGAATTACTGTCCGTGGTTTCCACGATTTTAGCCCGGAATCCGGAATTGATGTTCCTGGAACCGTTGGACGTTAGACAGCTGATTACGGACGCAGCCGATATCTATGTTAAGGTAAGTTTGTTTGTTTGCATAATTCTTCAATTCGTTGTTTTAAATGTAATTGTAGATGAAATGTACTATAATAGTGTATTTCAGGAGTAGAGAAAATGAGTGGTATGATTAAAAAAAGGATTTATTTATTATTTCAAGTAAACGTTTCATGTTGTAGCTTTTACTTGAAGTAAATACTAGAGTAATTACTAATGTTGTCTAGTGTTTCCTCCATCTGGGAGTGTTTTGTGTACTTTTTAAGAAGCTACTCATAGAGCAACTTCACATTTTCTACTTCGATTGAAAAACTGTTACAAACGGCTGTTTATACTCCACAAAATACTATGAAGTAAAAGCTCATACCTAAAGTAAAAGTAAACACTCGTTTGTCTAAAAAACACAGAATAATTGTAATAGAACGCTACCTATTGGCAAACTTGTTGGGATAGGTCTGTGGGGGACCTATCTGACTCATAGTTATACGGGACTTGACGTGTGGGTGAATAAACCAGCCCCAAAGTTTTAAATAATTTATTTTAGGATCATAACTTGAAGGAGGGAGGGATATCGGTTCTATTTGACGTCAGCAATCTAATGTCTAGCGTTTATCTAGCGAGGGCTGTCGTTAATAACGTACTGAAGGGTGGAACGTTATCCGAATTGGATATCGAGCATGAATCTCATAATTGTAAAATTTCATAGAATGTTTGTTATATATTACGTATTTTATTATAATTCTAAATAAATAATATTACTTGTTAATAATAAAAGTTGTTTTTTAATTCGTCTTTGGAGTTTAATTTAAAAAAAAATGTGAAAAAATAAAAAAAAAAGAAGTATGAAGACTTTTGGGACACCTGTATATAGATTACGGAGTCCGATGCTCGAGCGTAGAGCTAGTCGCGCCTCTCCGACTCAAGTGGATAGAGCGAGATGGATAGACCACGCGCTGGTGGTTCGGGCATACGTCCCCTTGTAGTAGTGGTGACGTAGTGATTTTATGTTTTTAGGTTTCCCACCCCGGACCTGGTGATTTATTGCACTTCTTTCTTTCTTGTTGTTTTGTTGTGTCAACAATTGACCCAGCGTATGTCAGTTTATCCTAATTTATTTCTTTTTTACGTTTATCCGTACGGTGCATCTAACAATCACAGCATACCAGAACCAATACCGAATGTAGACCGAACAACGAGTGACGTACGTTGGTTACGGACCTTGGTTAGCGAAATCCTACCTAAATCGCATGCATAATTATGACTCACTGCAAGGTTAAATCCCTTGTTTACTGTTTACGTTTGCATAGCGTGTTTATTTCTGCGATTATCGTGTAAAAACATGAACTCCAGGTACAGCAAGTTCGGCATAATAGTCCAGAATGCCATCCTCACCGATTACAAGCAAACGAATAGTTATAACACACAGAAGACTGGGCTGCTTGGGAAAATTGTCAAGATCGAAGGTGTTCTTAAAGGACATCACGCCGTGAGGTTGCTGAAAGAACACGAGACATGGGAGAGCACCACTTATTTGTGCCCCGCCGAGTGCTTGACCATCGTCGAAGAAAAATTATGGCTGTTTCTCGACGCTATCACGTCACCCGTAGAACGAGTGAAACTGGCGAAAAACAAAGTCCGATGCAATAAGTTATTACAGATCACGAGAGACATGGTTGTCAGCTATGCGACGAGTGACGATGTTCACTTGGGTACCGTTAAATTTATAGGAGTCGTCAAAGGTTTGGGGAAGTGTTACGGAATTCAGTTACACGTAAGTTTTTTATTGATTTAATAGTTTTTTTTTAATTTAGTGCTCATAATTAGAGATTTTTTTGTCTAGATCACTTTTTTACTAAAAACCTGATCTTAAATAATGAAAACAACCGCACCAAGTCAACTCTAACCTCAAAATCTATCAAATAATTCACGTTCAGATACGACCCACGATTGATTAAATTGCATTATTTCAGTCAAAACTACCGCATAATAACTGCAATGGGTCTTACGCCGGGATCCAGTATTTCACGTGCCCCCCGGGCACGGGTATTTTTACCACAATCGAAAAACTGATGCCCCAGTATTCCTACGGCACGGAAAAACCAACGCCGAAGCGACCCATGACCGAATTGGAAGAATCGGCGGCGAAAAACCTGTCGAATTTTACCGATACAACGGTACGGTCGAAAGGTATTCCAAACCGCAATTCCAGCTTTTTCCGCACATCACATTCCATGCAGAATCTCTGCGAAACAAACACAAACCTAACCGTAAATCCGAACAACGAGTTCGACCAGAATACAATACTCCAACCCGAAAAGACGCATTTAATCGATAAAAACTATTCATTGGATAAATCAGCGATCACGTCAAATCACCGGATGCAGTCCGAGATTGATTTGAAAGACGTCATCGGGAATATCTGGTCGGATAATACGACGACGACGACGACGGAAAATACCGTAACTTCGAATTTGTCGAATTTGCATTCGAATTCGCAGTTTCACTTGAAGCTGTCGGATTATCCGAGTTCGAATAACGAGGTTCGGTCGGCGTTGAGCGATCGGTCGAACGGGTCGTTGAATAACGTGCTGCAGAAGTGTCCGAGGAGTAAAAGTACGAACCCGTTGTCGCATATCGTTAACGGGAGTAAGACGTTGCCGAGGAAGAATAAGATTAACGCGGATCGGACGCAGAACAGGGAGAGGAGTAGTGTGTTTGTTACGACGAAACACGTCGAGATTATACCAAGTAAGTTTTTTTTTTTTGCTTGACATTATGGTAGTTTCAACCACTACCATTGACTTTGTATTGTTTATTAGACTCTTGGAAATAATTACTGTTAGTTTCATTAGGATTGCTTAATCATTTTGAAAGTTATAAACTTTTGAAAAATGTTTGTCGATAACTTTGCCTTTATAAATTGTTCCCTTGACTTTGTATTGTTTTGACTGACATTTATGGTTGTTTCTACCACTCCCATTGACTTTATATGATTCATTAGTGTCTTGGCAATAATTATTGTTAGTTTAATTAGGATTGCATAATTATTTTGAAAGTTATAAACTTTTGAAAAATTTTTATCAATAATTTTGCCTTTATAAATTGTTCCCTTGACCTTATATTGTTTTCTGTGACATTTATGATGGTTTCAACCACTACCATTGGCTTTATATTGTTCATTAGACCCTTGCAAATAATTACTGTTAGTTTCATTAGGATTGCTTAATTATTTTGAAAGTTATAAACTTTTGAAAAATGTTTGTCGATAACTTTGCCTTTATAAATTGTTCCCTTGACTTTGTATTGTTTTGACTGACATTTATGGTTGTTTCTACCACTCCCATTGACTTTATATGATTCATTAGTGTCTTGGCAATAATTATTGTTAGTTTAATTAGGATTGCATAATTATTTTGAAAGTTATAAACTTTTGAAAAATTTTTATCAATAATTTTGCCTTTATAAATTGTTCCCTTGACCTTATATTGTTTTCTGTGACATTTATGATGGTTTCAACCACTACCATTGGCTTTATATTGTTCATTAGACCCTTGCAAATAATTACTGTTAGTTTCATTAGGATTGCTTAATTATTTTGAAAGTTATAAACTTTTGAAAAATGTTTGTCGATAACTTTGCCTTTATAAATTGTTCCCTTGACTTTGTATTGTTTTGACTGACATTTATGGTTGTTTCTACCACTCCCATTGACTTTATATGATTCATTAGTGTCTTGGCAATAATTATTGTTAGTTTAATTAGGATTGCATAATTATTTTGAAAGTTATAAACTTTTGAAAAATTTTTATCAATAATTTTGCCTTTATAAATTGTTCCCTTGACCTTATATTGTTTTCTGTGACATTTATGATGGTTTCAACCACTACCATTGGCTTTATATTGTTCATTAGACCCTTGCAAATAATTACTGTTAGTTTTATTAGGATTGCTTAATTATTTTGAAAGTTATAAACTTTTGAAAAATGTTTGTCGATAACTTTGCCTTTATAAATTGTTCCCTTGACTTTGTATTGTTTTGACTGACATTTATGGTTGTTTCTACCACTCCCATTGACTTTATATGATTCATTAGTGTCTTGGCAATAATTATTGTTAGTTTAATTAGGATTGCATAATTATTTTGAAAGTTATAAACTTTTGAAAAATTTTTATCAATAATTTTGCCTTTATAAATTGTTCCCTTGACCTTATATTGTTTTCTGTGACATTTATGATGGTTTCAACCACTACCATTGGCTTTATATTGTTCATTAGACCCTTGCAAATAATTACTGTTAGTTTTATTAGGATTGCTTAATTATTTTGAAAGTTATAAACTTTTGAAAAATGTTTGTCGATAACTTTGCCTTTATAAATTGTTCCCTTGACTTTGTATTGTTTTGACTGACATTTATGGTTGTCTCTACCACTCCCATTGACTTTATATGATTCATTAGTGTCTTGGCAATAATTATTGTTAGTTTAATTAGGATTGCATAATTATTTTGAAAGTTATAAACTTTTGAAAAATTTTTATCAATCATTTTGCGTTTATAAATTGTTCCCTTGACCTTATATTGTTTTCTGTGACATTTATGATGGTTTCAACCACTACCATTGGCTTTATATTGTTCATTAGACCCTTGAAAATAATTACTGTTAGTTTCATTAGGATTGCTTAATTATTTTGAAAGTTATAAACTTTTGAAAAATGTTTGTCGATAACTTTGCCTTTATAAATTGTTCCCTTGACTTTGTATTGTTTTGACTGACATTTATGGTTGTTTCTACCACTCCCATTGACTTTATATGATTCATTAGTGTCTTGGCAATAATTATTGTTAGTTTAATTAGGATTGCATAATTATTTTGAAAGTTATAAACTTTTGAAAAATTTTTATCAATAATTTTGCCTTTATAAATTGTTCCCTTGACCTTATATTGTTTTCTGTGACATTTATGATGGTTTCAACCACTACCATTGGCTTTATATTGTTCATTAGACCCTTGCAAATAATTACTGTTAGTTTTATTAGGATTGCTTAATTATTTTGAAAGTTATAAACTTTTGAAAAATGTTTGTCGATAACTTTGCCTTTATAAATTGTTCCCTTGACTTTGTATTGTTTTGACTGACATTTATGGTTGTCTCTACCACTCCCATTGACTTTATATGATTCATTAGTGTCTTGGCAATAATTATTGTTAGTTTCATTAGGATTGCATAATTATTTTGAAAGTTATAAACTTTTGAAAAATGTTTGTCGATAACTTTGCCTTTATAAATTGTTCCCTTGACTTTGTATTGTTTTGACTGACATTTATGGTTGTTTCTACCACTCCCATTGACTTTATATGATTCATTAGTGTCTTGGCAATAATTATTGTTAGTTTAATTAGGATTGCATAATTATTTTGAAAGTTATAAACTTTTGAAAAATTTTTATCAATAATTTTGCCTTTATAAATTGTTCCCTTGACCTTATATTGTTTTCTGTGACATTTATGATGGTTTCAACCACTACCATTGGCTTTATATTGTTCATTAGACCCTTGCAAATAATTACTGTTAGTTTCATTAGGATTGCTTAATTATTTTGAAAGTTATAGACTTTTGAAAAATGTTTGTCGATAACTTTGCCTTTATAAATTGTTCCCTTGACTTTGTATTGTTTTGACTGACATTTATGGTTGTTTCTACCACTCCCATTGACTTTATATGATTCATTAGTGTCTTGGCAATAATTATTGTTAGTTTAATTAGGATTGCATAATTATTTTGAAAGTTATAAACTTTTGAAAAATTTTTATCAATAATTTTGCCTTTATAAATTGTTCCCTTGACCTTATATTGTTTTCTGTGACATTTATGATGGTTTCAACCACTACCATTGGCTTTATATTGTTCATTAGACCCTTGCAAATAATTACTGTTAGTTTCATTAGGATTGCTTAATTATTTTGAAAGTTATAAACTTTTGAAAAATGTTTGTCGATAACTTTGCCTTTATAAATTGTTCCCTTGACTTTGTATTGTTTTGACTGACATTTATGGTTGTTTCTACCACTCCCATTGACTTTATATGATTCATTAGTGTCTTGGCAATAATTATTGTTAGTTTAATTAGGATTGCATAATTATTTTGAAAGTTATAAACTTTTGAAAAATTTTTATCAATAATTTTGCCTTTATAAATTGTTCCCTTGACCTTATATTGTTTTCTGTGACATTTATGATGGTTTCAACCACTACCATTGGCTTTATATTGTTCATTAGACCCTTGCAAATAATTACTGTTAGTTTTATTAGGATTGCTTAATTATTTTGAAAGTTATAAACTTTTGAAAAATGTTTGTCGATAACTTTGCCTTTATAAATTGTTCCCTTGACTTTGTATTGTTTTGACTGACATTTATGGTTGTTTCTACCACTCCCATTGACTTTATATGATTCATTAGTGTCTTGGCAATAATTATTGTTAGTTTAATTAGGATTGCATAATTATTTTGAAAGTTATAAACTTTTGAAAAATTTTTATCAATAATTTTGCCTTTATAAATTGTTCCCTTGACCTTATATTGTTTTCTGTGACATTTATGATGGTTTCAACCACTACCATTGGCTTTATATTGTTCATTAGACCCTTGCAAATAATTACTGTTAGTTTTATTAGGATTGCTTAATTATTTTGAAAGTTATAAACTTTTGAAAAATGTTTGTCGATAACTTTGCCTTTATAAATTGTTCCCTTGACTTTGTATTGTTTTGACTGACATTTATGGTTGTCTCTACCACTCCCATTGACTTTATATGATTCATTAGTGTCTTGGCAATAATTATTGTTAGTTTAATTAGGATTGCATAATTATTTTGAAAGTTATAAACTTTTGAAAAATTTTTATCAATCATTTTGCGTTTATAAATTGTTCCCTTGACCTTATATTGTTTTCTGTGACATTTATGATGGTTTCAACCACTACCATTGGCTTTATATTGTTCATTAGACCCTTGAAAATAATTACTGTTAGTTTCATTAGGATTGCTTAATTATTTTGAAAGTTATAAACTTTTGAAAAATGTTTGTCGATAACTTTGCCTTTATAAATTGTTCCCTTGACTTTGTATTGTTTTGACTGACATTTATGGTTGTTTCTACCACTCCCATTGACTTTATATGATTCATTAGTGTCTTGGCAATAATTATTGTTAGTTTAATTAGGATTGCATAATTATTTTGAAAGTTATAAACTTTTGAAAAATTTTTATCAATAATTTTGCCTTTATAAATTGTTCCCTTGACCTTATATTGTTTTCTGTGACATTTATGATGGTTTCAACCACTACCATTGGCTTTATATTGTTCATTAGACCCTTGCAAATAATTACTGTTAGTTTTATTAGGATTGCTTAATTATTTTGAAAGTTATAAACTTTTGAAAAATGTTTGTCGATAACTTTGCCTTTATAAATTGTTCCCTTGACTTTGTATTGTTTTGACTGACATTTATGGTTGTCTCTACCACTCCCATTGACTTTATATGATTCATTAGTGTCTTGGCAATAATTATTGTTAGTTTCATTAGGATTGCATAATTATTTTGAAAGTTATAAACTTTTGAAAAATGTTTGTCGATAACTTTGCCTTTATAAATTGTTCCCTTGACTTTGTATTGTTTTGACTGACATTTATGGTTGTTTCTACCACTCCCATTGACTTTATATGATTCATTAGTGTCTTGGCAATAATTATTGTTAGTTTAATTAGGATTGCATAATTATTTTGAAAGTTATAAACTTTTGAAAAATTTTTATCAATAATTTTGCCTTTATAAATTGTTCCCTTGACCTTATATTGTTTTCTGTGACATTTATGATGGTTTCAACCACTACCATTGGCTTTATATTGTTCATTAGACCCTTGCAAATAATTACTGTTAGTTTTATTAGGATTGCTTAATTATTTTGAAAGTTATAAACTTTTGAAAAATGTTTGTCGATAACTTTGCCTTTATAAATTGTTCCCTTGACTTTGTATTGTTTTGACTGACATTTATGGTTGTCTCTACCACTCCCATTGACTTTATATGATTCATTAGTGTCTTGGCAATAATTATTGTTAGTTTAATTAGGATTGCATAATTATTTTGAAAGTTATAAACTTTTGAAAAATTTTTATCAATCATTTTGCGTTTATAAATTGTTCCCTTGACCTTATATTGTTTTCTGTGACATTTATGATGGTTTCAACCACTACCATTGGCTTTATATTGTTCATTAGACCCTTGAAAATAATTACTGTTAGTTTCATTAGGATTGCTTAATTATTTTGAAAGTTATAAACTTTTGAAAAATGTTTGTCGATAACTTTGCCTTTATAAATTGTTCCCTTGACTTTGTATTGTTTTGACTGACATTTATGGTTGTTTCTACCACTCCCATTGACTTTATATGATTCATTAGTGTCTTGGCAATAATTATTGTTAGTTTAATTAGGATTGCATAATTATTTTGAAAGTTATAAACTTTTGAAAAATTTTTATCAATAATTTTGCCTTTATAAATTGTTCCCTTGACCTTATATTGTTTTCTGTGACATTTATGATGGTTTCAACCACTACCATTGGCTTTATATTGTTCATTAGACCCTTGAAAATAATTACTGTTAGTTTCATTAGGATTGCTTAATTATTTTGAAAGTTATAAACTTTTGAAAAATGTTTGTCGATAACTTTGCCTTTATAAATTGTTCCCTTGACTTTGTATTGTTTTGACTGACATTTATGGTTGTTTCTACCACTCCCATTGACTTTATATGATTCATTAGTGTCTTGGCAATAATTATTGTTAGTTTAATTAGGATTGCATAATTATTTTGAAAGTTATAAACTTTTGAAAAATTTTTATCAATAATTTTGCCTTTATAAATTGTTCCCTTGACCTTATATTGTTTTCTGTGACATTTATGATGGTTTCAACCACTACCATTGGCTTTATATTGTTCATTAGACCCTTGAAAATAATTACTGTTAGTTTCATTAGGATTGCTTAATTATTTTGAAAGTTATAAACTTTTGAAAAATGTTTGTCGATAACTTTGCCTTTATAAATTGTTCCCTTGACTTTGTATTGTTTTGACTGACATTTATGGTTGTTTCTACCACTCCCATTGACTTTATATGATTCATTAGTGTCTTGGCAATAATTATTGTTAGTTTAATTAGGATTGCATAATTATTTTGAAAGTTATAAACTTTTGAAAAATTTTTATCAATAATTTTGCCTTTATAAATTGTTCCCTTGACCTTATATTGTTTTCTGTGACATTTATGATGGTTTCAACCACTACCATTGGCTTTATATTGTTCATTAGACCCTTGGAAATAATTACTGTTAGTTTCATTAGGATTGCTTAATTATTTTGAAAGTTATAAACTTTTGAAAAATGTTTGTCGATAACTTTGCCTTTATAAATTGTTCCCTTGACTTTGTATTGTTTTGACCGACATTTATGGTTGTTTCTACCACTCCCATTGACTTTATATGATTCATTAGTGTCTTGGCAATAATTATTGTTAGTTTAATTAGGATTGCTTAATTATTTTGAAAGTTATAAACTTTTGAAAAATTTTTATCAATAATTTTGCCTTTATAAATTGTTCCCTTGACCTTATATTGTTTTCTGTGACATTTATGATGGTTTCAACCACTACCATTGGCTTTATATTGTTCATTAGACCCTTGGAAATAATTACTGTTAGTTTCATTAGGATTGCTTAATTATTTTGAAAGTTATAAACTTTTGAAAAATGTTTGTCGATAACTTTGCCTTTATAAATTGTTCCCTTGACTTTGTATTGTTTTGACCGACATTTATGGTTGTTTCTACCACTCCCATTGACTTTATATGATTCATTAGTGTCTTGGCAATAATTATTGTTAGTTTAATTAGGATTGCTTAATTATTTTGAAAGTTATAAACTTTTGAAAAATTTTTATCAATAATTTTGCCTTTATAAATTGTTCCCTTGACCTTATATTGTTTTCTGTGACATTTATGATGGTTTCAACCACTACCATTGGCTTTATATTGTTCATTAGACCCTTGGAAATAATTACTGTTAGTTTCATTAGGATTGCTTAATTATTTTGAAAGTTATAAACTTTTGAAAAATGTTTGTCGATAACTTTGCCTTTATAAATTGTTCCCTTGACTTTGTATTGTTTTGACCGACATTTATGGTTGTTTCTACCACTCCCATTGACTTTATATGATTCATTAGTGTCTTGGCAATAATTATTGTTAGTTTAATTAGGATTGCTTAATTATTTTGAAAGTTATAAACTTTTGAAAAATTTTTATCAATAATTTTGCCTTTATAAATTGTTCCCTTGACCTTATATTGTTTTCTGTGACATTTATGATGGTTTCAACCACTACCATTGGCTTTATATTGTTCATTAGACCCTTGGAAATAATTACTGTTAGTTTCATTAGGATTGCTTAATTATTTTGAAAGTTATAAACTTTTGAAAAATGTTTGTCGATAACTTTGCCTTTATAAATTGTTCCCTTGACTTTGTATTGTTTTGACCGACATTTATGGTTGTTTCTACCACTCCCATTGACTTTATATGATTCATTAGTGTCTTGGCAATAATTATTGTTAGTTTAATTAGGATTGCTTAATTATTTTGAAAGTTATAAACTTTTGAAAAATTTTTATCAATAATTTTGCCTTTATAAATTGTTCCCTTGACCTTATATTGTTTTCTGTGACATTTATGATGGTTTCAACCACTACCATTGGCTTTATATTGTTCATTAGACCCTTGGAAATAATTACTGTTAGTTTCATTAGGATTGCTTAATTATTTTGAAAGTTATAAACTTTTGAAAAATGTTTGTCGATAACTTTGCCTTTATAAATTGTTCCCTTGACTTTGTATTGTTTTGACTGACATTTATGGTTGTTTCTACCACTCCCATTGACTGTATATGATTCATTAGTGTCTTGGCAATAATTATTGTTAGTTTCATTAGGATTGCATAATTATTTTGAAAGTTATAAACTTTTGAAAAATTTTTATCAATAATTTTGCCTTTATAAATTGTTCCCTTGACCTTATATTGTTTTCTGTGACATTTATGATGGTTTCAACTACTACCATTGGCTTTATATTGTTCATTAGACCCTTGGAAATAATTACTGTTAGTCTCATTAGGATTGCTTAATTATTTTGAAAGTTATAAACTTTTGAAAAATGTTTGTCGAAACTTTGCCTTTATAAATTGTTCCCTTCACTTTGTATTGTTTTGACTGACATTTATGGTTGTTTCTACCACTCCCATTGACTTTATATGATTCACTAGTATCTTGGCAATAATTATTGTTAGTTTCATTAGGATTGCTTAATTATTTTGAAAGTTATAGACTTTTGAAAAATGTTTGTCGATAACTTTGCCTTTATAATTGTTCCCTTGACCTTATATTGTTTTCTGTGACATTTATGATGGTTTCAACCACTACCATTGGCTTTATATTGTTCATTAGACCCTTGGAAATAATTACTGTTAGTTTCATTAGGATTGCTTAATTATTTTGAAAGTTATAGACTTTTGAAAAATGTTTGTCGATAACTTTGCCTTTATAAATTGTTCCCTTGACTTTGTATTGTTTTGACTGACATTTATGGTTGTTTCTACCACTCCCATTGACTTTATATGATTCATTAGTGTCTTGGCAATAATTATTGTTAGTTTCATTAGGATTGCTTAATTATTTTGAAAGTTATAGACTTTTGAAAAATGTTTGTCGATAACTTTGCCTTTATAATTGTTCCCTTGACCTTATATTGTTTTCTGTGACATTTATGATGGTTTCAACCACTACCATTGGCTTTATATTGTTCATTAGACCCTTGGAAATAATTACTGTTAGTTTCATTAGGATTGCTTAATTATTTTGAAAGTTATAAACTTTTGAAAAATGTTTGTCGATAACTTTGCCTTTATAAATTGTTCCCTTGACTTTGTATTGTTTTGACTGACATTTATGGTTGTTTCTATCACTCCCATTGACTGTATATGATTCATTAGTGTCTTGGCAATAATTATTGTTAGTTTCATTAGGATTGCATAATTATTTTGAAAGTTATAAACTTTTGAAAAATTTTTATCAATAATTTTGCCTTTATAAATTGTTCCCTTGACCTTATATTGTTTTCTGTGACATTTATGATGGTTTCAACCACTACCATTGGCTTTATATTGTTCATTAGACCCTTGGAAATAATTACTGTTAGTCTCATTAGGATTGCTTAATTATTTTGAAAGTTATGAACTTTTGAAAAATGTTAACTTAAAAAAAATTTCTTATGAAAAATGTTTGTCAATATTTTAAATTGTTTAAATTAAAAAATACATCTTTTATTAGATAATACATGTTTATAAATTGAAAAGCTTCTTTCAACCTGTTCAGCTCAGGTAATGTGTGCCAATTTAAAATTATCAAGAGGCACGTGTACAAAACGGACATATGTGTGAGATGGAATTTCTAAATATAGACTAAGTGGACAGACTTTTTAAACAAGAACCAATAAACAATATTCAAATAATTATTTTATTATATATTATATACTAAACAATAAGCTTAATAACTAAACTAATTAGTTTTCTTAAAGTTTGCAGCATTGCTCACCGAAAATTTGCCACCACACACTGCCTGCCAAAGCGCTCTAATAATAGAACAGACGTGCTGAACTAGACTACTGTATACACACACTTTCCCCAATAGAAGCTATTTATAAAGTTATCCCGATATAAAGAAAGTGTTTCCAGCACAAGAACTTTCCAATTTAAAAAAAAACACCATGTTAAACAATTTTTAATATAAATAACTACAAATAATGAAACCAAAAAGCAAAAACCTCAAACTAAAAATCGACAAAATGCCCCACAACACCGACAACGAACCAATATACAGCAACGTCCAAGAAAACGACCTATTTAAAATCCCCTTATTTGTCCTAGAACTCTCGCAGCAGAAACAACAGACAGAGGACACCGGAAACCTTCAAGTCTTACCGTCGACATCCCAAATAACAAACACTCCCGTCTATTACGATCCGGAGCCGGGAACGACGCACGATCTAAGCGTCGGATCGCTCGTCGAGGTCACGAATGATGTGTCGGAGGAGCCGTTATACGGGGTGATCCGTTGGATGGGTGTCGAGGGGAAGAGTCGATTTGTCCTGGTCGGCATCGAGCTGGAGGAGGAGCAGTCACATTTACCGTTGACGCTGACCGATGGCGTCCACAACGGGTTGAGGTTTTTCCAGTGTTCCGGCGATCGGGCCTTGTTTGTGCCGCTCAGCCAGTGCCAGAAGGATTCGAGGTTTTCGGATGCGACCCCTACGCCCGTGCATAGCATACGGGAGGAGAAGACGTTCGGAAAGGTGAGGATTTTTGATAATTGTTGCTCTATTTTGCATGTAGTGTAATATTTTTTTTTCTGGGAGATGTTTGTTTGTGAATTGTAAGGTCTAATATGATTTTTATAAGTCCATTCTGCGATTCTTGAGAGTTTTGTCCACATTTTTTTAATTATTCCTCAAGTTGTGACTTAAAAAACAAAAGAAAATGATGCCTCTATTTACATGCAGTTTAATAACTTTTTTTACGAGCTATTTAAGTGAACAATAAGGTCTTTAATACGACTTTTATATTGTTTATTGAGGTGTATTTCACTATTCTTTAGTATTTTGTTGCAAGTTCTTCAAATATTCTTAAACTTGTGTCTTAGTTAAAAAAATGCTCTTAGCCCAATTTTCCATGTAGTAGTGTAATGAAAAATTCTTACGAGCAGTTTTTAGTGAGCACTAAGATCTGATATGACTTTTATGTTGTTTATTGAAGTGTATTCCACAGTTTTTGAGAGTTTTGTCCACATCCTTCAATTATTCCTCAAGTTGTGGCTTAAAAACGAAAACAATGTCCCTATTTATCATGTAGTGTAATAACTTTTTTTACGAGCTGTTTAAGTGAACAATAAGGTCTCGAATACAACTTTTATATTGTTTATTGAGGTGTATTTCACAATTCTTTAGTATTTTGTTGCAAGTTCTTCAAATATTCTTAAACTTGTGTCTTAGTTAAAAAAATGATCTTAGCCCAGTTTTCCATGTAGTAGTGTAATGAAAAATTCTTACGAGCAGTTTTTAGTGAGCACTAAGATCTGATATGACTTTTATGTTGTTTATTGAAGTGTATTCCACAGTTTTTGAGAGTTTTGTCCACATTCTTCAATTATTCCTCAAGTTGTGACTTATAAAAAAAAAACTGATACCTCTATTTTACATGCAGTTTAATAACTTTTTTTAAGAGCTGTTTAAGTGAACAATAAGGTCTTTAATACGACTTTTATATTGTTTATTGAGGTGTATTTCACTATTCGTTAGTATTTTGTTGCAAGTTCTTTAAATATTCTTAAACTTGTGTCTTAGTTAAAAAAGATGATCTTAGCCCAGTTTTCCATGTAGTGGTATAATGGAAAATTCTTACGAGCAGTTTTTAGTGAGCACTAAGATCTGATATGACTTTTATGTTGTTTATTGAAGTGTATTCCACAGTTTTTGAGAGTTTTGTCCACATTCTTCAATTATTCCTCAAGTTGTGACTTATAAAAAAGAAAACTGATACCTCTATTTTACATGCAGTTTAATAACTTTTTTTAAGAGCTGTTTAAGTGAACAATAAGGTCTTTAATACGACTTTTATATTGTTTATTGAGGTGTATTTCACTATTCGTTAGTATTTTGTTGCAAGTTCTTTAAATATTCTTAAACTTGTGTCTTAGTTAAAAAAGATGATCTTAGCCCAATTTTCCATGTAGTAGTGTAATGAAAAATTCTTACGAGCAGTTTTTAGTGAGCACTAAGATCTGATATGACTTTTATGTTGTTTATTGAAGTGTATTCCACAGTTCTTGAGAGTTTTGTCCACATCCTTCAATTATTCCTCAAGTTGTGGCTTAAAAACGAAAACAATGTCCCTATTTATCATGTAGTGTAATAACTTTTTTTACGAGCTGTTTAAGTGAACAATAAGGTCTCGAATACAACTTTTATATTGTTTATTGAGGTGTATTTCACAATTTTTTAGTATTTTGTTGCAAGTTCTTCAAATATTCTTAAACTTGTGTCTTAGTTAAAAAAATGCTCTTAGCCCAATTTTCCATGTAGTAGTGTAATGAAAAATTCTTACGAGCAGTTTTTAGTGACCACTAAGATCTGATATGACTTTTGTGTTGTTTATTGAAGTGTATTCCACAGTTCTTGAGAGTTTTGTCCACATCCTTCAATTATTCCTCAAGTTGTGGCTTAAAAACGAAAACAATGTCCCTATTTATCATGTAGTGTAATAACTTTTTTTACGAGCTGTTTAAGTGAACAATAAGGTCTTTAATACGACTTTTATACTGTTTATTGAGGTGTATTTCACTATTCTTTAGTATTTTGTTGCAAGTTCTTCAAATATTCTTAAACTTGTGTCTTAGTTAAAAAAATGCTCTTAGCCCAATTTTCCATGTAGTAGTGTAATGAAAAATTCTTACGAGCAGTTTTTAGTGACCACTAAGATCTGATATGACTTTTGTGTTGTTTATTGAAGTGTATTCCACAGTTCTTGAGAGTTTTGTCCACATCCTTCAATTATTCCTCAAGTTGTGGCTTAAAAACGAAAACGATGTCCCTATTTATCATGTAGTGTAATAACTTTTTTACGAGCTGTTTAAGTGAACAATGACACAAGTTCTTCAAATATTCTTTAACTTGTGACTTAGTTCAAAATGATGTTATCCCAATTTTACATGTAAAAAGCAAACTGAGGCATCAGTTTGCTATTTTGCATGTCGTGTAATAAAAACTTTTCTTGTGACTTTGTTTTTTTTTTTTTAAATGAATCAATTTCTACATAACGTAGGATTGCCCTATAGTCCAGGGATGCGTGGCCCCCTTAATAATGCCGACGGAAGAAGACGTAGAAGCAGTGTGCGGGAAATTCAGGGGCATTCAAGGCCACCACAACTCTTGCTATTTAGACGCAACCCTCTTTGCGATGTTCACCTATACCAGTGTCTTCGACAGCTTACTATACAGGCCTAAAGGTCCCAACGACATACCCCACTACGAAGAGGTAAACAATAACAATCCAAAAACACAAATAACCAAAATTAATTTTTATCATACTAAATTAATTTTGTTAATTTTAAACAGGTACAAAGAGTATTAAGGGAAGAGATAGTGAACCCATTACGGAAAGATTTATTTGTGCGGGCGGACCGCGTGATGAACTTACGGAAATTATTAGACCAATTGAGTTCCGTTTCCGGGCTGACCAGCGAAGAAAAAGATCCCGAGGAGTTTTTAAATTCGCTCCTGGCGCAGATTTTGAAGGCGGAACCGTTCTTGAAGTTAAATTCTGGACAGGAGGCTTACTATTACCAGTTATTCGTCGAGAAGGACGACGAATTGCAGCTTCCGACCGTTCAACAGCTGTTTGAGCAGAGTTTTTTAACCAGCGATATCAAGTTGAAAGAAGTACCGTCGTGCTTAATCATTCAGATGCCGCGTTTCGGGAAAAGCTACAAGATGTACCCTCGAATATTACCATCGCAGTTACTGGATGTCACGGACATTATAGAAAACTGTAAGTTTTTAATCTGTTGGTTTATTGATGTGTATTCCACAATTCTTGAGAGTTTTGTCCACATCCTTCAATTATTCCTCAAGTTATGGCTTAAAAACGAAAACAATGTCCCTATTTATCATGTAGTGTAATAACTTTTTTTACGAGCTGTTTAAGTGAACAATAAGGTCTCTAATACGACTTTTATATTGTTTATTGAGGTGTATTTCACAATTCTTGAGTTATTTTGACACAAGTTCTTCGAATATTCTTAAACTTGTGACTTAATTAAAAGTGATCTTAGCCCAATATTCCATGTAGTGGTATAATGGAAAATTTTTATGAGCAGTTTTTAGTAAGCACTAAGATCTGATATGACTTTTATGTTGTTTATTGAAGTGTATTCCACAGTTCTTGAGAGTTTTGTGGAAATTTTTAGTGACCAAAAAATTAAAACCCTAACAGAAAAGATTCTTACAGCACCTAGGCAGTGTACGGTATGCGGCCGTCTGGCCATGTGGGAGTGTCGGCAGTGCCTGGGCGAGTGCGGCGTCGGCCTCGAGAGCACCTCCTTCTGCGACGCCTGCCTCGAGACGGCGCACAGCCACAACCGACGCTCGGGCCACAAACCGAAAGCATTGACCGTCTGCCACGACTTCAAGATAATGGCCGAACATTGCCCGCCTCCCAGACTCTACATGGAACTGTTCGCCGTCGTCTGCATCGAAACGTCGCACTACGTCGCCTTCGTCAAGTGCGGCGTCGGACACGAGGCCCCGTGGTGCTTTTTCGACTCGATGGCAGACAGAAAAGGTACGTTTTTTTTTTATTTTAATGTCTTGTAATTGGATTTATCTTGTTATATAGATAATACAGTTTATTATTATTATTTTATTATTATTATTATATTCTCTAGGTGAAAGAAATGGTTATAATATACCAAAAATGGTTCCTTGTCCCGATATATCGAAATGGTTATCGGATGAGCAAATATGTCGGCAGTTGCACGAGAATGCGCCCCACGATAGACACCTTCCCGAGCACGCGAGACGACTGTTGTGCGACGCGTATATTTGTATGTATCAAAGTCCCGACGTAATGATGTATAGATAAGAAACGGTATTATTTTTAAAGTTGTATACGGTCTCGTTGGAAAAGAAAATGGAAAGAGAGAATCGCTAATACGACTGATATTTTATTATTATGTATTTATTTATTATTCACAAATTTTATCGCTTTGTTATATAGTGTATTATTAATATTATTAAGTGATAAAAAGTGGGAAACTGAGTTGTTACAAAATGCTATATGTATATCGAGAACTAATCATGCGTTGTTTTGGTGATGAGAGATTATTCTATTTATATGCGTAAACTTGCACTACATCACAATAAATTGTACGACATTAGCTTTGTCTTTTATTTTATGGATGTCAACTCCACTTTGTGTTACTTGCCTTTGATATTTTGCAGAGTGAATGAAGGTAAGTAACATCCTATACCATGAGTGATGTGTGAAATCATATCATACCTTTCTGTGTCACTTGCTTCCACTTGTTTATTGAAGTGTATTCCACAGTTCTTGAGAGTTTTGTCCACATCCTTCAATTATTCCTCAAGTTGTGGCTTAAAAACGAAAACAATGTCCCTATTTATCATGTAGTGTAATAACTTTTTTTACGAGCTCTAATACGACTTTTATATTGTTTATTGAGGTGTATTTCACAATTCTTGAGAGTTTTGTCCACGTTCTTCAATTATTCCTCAAGTTGTGACTTAAAAAAAAGAAAACTGATACCTCTATTTTACATGCAGTTTAATAACTTTTTTTACGAGCTGTTTAAGTGAACAATAAGGTCTTTAATACGAGTTTTATACTGTTTATTGAGGTGTATTTCACTATTCTTTAGTATTTTGTTGCAAGTTCTTCAAATATTCTTAAACTTGTGTCTTAGTTTAAAAAAATGATCTTAGCCCAATATTCCATGTAGTGTTATAATGGAAAATTCTTACGAGCAGTTTTTAGTGAGCACTCAGATCTGATATGACTTTTATGTTGTTTATTGAAGTGTATTCCACAGTTCTTGAGAGTTTTGTCCACGTTCTTCAATTATTCCTCAAGTTGTGACTTAAAAAAAAGAAAACTGATACCTCTATTTTGCATGCAGTTTAATAATTTTTTTTACGAGCTGTTTAAGTGAACAATAAGGTCTTTAATACGACTTTTATACTGTTTATTGAGGTGTATTTCACTATTCTTTAGTATTTTGTTGCAAGTTCTTCAAATATTCTTAAACTTGTGTCTTAGTTTAAAAAAATGATCTTAGCCCAATATTCCATGGAGTGGTATAATGGAAAATTCTTACGAGCAGTTTTTAGTGAGCACTCAGATCTGATATGACTTTTATGTTGTTTATTGAAGTGTATTCCACAGTTCTTGAGAGTTTTGTCCACGTTCTTCAATTATTCCTCAAGTTGTGACTTAAAAAAAAGAAAACTGATACCTCTATTTTGCATGCAGTTTAATAATTTTTTTTACGAGCTGTTTAAGTGAACAATAAGGTCTTTAATACGAGTTTTATACTGTTTATTGAGGTGTATTTCACTATTCTTTAGTATTTTGTTGCAAGTTCTTCAAATATTCTTAAACTTGTGTCTTAGTTTAAAAAAATGATCTTAGCCCAATATTCCATGGAGTGGTATAATGGAAAATTCTTACGAGCAGTTTTTAGTGAGCACTCAGATCTGATATGACTTTTATGTTGTTTATTGAAGTGTATTCCACAGTTCTTGAGAGTTTTGTCCACGTTCTTCAATTATTCCTCAAGTTGTGACTTAAAAAAAAGAAAACTGATACCTCTATTTTACATGCAGTTTAATAACTTTTTTTACGAGCTGTTTAAGTGAACAATAAGGTCTTTAATACGACTTTTATACTGTTTATTGAGGTGTATTTCACTATTCTTTAGTATTTTGTTGCAAGTTCTTCAAATATTCTTAAACTTGTGTCTTAGTTTAAAAAAATGATCTTAGCCCAATATTCCATGTAGTGGTATAATGGAAAATTCTTACGAGCAGTTTTTAGTGAGCACTCAGATCTGATATGACTTTTATGTTGTTTATTGAAGTGTATTCCACAGTTTTTGAGAGTTTTGTCCACGTTCTTCAATTATTCCTCAAGTTGTGACTTAAAAAAAAGAAAACTGATACCTCTATTTTACATGCAGTTTAATAACTTTTTTTACGAGCTGTTTAAGTGAACAATAAGGTCTTTAATACGACTTTTATACTGTTTATTGAGGTGTATTTCACTATTCTTTAGTATTTTATTGCAAGTTCTTCAAATATTCTTAAACTTGTGTCTTAGTTTAAAAAAATGATCTTAACCCAATATTCCATGTAGTGGTATAATGGAAAATTCTTACGAGCAGTTTTTAGTGAGCACTCAGATCTGATATGACTTTTATGTTGTTTATTGAAGTGTATTCCACAGTTCTTGAGAGTTTTGTCCACATCCTTCAATTATTCCTCAAGTTGTGGCTTAAAAACGAAAACACTTTCGTGTCAGTCAACTACACTTTGTGTTACTTGCCTTTGAAATTTTGCAGAGTGGCACGTAATGAAGGTAAGTAACATCTTATGAAACCAAGTAACGTCTTACGAGGCCTAGTAACATCCTATACCATGAGCGACTTGTGAAAGCATATCATACTTTTCTGTGTCACTTGTTTCCACTTTATGTTAGTCGACTCCACTTTGTGTTACTTGCTTTGAAATTTGAAGGTAAAGAAATAAAACAGGACAGTTTAATTTCATGTAAACTTTTAATAAACACAAAAATTTGTGCCAGTTTATCAATATAACCATAAATATAATCTTATCATGTATATACCAAGTGTTTTGTTATGAGATCACTACGAACACAAATAACAAATAAGTTTACAGAAAAACATCAATGATAATAGAAGAAAAACCTAGCTATAATAATACTCTGATATAATAATAATAATATATTGTTTTACAATTAGTTAGACTCTTGCTTTCTACGATTACGTCTTACGCACTAAAATGTACTTCCATAAAACAAATTAAAAGAAATATATTTTCAAAAAGAAATAAAACTGAAATACCATAGCCTAACGTATCATATTATTAATAATATATAATATTAATCGCTACATTTCTAAACCACAAACATTTGGTTATCCGTAATGCTTATTATATAAGCCAAAATCCATCGGATATCCAAATATTTTCACATATGTGTTTATATATACCTTATTTCTCGTAATATTGTACTTTTGCTCTCACCAAAAAATAAACCTTCGCAGTGTATAGTTAACTTACAACAACTATTATAACACGATAACCCATAATGATAAGTAGATGATTAAGTCGAGTGATCCATTTCCACGATTTAGTCAAAATCCTCATCATCCATTGTAAAGTCGCTTCCGACTCCAGAATCAACCGCATACAACGGGCTAAAAAACAAAATTTATCGATAAAGAAAAACCTTAAGTAAACGGTTTTTTGTTTACATATCATACATAAATTGTACATTACTTGATTGCTCTGCAAGTGAAAAAGACGATGCGTTTCAGCTTCTTATTGTAAAAGAAATAATTGAAGCTCCACAGGCATCCGTCCTCACCGAAAGGGTCCGAACCCATGTCCGGATTGTACGAGTATATATCACATTCGTTCAGCGCTATCTCGTCCTCCACAGCGGCCCATAATTGCTGCCGCATGCCGCGGAACTGCTCCCCCATCGTAGCACTTAAGTTTGTATCGATGGCATTGGTTACCCATTGTAGAGAGGGCTCTTTACTAAATTCGTGACTCTGTACGAGAAAAAGAGATTGATTAATTTAAAGAATTGATTATTTTATCAAGTTTAACGTAGAAGTCTACCCTGTGATATAGGACTCAGATACACAGCATAACGGCATTCGTTTTCCTGGGAAAAGTTGGAAATGTATTACCACGGCGTTTTGACTAGTGTACAAAAAAAGTGTTAGACAGTATTGGAAAGTTATTGATAAGTGCCCAATTTTAATTTTTAGCCTGGAATAAATATGTCAAACTTCGGGAATTTTTTGCCCTTTTCTTAAGCCTGTATTTTTGTCTGATTTTGGTCTGGGGAAAAGTTGACCACTTTCCGGTATAGACACATTCGTGGGCATTAACGCGATGCCCAACATATAGCGTAAATATGTTTTGCAATGATAGGAAATCGAATGCCGTACACCCAAGTTTCATCATAAAACTCTACAAATATTGCGCTATACAGTGGCGGTATCTCGCGGTGGTTCGGAGAACTGCGATTACCGACTCTGCAGATTTTGACAAACGTCAGTGCCACTGACATGACATGACATTAAATTCATTATTTTGTGTGTAAATATTAAATACTATACTAAAATTGGGGTAACAATATTATGATCATATTTTTAAGTAACAAAAGTGAGAGCAATAATTGGTTGTAAAATCCATCGACATTAAATTCCGCGGTCATGGGTGGCGCCACCTAGCGCCAGTAGATGCTCGAAAAACTACAACTTTTGGTGCTAACCTTATCTAGTGACATCAGCGCCTAACTAGCGGCCACCAGCAGGTACTAACTGAGGGTAGACATCCACGTTAATGAACTAATTTCTTGATTACTTTTAAGATAACACGAAAAAAACAACAAAATTTAAACATCATCCATGATAACACTATCTTTCCTTAATCCAAATCTATGAAATAACACAAATATGCACATAATCACTCAAAAAAAAAAAAAAACACAAAAAAAAGACAACTTACCTTCGCATCCAGGAAATCGTAATCTGGGAACGCAGAGTTAAGCGTGGCAATGAGATAGAAGAGCGTTTTGCGGCTGATTGTGTCGCAAAGGGGGCCCTCCTCGTCGCCCGATATGCTACGACTGTACTGCGAACACCCAGGCGAAAGCTGCGGTGGAGACAACGCCTGCAGATCGTTGGGGTGGACGCCTTCAGCGTTGAACCTCTTGTACATGGCCTTGTCTCCACCGGCCATCTTACAAGAGTAACTCTCGATACGACCAAATATTTTACTGTCGCCCGTCTCCATGCTAAGCGCAATGTTTATCGCCTCGAAACGAGTGCTTTCCAGCAGTTTCATCTCGCTAGATTTACGCTAACACTTTGAAACTCGATTTTTTTTGTTTTGAAACTCACAATTTGGAATCCCCACGATTTATTTGAGACAATTAAGAACACTGGGCACTGTAAAGTTCTTGAACATAGCTGTCGGGTGTATGAATATTCCTTTTCTCTTCGAGTGGATAAGACAGTACAGCGGCAATAACGTGAATTTCACTGCTTTCTTGCTTAGTAAATGGTTTGGGCTCATTACAAACGCGATGATTTAATTGTGGACAGGATATTTTTCTAATTTATCCTATAGAATATAGTTTGTTTATGGATGTGCCAAATGGACGAGTCCACTATCACCAGCTGAAGGACGCTCACTCGAATTTATACACTTTACACGATTAGCTAGTGTTCAGAATACTCTGTATACTCACTCATGATCACAAATAACACAAACGCACTAATTACAAGGAATAATTACTGGGATAAACACTATTTTCGCGTAAAATTCTATAGAGCGACACACGATTTGACAGCAGCTTATTTTGTACACAAATAGAACTGATCCGTTGCCAACTGTAAAAAAATTACCACCGGGATTGTTGTGATGTAACTTTCGCGTCTTTCAAACATGCGAATTTATTAATAGATTATTATTGGATACTGTCTGTATCAATACTGTCTATATCGAATACTTATATTACAATCTTAGTTTTGTTGATTGTTTGAGCGTTGTATCGATGTTGTTACAATACGGTTTGTGTTGGTAAAACTGGTTGAATAGGTCGCGCAAAATCCTTTGTTCTGTTCCTAGGTAACGGTATATTACAAATTTGACCTATCCAACACAACTTTTTGCGCTCTGTTTATGCGATAAGCACATAAATTATGCCGTTATACAATGCAAAACGCTGAGTTTGCGCTCATCGTCGATTAAATAAATATTGCGTTGAGCGCAGGGTTGCCAGATCAGTTTGACAAATGCCGAAATCTATGCCTAAATCATCATACGATTTGGAGATATGTATTCGGTTTAGTAATTCGGCACGCGTGTCAAATACTTGGTGGCGCAGCGAGTCCTCATATGAGAGCCATAGGTCAGCACGTTGTGCTCCTCACGCATGCCTACACACGTAAATATGTATGCTAATTTACAGATCAATGGGATGAACGGTTTAGGGGCTATATTAGCTTTTACACTGACATGATATTAAATGTCAGGATGACAAATGTAATTCTGTCACTGAAACTGACGTTAGGTAGCGTCCAGAGATGGTTCAGGGCTTCACAAAATTGAAGAATTTCAAAAGTGTGCCACTGACATTACATGACATTGAATGTCAAGATGACATAAGTAATTCTGTCACTGAAACTGACGTTAGGTAGCGTCCAGAGATGGTTCTGGCTTTGCTAAATTAAATAATTGCAAAAGTGTTTGTAAAAGTGTTTAGGCCACCCGATATTGTCTTTAATTTTTCCGGGAGCACTTTAGAAAAACGAACAATCTGACGAGCGGTCGGATCGAGCCGATCTAAAACTATAATTAAACTGGAGGCAAGTCGACGCCAAGCGTCACGACGTCTTCTCAACTGCACTCCCCACGCCTCGAGATTTTTCAGTATTTTTGAGAGGCCATCTCGAGTGCCTCGGGTGAACCGGAAAATCAAACCAAATTTTCCCCAATAATCTCGACGAGTAATCCAACACAATATCGCGTGATAATATCGCTTCTTTTCTCCGGCACTAAATTTAAACACAACGAACGATGACTTAAGAATAGCGATATCCAAATATAACAAGTGAGTAAACGTGACACGTGTTCATTTCAGTTGCAGTGTGCGCGTGTATGTCGCTCTTTCTCTCTAAAATGCGCGTTTTATACGAACTATAATATGACCGAAGTTACCTCTTCCTCTCAACAAAGCACGCAAGAACAAAGATCGAAAAGAAACAGCGGATTATTCTCCATCTTTAAATGGTTTAAGAACTCCTCAACATCGAGGGAATCGATTGATTCGTTAACGACATCATCTTCATCATCTGGTAGTTGTGATAGCGTACACTCGACATACAGCACTGGAACGGTCGCCTCGTTCTCATTCGTTCCTCCGCACGCGTACAAGAACGACGTCAAAGGAAAAAGTATCGCCCCGCAACCAGAAACCGACACCTACAGAGCCAGACTCAATCAGAGAGACAAGATCAAAGAACGGGATAAAAATATCACGTTACGGAAAAAGTACAACTTGTTCTTCCATAGCGAGACCTTGCTGAAGCCTCCTATCGCAGAAGACAACAGCAAAAGTCTACCTCTGATGACTAAGAAAGTTATTCATACCGAAGAGGAGCGTATGCATAGAAGAACAGCGAGTGAGTCATCGAAAATAAGAAAAGCAGGAGCTTATTGTCACGTGAAAGGCAAGAGGAAAGCGCCAGCTCCACCTAGGGTGGAGGATAATGGAACTACGAGTTGGAGGAGGAAAAAGCGAGTAGCGCCCGCACCACCACCCAAAGAAATGAACGAAGAGGTGATTTTTAACGACTCCTTGAAGCTAGACCATGGTATCTTAAAATCTGCCAAGGATGAGCAACAACAACAGCAACAGCAGCAGCAGACGACGACGCCTGTGTCGCCGAGGCCGTGGTACAAGAGAAACTCAAGAAGAGAGCCGTTGGAACACTCCAGGAACTCGAGCGTCGAGTTAAATATAGACGATTCGAGAATAGATAGGAAAAAGGAGAATGAGAAACGCAAATCCGGTCTGTCGTTTCTAACGAACATCAGTGAACTGGATAGAGAGGCCGGCGAGATCATCAAGAAGGAAAAAGAGACGGCGGTGGTGAGTGAAATGCCGGTTTTCATGCGTCCAAAGTCCGAACAGGTCGATACCTTGGTGTCCCCGAAGAGAAAATCCGCGAAAGATTTGATAGCGAAGTTCAATGCAATCACTAAAGGTAGGAAACAGCAAGACAATAAGAAAGTTCCGCCGAGGAAAACGGGTAATGACACCGTGCTCAATCCTCTGATGAAGTCGGAAAGTGCTACAGTGATCAAATCGCCACCAATCGATAAAAAAACAACCCCAAAGACAGAACGTAAGGCATGGAACTGCCCAAAATGCTCAAAGGAAAACGAATATTGGAGAATAATCTGCCAAGTTTGCTCGGCGATAAAACCATATTTCGACGATATGGCCTCCTCCTCAAAAAGCTGCAAGAACTCACCGGAAAAAACGACAAAATTAGAACCCAAAATCGCCAAACCGAGCGATTTGATAGGTACATTGGAGAGATCGAACACCCAGATCGGATTTTCTGCTTTGACTCGTTACAACGAGCAAAAAGACAAGAAGATCGAACGATCCGTCTCGGCTGATGGTAAGGAGGAACCACCGGTCGAGAATAAGAAGGAGGAACGCGAGAAATTGATGAAGATGATCATCGAAATGAAGAATTCTCTACCCAAACGAAAATTGAGTGCCGGGAAGGACAATAAACGCACTAGTATCATCGAGGAAGGTCTCGAGATATTAGATAACGAAGATAAACAGAAGAGACTTCAGGTGATTAAAGCTCAAGAAGTTCAGGTAAAAATGCCAGAAGTTACGACCAAAACTCAAGAAGTTATCAAAACTCAAGAAGTTATCAAAACTCAAGACGTTATCAAAACTCCTGAAGTTATTAAAACTCCAGAAGTTAAGATAAAAACACCAGAATTTAAGGTCAAAATACCAGAAATTAAGATCAAACCTCAAGAAGTTAAGGTTAAAAGTGAAGAAGTTAAAGTCAAAACGCAAGAAGTTAAGCTCAAAACTCCCGAAGATATGATAAAAACGCAAGAATTTAGGACGAGAATCGATAAGACACCAGAGCAGAGCCCAGAAAAAATAAAAAACGAAGAACAAAGGTTGAAACATGAAGAACAAAGGATCAATAAGGACAACAAACCTATCGTCAAAGTGCAGATAAAAACTGGTGCTGAGTTGTTGAAATTAGCCCCGAATATAAACGTAAAAATGGCCACGACAGTGCCAAACAAAGAACTGCAGAAGAAAGATGTATCGCCAGAGAAATCTCCACCGAAAAAGGCCGAGGTAATTCTCGTAACGCAAGAAACCGTGTACGAAAACATCAAAGTCAAAGACGCCGATGTACCAAGGCCGATAAAAGTGTCCAGTTCGGCGCAAACCAGCGCTATTGTCAGGAAACCAACGCCGGATTCGGTAACAGGGGCGATAAAGAAAGACGGGCGATTTGAGTTGATGAAGGCTGCCGACTTCGCCGATATCTACCACGAAAAATCAGGTGTGGCGAACGAGCACATGTACGCGAACTTCGACGCGGTAAAAGACAACATGTCCCTGTTCGTGAACATGCCGAAAAGGTTCGCAGAGTTGAAGAGTAACCTGAACGAAGTAACCAACAACACGGACACTTTGGAGATCAATAGATTGTTGAGGCGTTTGGAAAACGCGATTGCCAAAGGTGAGCTAACAGATGCTGCCATCTATGCTAGAGAATTAGCTCAGTTGAAGGTGAATTGTTCCGTTGTACGCCAGAAAGAAATGAAAGATGCTTTGAGCAAAACTGGAGAATACACGTAAGTGAATATGCGTAGTTTTGGTGTTCCAAAAAATGCTTGATAATGGTACCTTGTGTGTTTTTTTTATAGTGTCGAGATGTTTGTTGAAGATAGGCTTTCGCATAGGGGACCGTTTCCCATAAGGGTAACCGTGGAGCAGACTGTTGGGGATCTAAAGAAACAAGTGGAGCGTGAATTTGAGATTCCTGTAGCTGTTCAAAGGTGGATTTTGGGGAAAGAATTGGCCACTGATGACAGCCACACGCTGAAGGATCATCACGTGACGACAGAAGGATGTCCGATATTTTTATACCTAGTTGCACCAACCAGAGGTATGTCATATTTTATCACGACATATTTTATCCACATCATATTTTGTATGTTAAATCTCTATAAAATAGTCTTTTTCTATTTTGCATTCACAATGCACACATTGTAACACTATTTCGGTGTTACAATTAGCAAATTGTAACACCGTTTTTAGTAACTTTTTTCTAAGATTGGTGACATTGATATCAAATGCATGTCAAACGAAAATACACATAACCACAAAAGTAAGCACAAACTGATTTTTTAGAATCGCACAAACTGCGAAGTATGTACATTTTTATACATATTTAAATATTTTGTTGCATCCTAGGTTTCGTACTACAAGTATATGATGGTATATAATAATTATCAATAATTACTTTTTCACAGATATTTGAATTTAAGTGACAGATGACAGTGTTACCAACGGTTGCACCCATAAATACTCTAGATTGGAATTTTACCTAATATACTTCTAAATTTTTATAAAATTAATGACGCAAAGTAGAAAAAATAGTATATTACACTCGTTTTATAAGACATATTGGCGCATTCGTTCATTTGGGGTCTGAGTTGTTTGGGGCGCTCCTCGAGCCCCAAACAACTCATGCGCCAATTTGACGTCTTATAAAACTTGTATAATAATATACTATTATTATGATACCAGTGCAAAAACGGTCATTTTATTTTGTTTACAGACCTTAAAAACACAAAAATAGATATAAAATGACATTAGCCTACAAACGTCAAACTGACATTTGTGGTGTGTTTTGATATGTTGCTAAGTAACCGGTTCTAGCTACTGATAACATCTGTCTACAAAATAACTTAAATTACTTGAGAATATAAACGTCAAATTGATATTTGTTGTGTGTTTTAATACGTTGCTAAGTAACCAGTTTGCTAGTGGACTTATTTTAACTACTCAGATTGTTTGTGAACAAAATTTCTTGCATTACATGATAATATAAACGTCAAACTGACATTTGTGGTGTGTTTTGATATGTTGCTAAGTAACCGGTTCTAGCTACTGCTAACATCTGTCTACAAAATAACTTAAATTACTTGAGAATATAAACGTCAAATTGACATTTGTTGTGTTTTAATACGTTGCTAAGTAACCAGTTTGCTAGTGGACTTATTTTAACTACTCAGAATGTTTGTGAACAAAATTTCTTGCATTACATGATAATATAAACGTCAAACTGACATTTGTTGTGTTTTGATATGTTGCTAAGTAACCGGTTCTAGCTACTGATAACATCTGTCTACAAAATAACTTAAATTACTTGAGAATATAAACGTCAAATTGACATTTGTTGTGTGTTTTAATACGTTGCTAAGTAACCAGTTTGCTAGTGGACTTATTTTAACTACTCAGAATGTTTGTGAACAAAATTTCTCGCATTACATGATAATATAAACGTCAAACTGACATTTGTGGTGTGTTTTGATATGTTGCTAAGTAACCGGTTCTAGCTACTGATAACATCTGTCTACAAAATAACTTAAATTACTTGAGAATATAAACGTCAAATTGACATTTGTTGTGTGTTTTAATACGTTGCTAAGTAACCAGTTTGCTAGTGGACTTATTTTAACTACTCAGAATGTTTGTGAACAAAATTTCTTGCATTACGTGATAATATAAACGTCAAACTGACATTTGTGGTGTGTTTTGATATGTTGCTAAGTAACCGGTTCTAGCTACTGATAACATCTGTCTACAAGATAACTTAAATTACTTGAGAATATAAACGTCAAATTGACATTTGTTGTGTGTTTTAATACGTTGCTAAGTAACCAGTTTGCTAGTGGACTTATTTTAACTACTCAGAATGTTTGTGAACAAAATTTCTTGCATTACGTGATAATATAAACGTCAAACTGACATTTGTGGTGTGTTTTGATATGTTGCTAAGTAACCGGTTCTAGCTACTGATAACATCTGTCTACAAGATAACTTAAATTACTTGAGAATATAAACGTCAAATTGACATTTGTTGTGTGTTTTAATACGTTGCTAAGTAACCAGTTTGCTAGTGGACTTATTTTAACTACTCAGAATGTTTGTGAACAAAATTTCTTGCATTACATGATAATATAAACGTCAAACTGACATTTGTGGTGTGTTTTGATATGTTGCTAAGTAACCGGTTCTAGCTACTGATAACATCTGTCTACAAAATAACTTAAATTACTTGAGAATATAAACGTCAAATTGCCATTTGTTGTGTGTTTTAATACGTTGCTAAGTAACCAGTTTGCTAGTGGACTTATTTTAACTACTCAGAATGTTTGTGAACAAAATTTCTTGCATTACATGATAATATAAACGTCAAACTGACATTTGTGGTGTGTTTTGATATGTTGCTAAGTAACCGGTTCTAGCTACTGATAACATCTGTCTACAAAATAACTTAAATTACTTGAGAATATAAACGTCAAATTGACATTTGTTGTGTGTTTTAATACGTTGCTAAATAACCAGTTTGCTAGTGGACTTATTTTAACTACTCAGAATGTTTGTGAACAAAATTTCTTGCATTACATGATAATATAAACGTCAAACTGACATTTGTGGTGTGTTTTGATATGTTGCTAAGTAACCGGTTCTAGCTACTGATAACATCTGTCTACAAAATAACTTAAATTACTTGAGAATATAAACGTCAAATTGACATTTGTTGTGTGTTTTAATACGTTGCTAAGTAACCAGTTTGCTAGTGGACTTATTTTAACTACTCAGAATGTTTGTGAACAAAATTTCTTGCATTACATGATAATATAAACGTCAAACTGACATTTGTGGTGTGTTTTGATATGTTGCTAAGTAACCGGTTCTAGCTACTGATAACATCTGTCTACAAAATAACTTAAATTACTTCAGAATATAAACGTCAAATTGACATTTGTTGTGTGTTTTAATACGTTGCTAAGTAACCAGTTTGCTAGTGGACTTATTTTAACTACTCAGAATGTTTGTGAACAAAATTTCTTGCATTACATGATAATATAAACGTCAAACTGACATTTGTGGTGTGTTTTGATATGTTGCTAAGTAACCGGTTCTAGCGACTGATAACATCTGTCTACAAAATAACTTAAATTACTTGAGAATATAAACGTCAAATTGACATTTGTTGTGTGTTTTAATACGTTGCTAAGTAACCAGTTTGCTAGTGGATTTATTTTAACTACTCAGAATGTTTGTGAACAAAATTTCTTGCATTACATGATAATATAAACGTCAAACTGACATGTGTTGTGTTTTGATATGTTGCTAATACGAACTATTTTAACTTCTTATAACATTTTTTTCCAAAATTTCTTAAATTGCATGAGAAAATAAACGTCAAATTGACATTTTGTGTGCGTGTTGATATATGTTGCTTAGTAACCATAATTAGAACTAACATCTGTCTACGAAATACCTTGAATTACTTGAGCATATAAACGTCAAACTGACATTAACTCTTCTTGCCATGTAAATTTTCGAATTAATTTATCCGAATTTGAGGAAACTTCTGTATAATAGTTCGGTACAATAATATTTTCGTTTGCGCTTTCGATGTTTTGGCACATTCACTGTACGCGGGATCAATTTAGCGGACTAAAAATAAATATCCATGCCACTTACCTTGACTATAACGTGGTTTTGAAACACTTTCCAATCTTTCTATGAATTGTAATTCACATGTGTAAATTTTCCTTTAGCCTTTATAAACAATTCAAACCCATCTAAAAATATGAGTTGAAGAATTTTATCTTCTTTGAAAATGTCGAAAAATAAGTACACAACATATACTTTTTTTCATTTAGATTCCAAAATCCTAATCGAAAACAATAAAAAACCAGAACCTGCTGTCAAAACAGAAACAAGAGAACGAGAAAACTCACCAAAACAACAGTTAGAAATAACCAAAACTCCCATCACAACAAAGAACGAAGTTAAGATAGTCGATTTTAAAATTAAGGAACCCCTACAGAAAACCACAGAGGCCACACATATAGACATAAAAATTGAGGAGAAAATCCTTCCGAAGAAAGAAGAAACTAAACCGTCCACAAGCGTTGCCGTTACACCAAAACCAGTTCCGAAAGCGACAATAGAAGACGAAGATTTTGAGGAATACGACTGCAAAACTCTCAAACCGCAGAAAAATTGGGAATGTCGGATGTGCACTTTATTAAATCCAGTAACCAGTAACGTCTGCGCCGTTTGCGCTTTTGTTAGACCTACCATAACACCAAGGGCTGCAACTAGACGAAAAGCAGCTCAACCAATCAAAAAAGAATCTCCAAAGTCAGCGCAGAAGCAACAACAACATTACCAACAACTGGTCAATCTCGATAGTACAGATCTTGTAGAAAACACCGAGCTGTTTGAGTGTATAGTCTGTCTAACAGAGGTTGAACCACGTGAAGGTGTCACCTTAAGGGAATGCCTCCATCAATTCTGCAAGTTATGCCTGGCGCATACCGTAGAATTTACTGACGAGGCAGAAGTTAAGTGTCCTTATAGGGATGAGCAGTACTCGTGTGATATTGCGTTGCAAGATAGGGAGATAAAGGCTTTGGTGAGCCCGGTTGTTTACGAACAATATCTGGCGAGATCCGTAGCGCAAGCTGAGAATAAAACTGAGAAGTCGTTCCATTGCAAAACGCCCGATTGCAAAGGGTGGTGTATTTTCGAGGATAATGTGAACGATTTCCGGTGTCCCGTTTGTAAGAAGATCAATTGCTTGACGTGCCAGGTACGTTGTTAAATAAATTTGCATAAAACGACATCAATCTCAACAATACTGCAGAATAATGCCACAAAAATAACTAAAACGACCTCAATCTCAACAAAACTTAATGAATAATGACACAACAATAACTGAAACGACTTCAATCTCAACAAAAATAACTAAACCGACCTCAATCTCAACAAAACTTACACAAAAAATAATTAAAACGACCACAATCTCAACAAAACTTACAGAATAATGCCACAAAAATAACTAAAACGACCTCAATCTCAACAAAACTTACAAAAATAATTAAAACTTAATGAATAATGACACAACAATAACTGAAACGACTTCAATCTCAACAAAAATAACTAAAACGACCTCAATCTCAACAAAACTTAATGAATAATGACACAACAATAACTGAAACGACTTCAATCTCAACAAAAATAACTAAAACGACCTCAATCTCAACAAAACTTAATGAATAATGACACAACAATAACTGAAACGACTTCAATCTCAACAAAAATAACTAAAACGATCTCAATCTCAACAAAACTTACACAAAAAATAACTAAAACGACCACAATCTCAACCAAACTTACAGAATAATGCCACACAAATAACTAAAACGACCTCAATCTCAACAAAACTTAATGAATAATGACACAACAATAACTGAAACGACTTCAATCTCAACAAAAATAACTAAAATGATCTCAATCTCAACAAAACTTACACAAAAAATAACTAAAACGACCACAATCTCAACAAAACTTACAGAATAATGCCACAAAAATAACTAAAACGACCTCAATCTCAACAAAACTTACAAAAATAATTAAAACTTAATGAATAATGACACAACAATAACTGAAACGACTTCAATCTCAACAAAAATAACTAAAACGATCTCAATCTCAACAAAACTTACACAAAAAATAACTAAAACGACCACAATCTCAACCAAACTTACAGAATAATGCCAGAAAAATAACTAAAACGACCTTAATCTCAACAAAACTTAATGAATAATGACACAACAATAACTGAAACGACTTCAATCTCAACAAAAATAACTAAAACGACCTCAATCTCAACAAAACTTACACAAAAATAACTAAAACGACCACAATCTCAACAAAACTTACAGAATAATGCCACAAAAAAAACTAAAACGACCTCAATCTCAACAAAATTTACACAATAATGCCACAAAAACAACTAAAACGACCTCAATCTCAACAAAACTTACACAAAAATAACTAAAACGACCTCAATCTCAACAAAACTTACACAATAATGCCACAAAAACAACTAAAACGACCTCAATCTCAACAAAACTTACACAAAAATAACTAAAACGACCACAATCTCAACAAAACTTACAGAATAATGCCACAAAAATAACTAAAACGACCTCAATCTCAACAAAACTTACAAAAATAATTAAAACTTAATGAATAATGACACAACAATAACTGAAACGACTTCAATCTCAACAAAAATAACTAAAACGATCTCAATCTCAACAAAACTTACACAAAAAATAACTAAAACGACCACAATCTCAACCAAACTTACAGAATAATGCCAGAAAAATAACTAAAACGACCTTAATCTCAACAAAACTTAATGAATAATGACACAACAATAACTGAAACGACTTCAATCTCAACAAAAATAACTAAAACGACCTTAATCTCAACAAAACTTAATGAATAATGACACAACAATAACTGAAACGACTTCAATCTCAACAAAAATAACTAAAATGATCTCAATCTCAACAAAACTTACACAAAAAATAACTAAAACGACCACAATCTCAACAAAACTTACAGAATAATGCCACAAAAATAACTAAAACGACCTCAATCTCAACAAAACTTACAAAAATAATTAAAACTTAATGAATAATGACACAACAATAACTGAAACGACTTCAATCTCAACAAAAATAACTAAAACGATCTCAATCTCAACAAAACTTACACAAAAAATAACTAAAACGACCACAATCTCAACCAAACTTACAGAATAATGCCAGAAAAATAACTAAAACGACCTTAATCTCAACAAAACTTAATGAATAATGACACAACAATAACTGAAACGACTTCAATCTCAACAAAAATAACTAAAACGACCTCAATCTCAACAAAACTTACACAAAAATAACTAAAACGACCACAATCTCAACAAAACTTACAGAATAATGCCACAAAAAAAACTAAAACGACCTCAATCTCAACAAAATTTACACAATAATGCCACAAAAACAACTAAAACGACCTCAATCTCAACAAAACTTACACAAAAATAACTAAAACGACCTCAATCTCAACAAAACTTACACAATAATGCCACAAAAACAACTAAAACGACCTCAATCTCAACAAAACTTACACAAAAATAACTAAAACGACCACAATCTCAACAAAACTTACAGAATAATGCCACAAAAATAACTAAAACGACCTCAATCTCAACAAAACTTACAAAAATAATTAAAACTTAATGAATAATGACACAACAATAACTGAAACGACTTCAATCTCAACAAAAATAACTAAAACGATCTCAATCTCAACAAAACTTACACAAAAAATAACTAAAACGACCACAATCTCAACCAAACTTACAGAATAATGCCAGAAAAATAACTAAAACGACCTTAATCTCAACAAAACTTAATGAATAATGACACAACAATAACTGAAACGACTTCAATCTCAACAAAAATAACTAAAACGACCTTAATCTCAACAAAACTTAATGAATAATGACACAACAATAACTGAAACGACTTCAATCTCAACAAAAATAACTAAAATGATCTCAATCTCAACAAAACTTACACAAAAAATAACTAAAACGACCACAATCTCAACAAAACTTACAGAATAATGCCACAAAAATAACTAAAACGACCTCAATCTCAACAAAACTTACAAAAATAATTAAAACTTAATGAATAATGACACAACAATAACTGAAACGACTTCAATCTCAACAAAAATAACTAAAACGATCTCAATCTCAACAAAACTTACACAAAAAATAACTAAAACGACCACAATCTCAACCAAACTTACAGAATAATGCCAGAAAAATAACTAAAACGACCTTAATCTCAACAAAACTTAATGAATAATGACACAACAATAACTGAAACGACTTCAATCTCAACAAAAATAACTAAAACGACCTCAATCTCAACAAAACTTACACAAAAATAACTAAAATGACCACAATCTCAACAAAACTTACAGAATAATGCCACAAAAAAAACTAAAACGACCTCAATCTCAACAAAATTTACACAATAATGCCACAAAAACAACTAAAACGACCTCAATCTCAACAAAACTTACACAAAAATAACTAAAACGACCTCAATCTCAACAAAACTTACACAAAAATAACTAAAACGACCTCAATCTCAACAAAACTTAAAGAATAATGACACAACAATAACTGAAACGACTTCAATCTCAACAAAACTTACACAAAAATAACTAAAACGATCTCAATCTCAAAAAAAATTACACAAAAATAACTAAAACGACCTCAGTCTCAACAAAACTTACACAAAAATAACTCAAACGACCTCAATCTCAACAAAACTTAAACATTAATGCAACAAAAATAACTAAAACGACCACAATCTCAACAAAACTTTCAGAATAATGACACAAAAATAACTAAAACGACCTCAGTCTCAACAAAACTTACACAAAAATAACTAAAACGACCTCAATCTTAACAAAACTTAAACAATAATGCAACAAAAATAACTAAAACGACCTCAACCAAATTTACAGAATAACGGGACAAAATTAACTTACAAAAATACAGAATAACATAAAAAAAAACTATTACAATTCTTCTTGCTTTCTTTAGGCTATTCACACTGGTATGAATTGTAAACAGTATCAAGAAAGGATGAACGCAGAATCTGAGGTGGACGAGGATGCAAGAAGGACACGGGAGATGTTGGAGGAGATGGTAAATAAGGGAGAGGCGCTGACATGTCCGGCATGTCAGGTGATCCTGATGAAGAAATGGGGCTGTGATTGGGTTAGATGTTCCATGTGTAAAACTGAGATTTGCTGGGTGACAAGGGGGCCACGGTGGGGCCCCGCCGGCAAGGGTGATACTTCGGGCGGTTGCAAGTGTGGCGTGAACGGCGTAAAGTGTCACCCACAATGTAATTACTGCCACTAACTTTTGCAAAGAATATTGCAGATACCAATCTGTTATAACTAATTTTGTTTGTATGATCTGCTTTAACATTTCTATAATGTGTTCAGTTAGTATTTTTTTTATTTCTAGTCTAAACTAGTCTTTATACACATTTTTTAAATGAGATATTTAATTGTTCATAGGTGAATTGTTTAAGAATTGTCATCACGACGAGTGATTCAGTGTATTGTGTGACTCATTTACTGAATAAATCGACTTTTTGATCCAAGATTTTTACTCATTCGTTTCGCGTATTACAACACCATCTATCGACAAAAACACGAAACCGTTCTTTCCCATCGTACCCATAGATGGCGACAGAACCAAACAAAAATTTAAATTATTCCTTACCTCGAAATAAATTACATATTCCTTTAAACAGATAGTGCCGTCGATTTACGTACACGTTTATTATTAAAAGTTCCATCTTACACGTACTTATTATTATTATGTACAGTTTAAACCTAAATACCCAGGTACGAGCAGAGGAGAAAGGTAAAGAATAACGTCACTACTATCACAGAAACGGCGATCCACGTCGGGATCGTTGTGCGGTAAGGCAAGCTGTGTATACAGAGTTGGTTGTCGACGGATATCGACACGACGGCCGCGTCCGAGACGCTCGTTATCGTGTGTCGGTCCAAAGCGACCGGAATGAACTCCAGGCCCGTCACGAACATAGAGTGCGCGCCTGGTATGTGAAGTACTTTCTAAAATAAAATATTCTTTATTTTATTCTATCAAGTTCAATAGGAAGTTCAATTAAAAAAAAATCTAGTGTCAAAAGAAATATTTAAGTAATGAAAGCAGCAAAACCGGGCAATTCTAACCTCTAAAAGTTGCGGAATGACATAAAGTAAAAATATTTTAGAAATATTTCTGCCTGTTTCCCTTTTATTTCTCTTTTGACTTAAACATAACCTATGTGACAGCTGTCAATTGGAAACAATCGATACGATAGCTGTCTTTAGAAATAGTCTTTTATTTTTTGTTTTGACTCAAACATAACCTATATTACAGCTGTTGACAGAAAATTTAACCTATATGACAGCTGTCATTAGAAATAGGCTTTAATCCTTTGTTTTGGCATAAACATGACCTATACGACAGGTGTTATTAGAAATAGTTCTTATTTTTTTGTTTTGACTCAAACATAACCTATATTACAGCTGTCAATAGAAAATTTAACCTATATGACAGCTGTCATTAGAAATAGGCTTTAATCCTTTGTTTTGGCATAAACATAACCTATACGACAGGTGTTATTAGAAATAGTTCTTATTTTTTTTGTTTTGACTCAAACATAACCTATATTACAGCTGTTGATAGAAAATTTAACCTATATGACAGCTGTCATTAGAAATAGGCTTTAATCCTTTGTTTTGGCATAAACATAACCTATACGATAGGTGTTATTAGAAATAGTTCTTATTTTTTTGTTTTGACTCAAACATAACCTATATTACAGCTGTCAATAGAAAATTTAACCTATATGACAGCTGTCATTAGAAATAGGCTTTAATCCTTTGTTTTGGCATAAACATAACCTATACGACAGGTGTTATTAGAAATAGTTCTTATTTTTTTGTTTTGACTCAAACATAACCTATATTACAGCTGTCCATAGAAAATTTAACCTATATGACAGCTGTCATTAGAAATAGGCTTTAATCCTTTGTTTTGGCATAAACATAACCTATACGACAGGTGTTATTAGAAATAGTTCTTATTTTTTTGTTTTGACTCAAACATAACCTATATTACAGCTGTCAATAGAAAATTTAACCTATATGACAGCTGTCATTAGAAATAGGCTTTAATCCTTTGTTTTGGCATAAACATAACCTATACGACAGGTGTTATTAGAAATAGTTCTTATTTTTTTGTTTTGACTCAAACATAACCTATATTACAGCTGTCAATAGAAAATTTAACCTATATGACAGCTGTCATTAGAAATAGGCTTTAATCCTTTGGTTTGGCATAAACATAACCTATACGACAGGTGTTATTAGAAATAGTTCTTATTTTTTTGTTTTGACTCAAACATAACCTATATTACAGCTGTCCATAGAAAATGTAACCTATATGACAGCTGTCATTAGAAATAGGCTTTAATTCTTTGTTTTGGCATAAACATAACCTATATGACAGGTGTCATTAGAAATAGTTCTTCTTTTTTTTGTTTTGACTCAAACATAACCTATATTACAGCTGTTGATAGAAAATTTAACCTATATGACAGCTGTCATTAGAAATAGGCTTTAATCCTTTGTTTTGGCATAAACATAACCTATATGACAGGTGTCATTAGAAATAGTTCTTCTTTTTTTTTTACTCAAACATAACCTATCTGACATCCGTCATTAAAAAAGTTTTTATTTTCTTTTTACTTAAACAAAATCGATATGACAGCTGTCAGTAACAAATATAACCTATATGACACCTGTCATTGGAACTACATAGTTATTTTTAGTAATTTCTTGTTTTTAGGGAATGATCTTAATATTTGTTAACATTATCTTTGGTTGTTCGAAGAAAAATGTAAATAACAAAACTGATTAACTCTAACTTCTAACACTTGCAGAGTGACGTAAAGTAGAGCATGAACAGAAACCTAAAGATTAAATTGTCAAACTTCAGACTAGCCAACCTAAGATAATACACTAGATTCTTTTTATTGAACATATGTCACTTAAACTACGAAAAAAAATTACCTGTAAGTTAAATGCTACGTAGAGTAATACTGAGCCGCTAAACATAGTGCCAACTGCAACAAATCTTCCGTCGTCTCTAACCGCTAGCGCTGCTAAACTTTCATCGATAGCTGCAACTTTATTCAAAGTACCATCATGTGGAAACCATTGTTGTAAGTACGAAAGTTGCTTTTTCGCCTGGCCAGTCGGGTTGGCTAACATGTACAATGCACTTTTGCCTTTTTCTTTCTCTATTGGACCAAATCTGTCAAAAAAAAATGGTTTTACAATTATTTTAACTAGATACAGTTGAAAACATTTAACATTTGAAAAAAAAAAAGAAGCAACACTTACCTAGCTCTTTTATACAAATACTTTGACCCAGTCGGCTGTGGCCAAGTAAGACGTCTAACCTCTTTCCCTTTGACACAATCCCACAGCACACCGAGACCATCCTTAGCGATAGAGATCAAATAATTGTCGTGCAAACTAAAATCTAAATCGTCAATTTCTTTACTATGCGCTCTTAGATCTACGAGGGGTTCTAAACTAGGGAATTTCCAAAGTCTAACAATGCCATCTGTACCACCTAAAACAAAATATAATAACCTCAAAATATACAAAAATAACCTATTTAAAATATGCACCTGTAGCCATAATTTTTCCATTTTTTGAAATCCTAACCACTCTCTGTAAGGGTTCGTCTTTTGTATAATCTGTTTGTACCCTATCCGAGGATTTAAACACAAAGGTTAGCCTTTTATTTAGGTTATTGTTGGTCGTCGTTTGCTTTTCTTGGGTTTTCTCTATCCCGTTTTTCCTTTGCCTAACCGTACTTGACTTCTCATTGATTCCCTTGATGTTTTCAACATCATTCAACACCTCACTTTTCACGTTGTATAGCTGGCAGTCACTCTCCTGCCCGGCTACTAAATAGGAATGCTTGCTGTCGCTGTACGTAGCGCAATTCATAACAACGCATGGTCCGGTTTCATGTCGAATAACCTCTTCGACGACGAACTTTTCACCGTTATGCGATAACTCAAACACCTCCTAAAATAATTAGCTTGCATCATAAATTATTAAAGTTGTATTGAACAGTTTACAAATCCATTTGCAACCCCTGTTTTTGAAGAACCACCACCACCAGCGACTAAGACGTGACGACTTGTCAACATCTGGACTGTATAGAGTGGGAAATTAACTCTAGCGAGGAGCCCGTCTTTTTTAGGGGCCATTTTTTCCCGTATTACTTAAACTAATTCTGTAATTATTGAAAAGTTACACGTATCTCAAATACGACATGACAGCTGTCAAGTCGTGGTCAAATCGGTAACTAGTTTTACTACCAACTGTCGCGCGTTGACGTTCGGGGAACATTCGACCCGTTAGAAAGCGTTTCTTGATTGATTTTATACGGTGATTATGTAATAAATAGAAGGGTGATTTCAAATATAGAAAGGTACATTCCGTTCCGGGTTTTAAACAAAATCTTTTAATGGATTCGATGAGAGGATTTGTGTGATTTAGTGCAATTTTCGTTTCCGATTACGCGTTGACCCTGATCGTCGAGTGCATTCTGGGAAAATTCGCTGTCAAAAGTTCTTCAAGAATAGCGGTTTCAGTTATTCACACGTGAGTATCAATTTTATTCATTTTCTCGGCGTTAAACTCGTAGTTTTTTCCTAAAACTACCGTTAAAATGCCATACAAGGTGTCGGATCGTAAATCGTGCAAAATCCACATGTTTATCCAATGTTATAACTTGTTTTTTTCCAAGAACATTTCGTGCCATAATGTGGATGTTCTAATGGCTTATGTCCATTGTTATAGGATTTAAAATGCCGTCTGACGCTAAGAAACGCGAGCAACAGCGCAAGAAAGACCAGGCCAAGGCCCGGCAAGCTGGTAAAAAGATCCCAACTGCGACCAAGGATGACGAGACAAAAACCAACGGCACCCAGAATGGTACTGAGCTCAGTGCTGAAGGTATGTCATAATTTTCTTTAGAATTAATCAAATTGGCCCCAACAAATTGTAATTAATTTTTTTTTACAGAGGCTCTTTGTGCAAAATTGGAGGCCGATGCACGTCTGAACGCCGAGGCTCGTGCTTGCACGGGGTCCTTAGCTGTGCACCCGAAATCTCGTGATGTTAAAATCGCGAATTTTTCGATAACTTTCCATGGATCGGAGATGTTGCAGGACGCGTTGCTCGAGTTGAATTGCGGTCGACGATACGGCTTACTTGGTGCCAATGGCTGTGGTATGTTTCTTGTTAAAAAGTTGTCTTGTGGAGTTTTGATAATTTTTTTTTGTAATGTTAGGAAAATCTACGATTTTGGCTGTGCTGGGAAACAGGGAGGTGCCCATTCCGGAACATATTGATATCTTCCATCTGACGAGGGAAATGCCCGCGTCGGATAAATCCGCGCTGCAGTGCGTCATGGAGGTGGACGCTGAGAGGGTGCGACTGGAGAAGCTTGCCGAGGAGTTGGTCGCCTGTGAGGATGACGGTGAGTTACTCTTTTGTTTTTACAAACGTGAAATTTTACGCCAACAAGTTTGCTATTAATTACGTGTGAAACAAAATCACATCATTTTACCATGACAAGACAGAACTCTGTCTTCCAAACAATTCTCTATAGTAATCCAGAACAGGTAGAGTGCTGTATTTTTCAGGATTGATTACTCAATGTATTCGTAATGCAAGCATGTATAATATTTAATTGTACATCAATAACTTTGCTATTAATTACATGTGAAACCAAATCACACCATTTGACAACAATAAGTTCTGTCTTTCAAAACATGCTCTGGAGTAAATTAGAAGACAGATAGAGTGTTGTAATTTTCAGCATTGATTACTGAATGTATTAGTAAGACAATCATGTATAATATTTAATTGTACATCCATAACTTTGCTATTAATTACATGTGAAACCAAATCACACCATTTGACGACAATAAGCTCTGTCTTTAAAAACATGCTCAGGAGTAAATTAGAAGACAGGTAGAGTGCTGTAATTTTCAGGATTGATTACTGAATGTATTAGTAAGACAATCATGTATAATATTTAATTGTACATCAATAACTTTGCTATTAATTATATGTGAAACCAAATCACACCATTTGACAACAATAAGCTCTGTCTTTCAAAACATGCTGTGGAGTAAATTAGAAGACAGGTAGAGTGCTGTAATTTTCAGGATTGATTACTGAATGTATTAGTAAGACAATCATGTATAATATTTAATTGTACATCAATATCTTTGCTATTAATTACATGTGAAACCAAATCACACCATTTGAAGACAATAAGTTCTGTCTTTAAAAACATGCTCTGGAGTAAATTAAAAGACAGGTAGAGTGCTGTAATTTTCAGGATTGATTACTGAATGTATTAGTAAGACAAGCATGTATAATATTTAATTGTACATCAATAACTTTGCTATTAATTACATGTGAAACCAAATCACACCATTTGAAGACAATAAGTTTTGTCTTTAAAAACATGCTCTGGAGTAAATTAGAAGACAGGTAGAGTGCTGTAATTTTCAGAATTGATTACTGAATGTATTAGTAAGACAAGCATGTATAATATTTAATTGTACATCAATAACTTTGCTATTAATTACATGTGAAACCAAATCATACCATTTGAAGACAATAAGTTCTGTCTTTCAAAACATGCTCTGGAGTAAATTAGAACACAGGTAGAGTGCTGTAATTTTCAGGATTGATTACTGAATGTATTAGTAAGACAATCATGTATAATACATATTTAATTGTACATCAATAACTTTGCTATTAATTACATGTGAAACAAAAGTCGCACCATTTTACCATTTAAAGACAAACTCGTTTATTTGTTCAATTAGAATCGCAAGAGCAACTCATGGACATCTATGAACGTCTCGATGAGATTTCCGCCGATACAGCGGAAGCACGCGCAGCCAACATTCTGCACGGTTTAGGCTTCACGAGGGAAATGCAAGAGAAAAAGACGAAAGACTTCAGCGGAGGCTGGCGTATGAGAATCGCCCTCGCCAGGGCGTTGTACGTCAAGCCCCATTTGCTCCTCCTCGACGAACCCACAAACCACTTGGATCTAGACGCCTGCGTATGGTTGGAGGAAGAATTAAAAAAGTATGTACATATTTTTGGGATTTTGAGAAAAAAAAATTGTAAAAGTGACTTTTTTTTTTAGTTATAAGAGGATTTTAGTTATAATTTCACATTCTCAAGATTTCTTGAACGGCGTCTGCACGAATATTATCCACGTTAACAAGAAACGACTCAAATATTACACGGGTAATTACGACGCGTTTGTACGCACTCGTCTTGAGTTACTCGAGAACCAGATGAAGCAGTACAACTGGGAACAGGATCAAATAGCTCATATGAAGGTATAAAATCGAAATTCCCAAAAAAAAACTTTAAAAACCCATAAAATAACATTAAAAATGCATTTTTTTAGAATTACATTGCGAGGTTTGGTCACGGTTCTGCGAAATTGGCGAGGCAAGCGCAGTCGAAGGAGAAGACGCTTGCGAAGATGGTTGCGGCTGGGCTAACGGAGAAGGTGAGCACGGACAAGGCGATAAACTTCTACTTCCCGAGCTGCGGGAAGGTGCCGCCGCCCGTGATCATGGTGCAGAACGTGAGCTTCCGGTACGGCGACACGGGGCCCTTAATCTACAAGAATCTGGAGTTCGGTATCGATCTGGACACGAGGCTGGCGCTGGTGGGGCCCAACGGTGCGGGGAAAAGTACCCTGCTCAAGCTCTTATACGGAGATGTAAGTTTTTTTTTTTTTTAGTTGTGAAAGATTAATTGTAAATTTAATTAATTATCATTTAAATGTAAAAATTATGTATTTAAATATCTCTACTATGAAATATTAGAACTCTAGAACAAATATATATAAAAAAAATGGAATGGAATAGGAGCTTTAAAAAAGAAACACTTAGTGATTGACAAATCATGTGAACTATTGTCAAAGATAACCTTACAATGTTGAAATGTCAAAATTTAGACTCAGTGATTGGTTAATTATCTTGACTACTGTCAAAGATAACCTTACAATGTTGAAATGTCAAAATTTAGACTCAGTGATTGGTTAATTATCTTGACTATTGTCAAAGATAACCTTACAATGTTGAAATGTCAAAATTTAGACTCAGTGATTGGTTAATTATCTTGACTATTGTCAAAGATAACCTTACAATGTTGAAATGTCAAAATTTAGACTCAGTGATTGGTTAATTATCTTGACTACTGTCAAAGATAACCTTACAATGTTGAAATGTCAAAATTTAGACTCAGTGATTGGTTAATTATCTTGACTATTGTCAAAGATAACCTTACAATGTTGAAATGTCAAAATTTAGACTCAGTGATTGGTTAATTATCTTGACTATTGTCAAAGATAACCTTACAATGTTGAAATGTCAAAATGTAGACTCAGTGATTGGTTAATTATCTTGACTATTGTCAAAGATAACCTTACAATGTTGAAATGTCAAAATTTAGACTCAGTGATTGGTTAATTATCTTGACTATTGTCAAAGATAACCTTACAATGTTGAAATGTCAAAATGTAGACTCAGTGATTGGTTAATTATCTTGACTATTGTCAAAGATAACCTTACAATGTTGAAATGTCAAAATTTAGACTCAGTGATTGGTTAATTATCTTGACTATTGTCAAAGATAACCTTACAATGTTGAAATGTCAAAATGTAGACTCAGTGATTGGTTAATTATCTTGACTATTGTCAAAGATAACCTTACAATGTTGAAATGTCAAAATGTAGACTCAGTGATTGGTTAATTATCTTGACTATTGTCAAAGATAACCTTACAATGTTGAAATGTCAAAATTTAGACTCAGTGATTGGTTAATTATCTTGACTATTGTCAAAGATAACCTTACAATGTTGAAATGTCAAAATGTAGACTCAGTGATTGGTTAATTATCTTGACTATTGTCAAAGATAACCTTACAATGTTGAAATGTCAAAATTTAGACTCAGTGATTGGTTAATTATCTTGACTATTGTCAAAGATAACCTTACAATGTTGAAATGTCAAAATGTAGACTCAGTGATTGGTTAATTATCTTGACTATTGTCAAAGATAACCTTACAATGTTGAAATGTCAAAATTTAGACTCAGTGATTGGTTAATTATCTTGACTATTGTCAAAGATAACCTTACAATGTTGAAATGTCAAAATGTAGACTCAGTGATTGGTTAATTATCTTGACTATTGTCAAAGATAACCTTACAATGTTGAAATGTCAAAATTTAGACTCAGTGATTGGTTAATTATCTTGACTATTGTCAAAGATAACCTTACAATGTTGAAATGTCAAAATGTAGACTCAGTGATTGGTTAATTATCTTGACTATTGTCAAAGATAACCTTACAATGTTGAAATGTCAAAATGTAGACTCAGTGATTGGTTAATTATCTTGACTATTGTCAAAGATAACCTTACAATGTTGAAATGTCAAAATGTAGACTCAGTGATTGGTTAATTATCTTGACTATTGTCAAAGATAACCTTACAATGTTGAAATGTCAAAATTTAGACTCAGTGATTGGTTAATTATCTTGACTATTGTCAAAGATAACCTTACAATGTTGAAATGTCAAAATGTAGACTCAGTGATTGGTTAATTATCTTGACTATTGTCAAAGATAACCTTACAATGTTGAAATGTCAAAATTTAGACTCAGTGATTGGTTAATTATCTTGACTATTGTCAAAGATAACCTTACAATGTTGAAATGTCAAAATGTAGACTCAGTGATTGGTTAATTATCTTGACTATTGTCAAAGATAACCTTACAATGTTGAAATGTCAAAATTTAGACTCAGTGATTGGTTAATTATCTTGACTACTGTCAAAGATAACCTTACAATGTTGAAATGTCAAAATTTAGACTCAGTGATTGGTTAATTATCTTGACTATTGTCAAAGATAACCTTACAATGTTGAAATGTCAAAATTTAGACTCAGTGATTGGTTAATTATCTTGACTATTGTCAAAGATAACCTTACAATGTTGAAATGTCAAAATGTAGACTCAGTGATTGGTTAATTATCTTGACTATTGTCAAAGATAACCTTACAATGTTGAAATGTCAAAATTTAGACTCAGTGATTGGTTAATTATCTTGACTATTGTCAAAGATAACCTTACAATGTTGAAATGTCAAAATTTAGACTCAGTGATTGGTTAATTATCTTGACTATTGTCAAAGATAACCTTACAATGTTGAAATGTCAAAATTTAGACTCAGTGATTGGTTAATTATCTTGACTACTGTCAAAGATAACCTTACAATGTTGAAATGTCAAAATTTAGACTCAGTGATTGGTTAATTATCTTGACTATTGTCAAAGATAACCTTACAATGTTGAAATGTCAAAATTTAGACTCAGTGATTGGTTAATTATCTTGACTAATGTCAAAGATAACCTTACAATGTTGAAATGTCAAAATTTAGACTCAGTGATTGGTTAATTATCTTGACTATTGTCAAAGATAACCTTACAATGTTGAAATGTCAAAATTTAGACTCAGTGATTGATTAATTATCTTGACTATTGTCAAAGATAACCTTACAATGTTGAAATGTCAAAATTTAGACTCAGTGATTGGTTAATTATCTTGACTATTGTCAAAGATAACCTTACAATGTTGAAATGTCAAAATTTAGACTCAGTGATTGGTTAATTATCTTGACTATTGTCAAAGATAACCTTACAATGTTGAAATGTCAAAATTTAGACTCAGTGATTGGTTAATTATCTTGACTACTGTCAAAGATAACCTTACAATGTTGAAATGTCAAAATTTAGTCTCTAGAAATTTATTGCTCTGTGGGAAAATTTAGAACAAACAAAACACTTAAGTTCAAACTGAATAAAAAAATGATATATTATTTCTATTTTCATCAGCTTGTTACCGTAGAAAGTTAAAAAGAACCTTACAGTATTGAAATGTCAAAATATAGGCTCTTTGATTGGTTAATAATGTTCGCCACTGTCAAAGATAACCTTACAATATTGAAATGTCAAAATTTAGTCTCTAGAAATAATAGTGTTGAAATGTCAAACTTCAGACGCCATGATTGGTTAAACCCATTGACTTCTGTCAAAGATGATAACCTTAAAATGTTGAAATGTCACAATTTAGTTTCTTTAAAAATTAGTGCCTATGAAAATTTAAAATAAAGACAAACACTTAAATTAATAAATAAAGAACCAAATAATATATTATTTCTTTCCTTTTTTTTCCAGCTTGTTCCCACAGAAGGTATGATCCGTAAAAATTCCCACTTGAAAATAGGCAGGTACCATCAGCATCTGCACGAATTACTAGACTTGGACATGTCTCCCCTGGACTACATGATGAAGTGTTTCCCGGATGTGAAAGAACGCGAAGAAATGAGGAAAATAATCGGAAGATACGGCCTGACGGGTCGTCAGCAGGTCTGCCCGATTAGGCAGCTGTCCGACGGTCAGCGTTGTAGGGTGGTGTTTGCGTGGCTAGCCTGGCAGGTGCCCCATTTACTTCTATTCGACGAACCTACCAACCATTTGGATATGGAGACCATCGATGCTCTGGCAGAAGCGATTAACGATTTTGACGGTGGCATGGTATTGGTCAGTCACGACTTTAGATTGATCAGTCAGGTCGCGGAGGAGATTTGGATTTGCGAGAATGGGACGGTGACGAAATGGCAGGGGGATATTTTGAAATACAAGGAACATCTAAAGTCTAAGATCTTTAAGGAAAATAATAGCAAAACTACTAGCAAGAAATAATGATAATTGTGTTTTAATAATAGTTGAATTTTTATTTCGATATTGTCTCTTAACTTATTGTGGTATGAAAAGAAAAAACTCTCAACCCTATATTATAAATTATTCGATGCAACAGAATGTACTGGAAAATTACATCCAAAACGGTATTATGTTTTACTTTTACTGCTTTATTTGAAACCGTCTTATGAAATATATTCTACTAATACCTCGGATACCTCGATTGAATTTTTATTTCTACCTGTTATTTTTTTCAAAACAAATCAGACCAATTCCTTCAAATTATCAACTATTTTGGATTTAGAATTGGAGATCTGGAAAAGCCATGGACACCTAATATATGCTGTATTTTCTGTTAGATCGAACTTTTAAAGTGGATGAAAGGTAAGCAAAAGAAAATGATGTTTGCAGTTCCCATCGAGAGCCTTCCAATCATCTAGATGTTTGCTATTTTTGCGCGATAAGCGTCTCCGGATAGTCGAAGAAGGATAAGCATAAAATAAAATATCCAAATTTGCCATCAGCATCGCGACCTATCCCCCAAGGAGAGAACCATCCTCTCCCAAGTCCGCTATCCACTTCATCATCTTCGATTTTTGACACAAGACGAAATTTCAGGTACTAACTGAGGGTAGACTTCCACGTTAACACGGTAGTTTCAAATCCGCAATGACGTCATGACGTTGACGTGCCGACCTACTTGAACAACCTAGAGTCTATAAAACCTTGGATGCGAACGTACCCGGACAACCTATGTAGTAATTTTAGAAGTGACAACCTTGGGTGGCGTCGGTAACCAGAATTCTGCATTACCCACTGGGTCCACAGCTGTCATGTATGAATTTCTGATACATTTTTAGCGGGACAGTCCTCCCCATTTTTAATAATTTGTTTAATCAATCTTCTTAACCGTCAGTCTGTCCCGGTTTTCTTTGATTTTTTATATCTAGTCACTTTATGTTTGGATACATAACATCACTAAATACAAAACAACCCTACCTCGTGTTCCATGCATCTATACCCCCCACCATACCACCGTCAATCACCTGTTTCCAGTTGTTTTTGTTACTTTTTGTGCTTTACAACTTTATTGGAAGTATTACAACGAATAACAGCAATTCTAGTCGATATTCTTCATCAAAATGAGTACATCCCAACCAGGCAGTAACCGTAAGAGCAGATTAGCCGTTTTCGAACACCTACCACCCAGAAAAGAAGATAAAAGAAGCCGATATCGCAGTCCAGACCCATCATCCGAGTGCGACTTGGTAATAGACGATGATGAATATCAAGCTCCTGCTAAAAAACGCGCCCGAGGGATTCGTTCAGAAGAAGAACCCTTGAAACTGCTATGCGACTGGAACGACTGCAATCAATTCTTCCAAGATTACAAGTGTTTCATGGAGCATGTCAACGGCCACGTCTTACAGTTAGAAGACACAGAAATTAAAAGTGATATTCCGTGTCTGTGGAAAGATTGTGGCGCCACTCTTGCTGTTCTGATCGATTTGATCAAGCATGTTAGTTTCCACGGTTACCATTCCAGGTTAAAAAACATCGGAGATAATATGCTGGAGCGTGTCAAGTTACCAAAATGCATAAAAACTGAACATTTTGAAGTCCCGGCGAGCATTGAGAACTACAACTGCGATTGGAGAGGCTGTGATCGATATTTTATTACAATAAATGACTATTATCAACATATTAAAATACACGTTAATTCAAATCCGAAATATTGCAAGGACGGAGAGATTATCGAGTGTGCTTGGAAAGGGTGCAGTCAGAAGTGCCAATCTCAGTATAAACTAGCAGATCATTTAAGAACGCACACCAAAGAACGAATGATTGCTTGTCCTACGTGTGGGACGATGTTTGCAACAAAAACAAAGTTTTGTGACCACAGAAAAAGGCAATTACCACTAGAAAGTAAGTTTATAATGTCAAACATAACCTTATAATGTCAAAATGTCAAATTTAAGCTCTGTGATTGGTGAATCCTCTTGACTACTATCAAAGATAACCTTACAATGTTGAAATGTCAAAATTTAAGCTCTATGATTGGTTAATGCTGTTGACTACTGTCAAAGATTACCTTAACTGTCAAAAATGGTTTATAATGCTATCAAAATAGGTCAAAATTTAGACTTTGATTGTTAAAATGTAATTATTGATGTTAAAATTTTTGTTTTAGTGCAAAGTTATCAGTGTTCGCAGTGTTCGAAATTATTTCCAACGGAACGGCTGTTGAGGGATCACATGCGTTCGCACATAAACCATTACAAGTGTGGTTTGTGCGACATGACCTGTCCCAAGCCATCCATCCTCGCGAAGCACATCATGTTCCGGCACTTGAACGAGAGGCCTTTCAAGTGTAATCTCTGCGAGCATTCGTAAGTTGCCTATTGCAATCATATTGACGATAACTTATACGAGGTTAATAACTTAACCTCACAATGCTGAGCTGTCAAATCTAGATTCTGTGATTGGCTAATTATGTTGACTACTGTCAATTTTTAGCTTATAATGCTGGAATATCGAAATTTAAGCTCTGTGATTGGTTTATCATATCAACAAAAACCTTACAGTATTGAAATGTCAAAATATAGACTCTGTGATTGGTTAATAATGTTCACTACTGTCAAAGATAACCTTATAATGTTGAACTGTCAAATTTAGATCCTGTGATTGGTTAATTATCCTGACTACTATCAAAGATAACCTTACAATGTTGAAATGTCAAAATTTAAACGCTGTGATTGGTTAATTATGTTGACTACTGTCAAAGATAACCTTACAATGCTGAAATGTCAAAATGTAGATCTTGTGATTGGTTAATTATGTTGTCTATTGTCAAAGATAACCTTACAATGTTGAACTGTCAAATTTAGATCCTGTGATTGGCTAATTATATTGACTACTGTTAACTTCTACATTTCTATGCTGAAATATCAAAATGTAGACCTTGTGATTGGTTAATTATGTTGTTTATTGTCAAAGATAACCTTACAATGTTGAACTGTCAAATTTAGATCCTGTGATTGGTTAATTATCCTGACTACTATCAAAGATAACCTTACAATGTTGAAATGTCAAAATTTAAACGCTGTGATTGGTTAATTATGTTGACTACTGTTAAAGATAACTTTACAATGCTGAAATGTCAAAATGTAGATCTTGTGATTGGTTAATTATGTTGTCTATTGTCAAAGATAACCTTACAATGTTGAACTGTCAAATTTAGATCCTGTGATTGGCTAATTATATTGACTACTGTTAACTTCTACATTTCTATGCTGAAATATCAAAATGTAGACCTTGAGATTGGTTAATTATGTTGTCTACTGTCAAAGATAACCTTATAATGTTGAACTGTCAAATTTAGATCCTGTGATTGGTTAATTATCCTGACTACTATCAAAGATAACCTTACAATGTTGAAATGTCAAAAGTTAAACGCTGTGATTGGTTAATTATGTTGACTACTGCTAAAGATAACCTTACAATGCTGAAATGTCAAAATGTAGATCTTGTGATTGGTTAATTATGTTGTCTATTGTCAAAGATAACCTTGCAATGTTGAACTGTCAAATTTAGATCCTGTGATTGGCTAATTATATTGACTACTGTTAACTTCTACCTTTCTATGCTGAAATATCAAAATGTAGACCTTGTGATTGGTTAATTATGTTGTCTACTGTCAAAGATAACCTTACAATACTGAAATAACAAAATGTAGACCTTGTGATTGGTTAATTATGTTGTCTGCTGTCAAAGATAACCTTACAATGTTGAAATGTCAGAATTTAAACACTGTGATTGGTTAATTGTGTTCACTACTGTCAAAGATAACCTTACAATGTTGAACTGTCAAATTTGGATCCTGTGATTGCCTATTTATATTGACTACTTTCAACTTCTACCTTACAATGCTGAAATATCAAAGTTTAAACTTAGTGATTGATAATTTGTCTTACAGATGTGTGTCAAAGTATCATTTGGACCAACATCTGACCACACACTGCGCAGAGAAGCTCATGGCCTGTGAAGAATGCGACTTTCGATGCAGATCTATGTACGGACTGGATAGGCATTACCAAAAGGAACATGGATCTGTATGATTCTTTTTTTTTATAAAGAAATCAGAAAAAATTTTTAAAAAGAAATTAGAAAAAATTTTTATAAAAAAAATATTGATTTGTTTTTGTTGTAGAGTTCTCAAACTTACGAGTGCCACTGCTGTCAGGAGAGGTACCCCCGTGGTCATTACTTGACGAGACACCTGATAAAAAAGCACGATTATCATTGGCCATCGGGACATTCAAGATTTAGGTATAATTTTTTTTCTTTTGTTGGGGTTTTCTGTTTGTTTTTGTATCTTTTCTCCTTAAAATTTTATTTTACAGATACAAGGAGGATAGTGACGGTATATATAGATTACAAACAGTCCGTTACGAATCCCTAGAAGTGACCCAAGAAATGATACAATCCACTAGTCAGCCAATTTTACCGACAACCGTCAAATACAACTTAAAAGAAGAGCGGTCTGCAACTTCCAAAGTTCCTTCGTACGTCCTAATGACTTCTGAGAGTGGGGAGGAAAACGTCGTTTGCTCTACGGACAATAATGTCGTTATAACAATTGCGGATGTGGATGCTAGAGGTAAAGTTCTCAAATCGGAAACTATTCAATCTCATGAAATCGTTTGCTTACCCGAGAAAAATACAATTAAAAAAGTAGTTAAGAAAGAATGTAAGATTGAATGTGTTGCTTAAATTTGTTATTTAGCGATTGCCTGTCGATGAAGGATCGTTATTAATAATAATATTTGATTAATAATCGCAGAGTTTTATTTCAAAGTGTAGAAAAATTTAAAATTCCCTAAATTCATATTATTTTGTCTGTAAATATTAAATACTATACTAAAACTGAGGGTGGACTTCCATGTTAAGGGAAGAAATAAACATACGATTGATTCAGTATATACAAATTTATTGTATACATCACATATCTCGTCAATTTTTACACATCATAAATATACACCTATTCATTGTAAATATACATACAAAAATCTTCTTCGTCTTTAATATAAAAAAAGTTGAGCTTACATATATTTAGTCTTATCGTATTACAGGTTCTCACCTTCCTATATAAATAATAAAGAGGATAGAAAGAACAAAAAAAAAAAATAGAGAATTCATAAATCGTAACGTAAAAAATCACAATAGAGTATTACAGTTTCCTTTTTTATTTAAGTATTGAGGGTACTTTTGTTGAAATACTTTTTTTCGAAGTACTTTTGGCAGTGATTTTTAAGTAGAGAATCTTTAACTTGAGGGAGAAAAAACTACAATCCTACTATGTATTATAATCTGTTATTTTGCGGTTTCCATTGCACGGTATTTCTTGTATGCATAGGCAGTGACGTTCTGCTTCCATAGTGGTCCTCCTCAAACGCCTGATTCACCTGTCCATTCTCAAAAACATCCTTTGCTGGAATACTACTCGCCACGCTGTTCCTATGATTCCTCGCGTTGTTATTTCCAAAGTCGTTCTTTGCCCCTAACGTCTGCATATGGGATTTTCTCCTTTCCGCCATAACGGAGTTAATTCTTACTTCCAACGCCTTCATGGTCTCACGTCTCATGGTCAACCTTCTACTAAGGATTGGTGTACCTTCGAACAAACAAAAATATAATAAACGTTGATTTTTATAGATCACGGGAACAGCTATTCTAGCTAAATAGACGGTTCAGAAAAAGACCTTACTGTGTGGAAATGTCAAAATATAAACTCTGTGATTAGTTAATAATCACAGAGTCAAAGATAATTGAGGTAACACTGTCAAAGATAACCTTACAATGTTGAAATGTCAAAATTTAGACTCAGTGATTGGTTAATTATCTTGACTATTGTCAAAGATAACCTTACAATGTTGAAATGTCAAAATTTAGACTCAGTGATTGGTTAATTATCTTGACTATTGTCAAAGATAACCTTACAATGTTGAAATGTCAAAATTTAGACTCAGTGATTGGTTAATTATCTTGACTATTGTCAAAGATAACCTTACAATGTTGAAATGTCAAAATTTAGACTCAGTGATTGGTTAATTATCTTGACTATTGTCAAAGATAACCTTACAATGTTGAAATGTCAAAATTTAGACTCGGTGATTGGTTAATTATCTTGACTATTGTCAAAGATAACCTTACAATGTTGAAATGTCAAAATTTAGACTCAGTGATTGGTTAATTATCTTGACTATTGTCAAAGATAACCTTACAATGTTGAAATGTCAAAATTTAGACTCAGTGATTGGTTAATTATCTTGACTATTGTCAAAGATAACCTTACAATGTTGAAATGTCAAAATTTAGTTTCAAATGACATATTATTTCAATTTTCATCAGCTTGTCAGAATAGAATAACTACCTTCCGCGCCAGTCGCATTAAGCTTTGCAAATCTCTTTTTGAAAGCGACATCGAGCGTTCCAATTTGTCTTTTACGTTGCGCTGCCCGCTCCAAGTTATGGATGGTTTTTCGTTTTCCAATACGGTCCGGACCTGACCCTGAATCGTTTTCGTAGTCACCATCATCGATGCCCTGCAGCCTTTGCAGTTGTTTGACGATTTCGACTGCTTGTCGATCTAGTAATGCGTTTGGAGATAAATCTTCCTTCTAAAAAGAACAAAGAAAAAAGCTGTGTAAAGAAAATAGCAATAAAAAAGGAAATATAAGTATATAGTGTCACATTCTGCAAGTTTTGGTTTTTATTTTCTTTGATCAAGTAAAGAAATACATACCTTCTTGGTACAGCTGAAGAAATTCAGTTCCGTTGATGCTAGTATATGTGCCAAAGTTCCGAAACGATGGAACAACATAGCGGTGAACTGGATGACCAAAATAAGAGCGAAGAAGAACACAAATACGAGACCTATAGGTTCCAACTGTAGATATTCTTTGCTGATATGTACCTAAAAAACATTCGTTATTAGAGATAGTAATATAACAGTGGTTGTTATTAGAGTATGATGTATGATCGCAAATTACTTTTGGATCATGCAAAATAAAAGAACAAAAAAGTTACGTTACTCTACAATACTGGTATGATTAAAAAGAGTGTTTACTTTTACTTTAAGTATGAGCTTTGATAAAAACAGCCGTTTGTAACAGTTTTTCAATCGAAGTAAAAGATGTGAAGTTGGTGTATGAGTAACTTCTTAAAAACTACACAAAACACTCCCAGATGGAGTGTTTCCTCCATAATACTAGACAACATTAGTAATTACTGTAGTATTGACTTCTATATACCGAAGTATTTAAAGCAAAGTATGAAGTAAGTTACTTTTCTCTTACTTCAAGAATAATGTGGAGTAAATGCTATAATTTTTGGTATTTACTTCAAATAAAAGCTACAACATGAAGCATTTACTTGAAGTAAAACTAAATACTTTTTTTAATCATACCACTCATTTATATAACATAGTTTAAAAACAGATTTTTGTACAATCATTATATATCTTATAATCCTTATATAATGTTTTTTGTAGAGTAGTTTCAAACTAAGAAGAGCACAGTTGTATATGCAACCAATCATACCCAGTGTATGGTTTATAAATTGCCTGTGTATATTTGGTTGCATACACAACTGTGCTCTTCTTAGTTTGAAACATCTATAACACTTTTGTTCTTTCCAATGAGAGTAAATATGCATATAAGCGAATATAAACCCAGGAACCACGTAAAATTATTTATCAATAACAGTTTTGTTAAACAGTTTTACAGACACAAAACAGAGTGGAATTATAAGGTATTTTGGAATAAAACGGCGGGACATCGGATTCCTTCTTTTCTTTTCTCGGCCTGAAAGAGATTTTTTTTTCGTGTCGATTTGGTATGACGTGAAATAATGAATCAATGATTTTGATGAATGACATGATTTTGGGTCAAAATGTTCTACCAGTTTATTTCTTATTTTCAATTTCTCCAAAGAGCAACACAAAGTTTATGAAATTTATCTAAAATCTACCAAAATTGTATCTGCCAAAGAATAATTTTGTGTATATAAAGTGTATTCTTTATTTGATGAGATGATACGTTGGATTATATATGATGAGGGATATGATTAATGGAGTTTTGGTATTGTTTTGTGTGATTATGTACCATTTATATTACGCATTTTATACGTATAAAAGCTGTTCATAAAGTCTTTCATAATTCATGTATGTACGTACAACCTCTATCCTTTTCCTTTAAAATAAAACCAATTATTAAGTCTTTAATCTTGAATAACCTAAGTCCGAAATCATTCAGTTCGCACTGGTTTATAAGGTGAGGTGTTCCTAGGACCCTTGTTCCCTTGTGTTATAGTAGATTCCAGTTTACAGTGCATACTACTTGTGCTAATCTAAATAATACAATCCCCGTAATATAAATGGTACTTATTTGATGGTGGGGGTAAATTAGTACAATAACCGTGTAGTTTAACAAGTTTGGTTCAGCGTTGTGTGTGTAGGTATGAGAAGTGTCAGTCAAAAAACCACAACAACAAAAAAACGTGTCACCTAGAACCTCATAGAGTGTATCCGGATAAATATTACGTTTATTATTCGGAAGATAAGTGTATAATATAACCAGGAAATGTGAGAATTAATCACAGTGTTCAAAAGTGTCAGTGGAACAGACACAAAAACAAAAAAAAAACGACAAGAGATTCCCATCATCCATATAGAAGAGAATAGGCATATTAGTATCCACAACAAAATGCCTCAGTTTTTTTTCCATTGCAGTAGTGCGCCTGTAAATAAATACCTCAGCTGTTTCTTCAATGTACGTTACGTTTGTACGGATGCCCAGCGGCCACTTAACATGGATCTGATCCTTATTAAGTTGCAGCAGAAACACTACCAGTACAAACAGAGCATTGAACATCAAGAACGCAAATACCGACTTGTTCCGAAGCTCAATCAACTCCCTAGCTATCCTAGCCTGTAAAAAAACACCAAAAAACACTTAATAACTAGCCCTGAAAGGATCACACAATTCCTTGGTACTGTTCTAGAAAAAAAAAACCACAAAAATAATCATTTAATATAGGCAACCAACGTTTTACGGTAGGAAATGTACAGGGTCGATAACCTTTTGACAGGTGTTTATCTGTATTCAATATGGTTGGCTAGGATACAATATGGTTGCCTAGGATACAATATGGTTGCCTAGGATACAATATGGTTGCCTAGGATACAATATGGTTGCCTTGGAAACAAGTTTAAACAATATGGCTGCCTAAGTAAGCAAGTTAAAATCAACAGTAACCAACAAATTGGCAATCCTGATAATTTACCTCTTGTGTCGCGTCATCGTAGGTGATATTTGTCTTCACGCCGAACGGCCATTTTATGTGCAGGTAGTCCTTCTTCAGCGTTAACAAGAAGACAATAAGAACAAAGAGGGCGTTCATCATAAAGAACGCGAACACAGATTGGTCTCTTAATTCCTTCAGATCGTTTGCTATACGGGCCTATAATTTTGCATGGTTATCGTCAAAATTTTAACAGTTCTCTCGAAAAATTTGAGGTTAGGTTATGGGGAATCGGTGTCTGTTTACGTCACAGATGTCACTGCTGACGTAACCACACTCTAATAAATGTACTGATATGTTGCTTTCAAACAAAATTGTAATGAGGTTGGCTGCACTGCACTCAATTGACAGCTGTCATCTGTAACCTAACCTTATAATTCTGAAATGTCAAAATTTAGTCTCTACGAATTTATGGCTCTGTGTGAAAATTTAGAATAAACAAAACACAAAGTTCAAAATGAATAATAAAATGATATATTATTTCTATTTTCATCAACTTGTTAGAACAGAACGTTAAGAAAAAACCCTTACAGTGTTGAAATGTCAAAATATAGACTCTGTGATTGGTTAATAACGTTCACTGCTGTCAAAGATAACCTGACAATGTTGAAATATCAAAATTTAGTCACTAGAAATTGATCAAAGTTGTAATGAGGTTGGCTGCACTGGACTCAATTGACAGCTGTCATCTCTAACCTAACCTCAACGCATTGAAGACATACATCAAACAACAACAGCAACAACAAACATTATTAAACAACAAACAAATTCGTTCATTCATTCAACAACTTCTTACCACTCGAGCATATCATCGACAATCATTAAACTCATACCTTCTCATCTTTATCTTCATCGATGGGATACAAATACTTCTCCAAAAGATCCCTCCAAAACTGTATTTCGTTTGAGCTCAAGAACTCCACCTCCCCTTTCCGCAAATCAGGGTCTTCGATCCAATACGGGTTCACCAATTCATCCCTCTTTATCCTTGGCGCCGTCGACGTACTCTCTGAATCTGTATCTGAAGAGGAACCACTATCACCTTCTTCAGCTACTGGATTTAAGTGGTGGTCGTGAGATGAAGCCGACATACTGCGCTTCCTCGAGTGGTGGTGATGATGCGGATCCAAAGCTCTAGGAAAAGTTGATTGTTAAATGCCTAAGAACTTGTCCTAACCATCAGGTCTTTGGTTACCAAATCTTAATCATACGGTCTTTGGTTAGGTCTTATTTTTGATTAGGACCATATAAGACCATAAGGGGTTTGGTTACCAAAAACCTGATCTTAACCATAAGGTCTTTGGTTACCAAAAACCTAATCTTAACCATAAGGTCTTTGGTTGCCAAAGATCGTATCTTAACCATAAGGTCTTTGGTTACCAAATCTTAACCATAAGGTCTTTGGTTACCAAAAACCTAATCTTAACCATAAGGTCTTTGGTTGCCAAAGATCGTATCTTAACCATAAGGTCTTTGGTTACCAAATCGTAACCATACGGTCTTTAGTTAGGTCTTATTTTTGATTAGGACCATAAGACCATAAGGTCTTTGGTTACCAAAAACCTGATCTTAACCATAAGGTCTTTGGTTACCAAATCGTAACCATACGGTCTTTAGTTAGGTCTTATTTTTGATTAGGACCATATAAGAAATAAGGTCTTTGGTTACCAAAAACCTGATCTTAACCATAAGGTCTTTGGTTACCAAAAACCTAATCTTAACCATAAGGTCTTTGGTTGCCAAAGATCGTATCTTAACCATAAGGTCTTTGGTTACCAAATCGTAACCATACGGTCTTTAGTTAGGTCTTATTTTTGATTAGGACCATAAGACCATAAGGTCTTTGGCTACCAAAAACCTGATCTTAACCATAAGGTTTTTGGTTACCAAATCGTAAACATACGGTCTTTAGTTAGGTCTTATTTTTGATTAGGACCATATAAGAAATAAGGTCTTTGGTTACCAAAAACCTGATCTTAACCATAAGGTCTTTGGTTACCAAAAACCTAATCTTAACCATAAGGTCTTTGGTTGCCAAAGATCGTATCTTAACCATAAGGTCTTTGGTTACCAAATCGTAACCATACGGTCTTTAGTTAGGTCTTATTTTTGATTAGGACCATATAAGACCATAAGGTCTTTGGCTACCAACAACCTGATCTTAACCATAAGGTCTTTGGTTACCAAATCGTAAACATGCGGTCTTTAGTTAGGTCTTATTTTTGATTAGGACCATATAAGAAATAAGGTCTTTGGTTACCAAAAACCTGATCTTAACCATAAGGTCTTTGGTTGCCAAAGATCGTATCTTAACCATAAGGTCTTTGGTTACCAAATCGTAACCATACGGTCTTTAGTTAGGTCTTATTTTTGATTAGGACCATATAAGACCATAAGGTCTTTGGCTACCAACAACCTGATCTTAACCATAAGGTCTTTGGTTACCAAATCGTAAACATGCGGTCTTTAGTTAGGTCTTATTTTTGATTAGGACCATATAAGAAATAAGGTCTTTGGTTACCAAAAACCTGATCTTAACCATAAGGTCTTTGGTTGCCAAAGATCGTATCTTAACCATAAGGTCTTTGGTTACCAAATCTTAACCATAAGGTCTTTGGTTACCAAAAACCTAATCTTAACCATAAGGTCTTTGGTTGCCAAAGATCATATCTTGACCATAAGGTCTTTGGTTACCAAATCTTAACCATAAGGTCTTTGGTTAGTCTTATCTTCGGTGGTTAGTTAGTTGGCTTACTTCTCGATATGGTCCAAACGCTTGCTTAGCGTGTCTAAGGTGTCGCCAATATGGATAAGTTGCGCCTTTTCATCACCATTGGTCTGATGGGTGCACAGCATACACTTGAACAGGCCCGCCAAAGAAATTTCGATGCTTCCGGAATCGTCATCGCTCGTTCCACTGGTTCCTTGCAAGAACCCAAGTAGCGACTTCTGCTTAGCCTTCTTCTTGGCTTCTTCGGCTTGTTTTTTCTCCTCCTCCATTTCTTTCTTCGTCAACTTCACCGGTACTTCTCGTGTGCCCCAAGATACGACGTTCAAGTTGATGATCGAGTACAAAATCAACAAGAGGTACATGGAAGGTATCGACAACAGATAAATAATCCCAGGGATGATGCAGCTGAACTCTTGTGGATGCAAACAAGCGGCTATGAAGAACGACCCCGTCATGGCTATCAAGAATATGGCCGATGGTGACCCAATGCCGTCCTCGCGTAGCTGAAGAGCTGTACCCACGATGACCGCCATCATAATCAAAGCGTACGCCGTGGAGAGGATCTGCGCGCAGAGCAACTGTATGTTAGATTTACAGACGAAGCAGACCAACATGAAGAACAGAATCGGGATTATGTTGTAGTAAAAACTCGTCCAATTGTCGATTTGAAAAGCTGCGACGAATGCACCGACCAACATAAGGAATATAGTCCCTGGTCCTAAAATAGTTCCACCCATCAGCAAGATTTGGTAGCCGATATAAGGCATGGAGATATTATCATTGATATCGATGGTTCGTTTTGAGTCCATGAGTAGATCCATGATGTTCGCGATGGTTGAAGGTACCCATCGACGACGTTGGTTGAAGAACTCGTTAAAACCTTCGGGGGCGTGGGTGTAAGCATCAGAAGCGGCTGAGTATTCGACACGATAACCTCTTTGCAGGAGTAAAGTGCACAACCAACGATCTTCTCCCTGGTCGTACTGCACGTAATGCCTAGCCTCTGTTGCTTTGGTGGTGTACTTCTTCATAACATTATCATCCATAAGGGATTTCCCCCTGAACAAGGAGAAACACCCAGGACTACACAACACGCAACCTATCATGTGTTCGGTCGCCTTTTGCAGCCAATGCCCGATGGCATATTCGAACATTTGATACCAGACCATCGGTCCTGATCCCACTGGATGGATACGTCCGCACGCGGCTCCTAAATTCTTGTTTTTCTTCATGAGATCGATGAGGAGCGTCACTGCTGATGGTTGGAAGTCGATATCGCCGTCTAAGGTCAAGAGGTACGTATTTTCTGCAATCACAGCTTTCCTATCGACTGATATTGGGAGTTCCATGAGTTTATGGCCGAGGAGGTAATACATGTACATGACTTGCGACCAACGCTTCCTATGCCTGATCTTCATCTTGTCTTTTAAATGCGTGATCATCTTCGTTTTTCCGGGGAGCGTCCAGATCAATCTTCCACCGTACGGTGTTGGGATTTTCTTCGGTGGGCGCATCCTTATATGGGTTTGGTGGACCTCTGACGCAGCTTCGTCCAGGGTGTCAACTAGGAGTTTAACGAATCGATTTACTTGGGTGTCGTCATCGTTTATATCGGAGATTTCAAAGGCGTCGTCAAAGAAGATCTGAGTTTCGAATTCGTAATAATCCGGGTCGACGACTCTTAGATATTTCTGGGCTACGCGTCTCGCGGATTGGTCCTCGTCCATCCTCAAGATACTCTTCAAGAACTCGATCATCTCCTCTTTGTTTTCGTGCCACATCGTGGTGCACGCGTAAATCCTTGTGATGTGGTCGGAATTCTTGATCGTCTTAGGCGTTGAACCATCGGTATGGTTCGATATGGTTTCGTAATACTCATCACCCTTTTCTTTCTGCAATTCGTCCAAATCTTCTGGTTTGACATCGGCTTCGTCATCACGCTTCCGATTCATCGCTAAACTTTGATCAATCAAAATTCCATCGTACATCGGGATGACAAATAACTTCTCCGTTCGGGCTAAACGCTCGCATTTCGGCGTCCAAATATGCAGGGTGATCCAGGTTTGCGACAACAACCATAACAACCACGCCCAAGCGTGTTGGTGTGAGATAAACTCATTGAGGAAGGCCTCTGGTGGACTATCAAAGAATAGGTACGATGGTAATGAATCATAGAAGAAACACGGGTCACCATTTTGAAGCCCACAAGCTGCTATGAGCAAAGATATCGAAACGGGGATGGTTAGATTGACCGGGAATGCATACGAGAAACCTTGTATCATGATTTTGCAGGCGAATTTCCCGAAGATGTAAGCGAAATACGCCCCGGACATGTTGATGAGGAGGACGTAGATTGGGGTCATGTCGTTGGAGTCAATGGTGATGTCATCACCAGTCGGGATGATGTCAGAGATGTCTGGTAGGGACGTACCACCGAAAACAGGCTTTATCTCGGTGATTGTGATCTTGTGACTGGCGAAACCGTCGGAGAATTCGTAAAAAAAGAAACCCACTTCACCTTCCTTGATGATTATAACGAATATGATTGCTACAAAGAAGACTATACACTTCCAGACGGACAGGAAGATATACGAGAAATAACGCGTCTTGTCAAACTCCTCTTTGAGTTTCCCGAGTTTTTTGACGAACGGTATTGGGGAATGCGGTGATATATAGTTCTCCCACCAACCTAGAGAAATCAAGAATATCGCGAATGGTAGTATCCATAATTCTGGCTTTTTCTCGATCAATGGCCAAACCACAAACCCGGTGGCTTGAGCTGCTATTGCCAGCAAATCGACTATTACTTTGATGAAACGTTGCGATTCCTTATTACTCCTGGACAGCAGACCTGTGGAGTAATAGAAATAGTGGTAATTTTGACCCTATCGACTACCAGGCTAATTTTGACTACGTCTGCTAGTTAAAACTAGCCTGGTAGTGAAAATTAGCCTGTAATTTTTACTACCAAGCTAATTTGGACTAAGTCTGCTGGTCAAAATTAGTCTGGTAATCAAAATTAGCCTGTAATTTTGACGATCAGGCTAATTTTGACTACGTCTGCTGGTCAAAACTAGCCTGGTAGTCAAAATTAGCCTGTAATTTTGACTACCAAGCTAATTTGGACTAAGTCTGCTGGTCAAAATTAGTCTGGTAATCAAAATTAGCCTGTAATTTTGACGATCAGGCTAATTTTGACTACGTCTGCTGGTTAAAACTAGCCTGGTAGTCAAAATTAGCCTGTGATTTTGACTACCAAGCTAATTTGGACTAAGTCTGCTGGTCAAAATTAGTCTGGTAATCAAAATTAGCCTGTAATTTTGACGATCAGGCTAATTTTGACTACGTCTGCTGGTCAAAACTAGCCTGGTAGTCAAAATTAGCCTGTAATTTTTACTACCAAGCTAATTTGGACTAAGTCTGCTGGTCAAAATTAGTCTGGTAATCAAAATTAGCCTGTAATTTTGACGATCAGGCTAATTTTGACTACGTCTGCTGGTCAAAACTAGCCTGGTAGTCAAAATTAGCCTGTAATTTTGACTACCAAGCTAATTTGGACTAAGTCTGCTGGTCAAAATTAGTCTGGTGATCAAAATTAGCCTGTAATTTTGACGATCAGGCTAATTTTGACTACGTCTGCTGGTCAAAACTAGCCTGGTAGTCAAAATTAGCCTGTAATTTTTACTACCAAGCTAATTTGGACTAAGTCTGCTGGTCAAAATTAGTCTGGTAATCAAAATTAGCCTGTAATTTTGACGATCAGGCTAATTTTGACTACGTCTGCTGGTCAAAACTAGCCTGGTAGTCAAAATTAGCCTGTAATTTTGACTACCAAGCTAATTTGGACTAAGTCTGCTGGTCAAAATTAGTCTGGTAATCAAAATTAGCCTGTAATTTTGACGATCAGGCTAATTTTGACTACGTCTGCTGGTCAAAACTAGCCTGGTAGTCAAAATTAGCCTGTAATTTTGACTACCAAGCTAATTTGGACTAAGTCTGATGGTCAAAATTAGTCTGGTAGTCAAAATTAGCCTGTAATTTTGACGATCAGGCTAATTTTGACTACGTCTGCTGGCCAAAACTAGCCTGGTAGTCAAAATTAGCTTGTAATTTTGACTACCAAGCTAATTTTGACTAAGTCTGCTGGTCAAAATTAGTGTGGTAGTCAAAATTAGCCTGTAATTTTGATTATCAGGCTAATTTTGACCACGCCAGGTGGTCAAAATTAATCTGGTAGTTAAAAATTAGCCTGTAATTTTTACTACCAGACTAATTTTGACCACGTCTGGTGGTCAAAATTAGTCTGGTGGTCAGAATTAGCCTATAATGTTAACTACCAGGATAATTTTGACCACGCCAGGTGGTCAAAATTAGTCTGTTAGTCAAAATAAACCTATAATTTTGACTACCAGGCTAATTTTGACTACACCTGGTGGTCAAAATGAGCCTGATAGTCAAAGTTAGCCTGTAATTTTGACTACCAGGCTAATTTTGACTACCGCTGGTGGTTAAGGTTAATTTTGACCATCAGACCTTCTACTCATTACTTACCAAGAACTCCTGGTACGAAGCAGACACAATTCGTGAGCATGGCTCCTTTGACAACGTCCATCTCAGGTAAGATGTGAAAGACTAGTATAGCAAGGCCGACGGTATGGGCGGATTCCATGATGAGGAAGAGCAAAAAATGCGAAAACTGCGGTCGTTTCCATGACTTGAAGATGCACATTCTCGTCGAACGGAACAATGTGCCCATCTGCGGTATGCAGAAGGCGAAGAACAGACACCACATCCATACTACTCGCTCGGCCTCCGGCAGTTTCACTATAAATTGCTTATCTCTTCCTGAAAAGTTTTTTAGTGATATAACCTCTAAATTTGACAGGTGACAGGTGTAGGTTGGTACTACCATGCGTGTGTTTGGTTGTCTATCTTACATTGTCTATCTAACATTCTTTAGTATTGCGGACATTGCAGACAAATTTTGCAAGTTTGTGTAGGCTTTATGTGCTTACCTAGTTCTTTATTGCAGTATAAAGTGGTTTTTCCTGGTTTCAGCTGCGACGTCATAAATAGTAAGGTTCCTTTGGACACTACAGCTGAGGCTAACACTACCACAAACGTAAAGATATAAGCGGCCACTTTTGTAATTTTGACGGCGATTTCTAAGCATTTTTGGTTCGCCATCGAGCCGGATTCCTCCTTGATCGGAGGGTCCCTGAAGACGTCCCATCCTTTCGTTTCGGAGACGGTCCTTTGACTGAAAAGAAAACGCAAAAGTTAATTATTTAAACTCTTGCTACTTGATATTTCGTAACTTTTGAACTATAAGACCGATTTTAATGAAATTTTTACCAAATCATAAAGAAAACCATCAAAATTGTCCCACATTATTTAGCAAAGTTCCTCAAAATCGGTTAAGTCCTTAAAAAGTAATCGAACTTGTCAAACTTCAACAATGTAAGACATTTGTGCCATTTGATGTCTCATATCTTTTGAACTATAAGACCGATTTCAATGAAATTTTTACCAAATCATAAAGAAAACCATCAAGATTATCCCACATTGTGTGGAAAAGTTAATCAAAATCGGTTAAGCCCTTAAAAAGTGATCGAACGTGTCAAAATTCTAAATCGTAAAACATCCATGCTATTTGATATTTCGTAACTTTTGAACCATTAGACCGATTTTAACGAAGTTTTCACCAAATCATAAAGAAAACCATCAAGATTGTCACACATTATTTAGCAAAGTTCCTCAAAATCGGTTAAGTCCTTAAAAAGTAATCGAACTTGTCAAACTTCAACAATGTAAGACATTTGTGCCATTTGATGTCTCATATCTCTTGAACTATAAGACCGATTTCAATGAAATTTTCACCAAATCATAAATAAAATCATCAAGATTGTCCCACATTATGTGGAAAAGTTCATCAAAATCGGTTAAGTCCTTAAAAAGTAATCGAACTTGTCAAACTTCAACAATGTAAGACATTTGTGCCATTTGATGTCTCATATCTTTTGAACTATAAGACCGATTTCAATGAAATTTTCACCAAATCATAAATAGAATCATCAAGATTGTCCCACATTATGTGGAAAAGTTCATCAAAATCGGTTAAGTCCTTAAAAAGTAATCGAACTTGTCAAACTTCAACAATGTAAGACATTTGTGCCATTTGATGTCTCATATCTTTTGAACTATAAGACCGATTTCAATGAAATTTTCACCAAATCATAAATAGAATCATCAAGATTGTCCCACATTATGTGGAAAAGTTCATCAAAATCGGTTAAGTCCTTAAAAGTGATCAAACGTGTCAAAATTCTAAATTGTAAGACACCCATGCTATTTGATGTTTCATATCTTTTGAACTATAAGACCGATTTTAATGAAGTTTTTACCAAATCATAAAGAAAACCATCAAGATTGTCCCACATTATGTGGAAAAGTTCATCAAAATTGGTTAAGTCCTTAAAAGTGATCAAACGTGTCAAAATTCTAACTTGTAAGACACCTATGCTATTTGATGTTTCATATCTTTTGAACTATAAGACCGATTTTAATGAAATTTTCATCAAATCATAAAGTAAATCATTAAGATTGTCCCTCATTATGTGGAAAAGTTCATCAAAATCGGTTAAGTCCTTCAAAAGTGATCAAATATGCCAAAGTTCTAAATCGTATGACGTCCATGCTATTTGATGTTTCATAACTTTTTAACTATAAGATCGATTTTAATGAAATCTTCACCAAATCATAAAGAAACCCATCAAGATTGGCCCACACTATGTGGAAAAGTTCGTCAAAATCGGTTAAGTTCTTAAAAAGTGATCAAACTTGTCAAAATTCAAGAAAGTAAGATATCCATGCTATTTGATGTTTCATATCTTTTGAACTATAAGGCCGATTTTAACGAAATATTCACCAAATCATAAAGTAAATCATTAAGATTGTCCCACATTATGTGGAAAAGTTCATCAAAATCGGTTAAGTCCTTCAAAAGTGATCAAATGTGCCAAAGGTCTAAATCGTATGACGTCCATGCTATTTGATGTTTCATAACTTTTTAACTATAAGATCGATTTTAATGAAATCTTCACCAAATCATAAAGAAACCCATCAAGATTGGCCCACACTATGTGGAAAAGTTCGTCAAAATCGGTTAAGTTCTTAAAAAGTGATCAAACTTGTCAAAATTCAAGAAAGTAAGATATCCATGCTATTTGATGTTTCATATCTTTTGAACTATAAGGCCGATTTTAACGAAATATTCACCAAATCATAAAGTAAATCATTAAGATTGTCCCACATTATGTGGAAAAGTTCATCAAAATCGGTTAAGTCCTTCAAAAGTGATCAAATGTGCCAAAGGTCTAAATCGTATGACGTCCATGCTATTTGATGTTTCATAACTTTTTAACTATAAGATCGATTTTAATGAAATCTTCACCAAATTATAAAGAAAACCGTCAAGATTGGCCCACACTATGTGGAAAAGTTCATCAAAATCGGTTAAGTTCTTAAAAAGTGATCAAACTTGTCAAAATTCAAGAAAGTAAGATATCCATGCTATTTGATGTTTCATATCTTTTGAACTATAAGGCCGATTTTAACGAAATATTCACCAAATCATAAAGTAAATCATTAAGATTGTCCCACATTATGTGGAAAAGTTCATCAAAATCGGTTAAGTCTTTCATAAGTGATCAAATGTGCCAAAGGTCTAAATCGTATGAAGTCCATGCTATTTGATGTTTCATAACTTTTTAACTATAAGATCGATTTTAATGAAATCTTCACCAAATCATAAAGAAAACCATCAAGATTGGCCCACTCTATGTGGAAAAGTTCGTCAAAATCGGTTAAGTTCTTAAAAAGTGATCAAACTTGTCAAAATTCAAGAAAGTAAGATATCCATGCTATTTGATGTTTCATATCTTTTGAACTATAAGACCGATTTTAATGAAATTTTCACCAAATCATAAAGAAAACCATCAAGATCGTCCCACATTTGTCAAAAACCTCGTCAAAATCGGTTAAGTCGACCTAAAGTTATCAACCTTGATTTCCCGTCTATATTTCGCGTTCTGGTGCGTCTGGTCGAAATTCAATGCAAACATTTTATTATCAGGTAATGTAACAATCTCCTCGAGCACAAATTACAAGGCTGTTTGCCAGTCAGACCGGCACACTGGACAATCTCCAAGACATTTTGCCGCACCCACATCCGCGTAACGTAAATAAATCGCATGTAAAATTGTCAAGACAAATTGCAAAATGCGCGATGACTCGATAAAAACCGATTTAAAATTGTATGTATGTATGTACCTACTGTAAAAAGTTAACCTCTAAAGAATTCGGTAAAAAGACCGTGGCATTTTTGTAAGTTGACCATGAAACCAGCGCGTATGTAAACCCTCGTAGTGCGTTTAGCTTTAATTATTCCGTGTTGATAATTACTTATACGGAGCTTATGTACATATGTGAATTTCTAGCCGAATTTGCATTAGAAAATATATATTACACCTAAAATCAATTAAATTAATAATGGATTTAATTAAAGTAAAAATGTCAAGTCTTGTTTTGACATACGCGGTACCTAAACCACCACACGGTGCAAGCGTTGTTGATATTTGACGTGCTTCGTTTGTTTATTTTTCGCCATATTGCCGATTTTTGTGTGTACGGTAAAAATAATTTGTCACCAGTGATTTCCATCAGATATTGACTGGGAAAAATAGCGAATTATCTCGGGAAATGCCGGCGAAAGTGTTTAAATCGATAATATTGATATAATTTAATATCTAGTGCTGTGTTTTGAGTGTATTGGAGTAATTTTCTGGAGCAGTTTGTATTTCTAACCTATACAGGTAATTCTATATATGTTTTTTTTCTACTTTGCATTCACAATGCACACATTGTAACACTGTTTTCGGTGTTACAATTAGCAAATTGTAACATCGTTTTTAGTAACTTTTTTCTAAGATTGGTGACATTGATATCAAATGCATGTCAAACGAAAATACACATAACCACAAAAGTAAGCACAAACTGATTTTTTAGAATCGCACAAACTGCGAAGTATGTATATTTTTATACATATTTAAACATGCGTGTTGCATCCTAGGTTTCGTACTACTAGTATATGATGGTATATAATAATTATCAATAATTACTTTTTCACAGATATTTGAATTTAAGTGACAGATGTCAGTGTTACCAACGGTTGCACCCATAAATACTCTAGATTGGAATTTTACCTAATATACTTCTAAATTTTTATAAAATTAATGACGCAATGCAGAAAAAATAGTATATTACACTCGTTTTATAAGACATATTGGCGCATTCGTTCAAACAACTCAACTTGGAGATGCTAAGTCTTCTTGTAGTTGAGTGTTTGTGTGTGGCCGATAGGATTTACAAATTTTTATGAGTAATCCGATAAATCCGGATAGTGTGCAGCGACCTTTGACTGGGAGCGGACCTGTATAACCTTGATATTAACGGCTTTCGCCCTTGGTAGGACAACAGCCTTTCTCAGTTCGTAAAACGTACGTTATAGCCGGGCATATCGGACACTGATCTCTCTAGTACCGGCGGCGGAGCCCGTTTATTTTCCCTTACAATTCGAGATTTTTAACCTTTATGCAAATTTACGACGGCTAGCGTATTCACAACATTTTATTTTAGAGGCAAACGCGCTTCGCGATTCTTCGTTTTCTATTTCTGGTTGTACGCTTGGAGTGCCTTCGAGTGCACTCAAGAATATATGTACAAGTGGTCTGAGAGGGTGCTCCTTTTACAGTCAAGCAAATAAAGCAAACTAAGTCTCATTCAAATTTGTTTTCTCTCTGCGTACTAGTCGGAAGGTAAAAAAAAGTATTTGTCATATTATAGAGACAACACAACCATCATAGGTTACACAACAAATGAAGACGAAGAAAAAGTAGTGTGACTAAAGCTTGAAGTGTGGTAACACCTCTCCAAGGTCGCGACAAATCGTGAAACACCGGAAATACCGGATTTACAGTTAATTGTAACGTGTAAATTGTCCTCGATATAGTTCGACAAAAAAATTTTGTCCGATTTTGACCAAATTGATACCAGCTTAGCCTCCAGTGACTTTAAATATGTTTTTCTACTTTGCATTCACAATGCACACATTGTAACACTGTTTTCGGTGTTACAATTAGCAAATTGTAACACCGTTTTTAGTAACTTTTTTCTAAGATTGGTGACATTGATATCAAATGCATGTCAACCGAAAATACACATAACCACAAAAGTAAGGACAAACTGATTTTTTAGAATCGCACAAACTGCGAAGTATGTATATTTTTATACATATTTAAACATGCGTGTTGCATCCTAGGTTTCGTACTACTACTACTATATGATGGTATATAATAATTATCAATGATTACTTTTTCACAGATATTTGAATTTAAGTGACAGATGACAGTGTTACCAACGGTTGCACCCATAAATACTCTAGATTGGAATTTTACCTAATATACTTCTAAATTTTTATCAAATTAATGACGCAAAGTAGAAAAAATAGTATATTACACTCGTTTTATAAGACATATTGGCGCATTCGTTCATTTGGGGCACTCGTCGCTGGCGCTCCTCGTGCCCCAAACAACTCATGCGCCAATTTGACGTCTTATAAAACTTGTATAGTCTACTATACTAATTGCGAATTTTCAAGTGTAGGGCGCGTTCAGCGGAAACGCCCAGTTTCGCCGACATTTGCGATCGAGTAGCTGCAAAATTGGGCTTTTCGATATTACTTTTGACGCTCAAATTGAAAAAAGGACACAATTCCGCGTGGACTGCGCGATATTTTGTAAATTAAATGCGTCAATTTTGAAAAAAAATCACGTTTTTGCACCTCTTCGGGTGAAGACGAACCTCGAGAAAATGTCACGTGACGTCTAGAAATTCCGACAAGCGGATCGATGAACGTCAAAAATTTACATTTTTTATCCGTTCCTGCCGACCTTATAAAAGCCGCTCGCTCTCATGTCTTACGATAAGATCCCTCTAAATACTCTTCGCAAAGAGTTTTGAGCAAAAAAACGGCCTTAAAAACAATTTTCGATCCAAAAAATCGATTTTTGTCGACCCGTGTTTTGCTGCTATTATCACAGTAACGTCAAACCCGAAACGCCCCCTGCCGGACATTCGTAACAACAGTAACAGATAGCAGATAACCTAAAATGTATCCTAAAATGTCCATATTGCGAATGTGGACAGATGGGAAGCCTTAACCACATATTTCTAGAATGCCCAATAACTAAAATCGAAATTTTTGACTTATACACAGAGCTAGTAATATACTATTACTAATAAAACGGTTCATAACGTTAATAAGACCCTCAACATCGTGACATACACTTAAAGATCATAATTGCCCCCTATAAGTGATGATTTAACAGCAGCTTGTCAATTAGGAAAATTTCAATTCGTTCCATCAAATCTGTACGAAAAAAAAAAAAAAACAGTTTGCAATAGTCGACCCACCGCTCGAGAGCAAAAGCGAGCACGCAAGCACAGATAATTGCGCAAGGCCGTCTCACTACAGATCCAGTTTAATAACGTTAAAGTGAACGTGTCTGTGTACTTTCTACTCTATTTATTTAGGTGGCAAGAAACCTACAGTTATCTCTCTCGCACTCTATAGGCGTCTTACCTATAATATACACATTCCCACCTACTCTTTGCAGCGATGTTTTGAAACAATAACGAACCAGGTTATTACCAATACTAACTACAGTGGATTTAATTTATTTGCGTAAGTTTGTATCCGTGTTTAACTAGTATAGACCGACGCCCAAAACGTCAGTCAACCTTTTCCTGTTATCCTTGGCATTTAATCTTACCGGACGGTTGTCCGCTTCTATATTAATTGTGACACATAGCCGAATATCTGCGGGTTTGGTCGATAATAGAACAAAAGAATTTGATTTTGTTAGGCGGGCGGAATTTCGGTTTTTGACGGGTGAAGGTTGACGTGTTATGGGGTGTGGTGCACCACCAATGTCTGATCTAGCTGTCAAAACTCGTATCAGAAAGAAAACTCAGTTTTAATGCGAAATATCATATTTTTTAGCATTAAATATTAAATTACTCATATTGAGTTTTAAACTGGCATATACAGGGTGTTCCAATAGTGCGATGTCGGGAGATGGTACATTTTCTTAAAGATAGTATTAAATAAATTAAACTTTCTTACATGTGGAAAGCGAATGTAGTCATCTTAAAATTATTTTTCTCTTTACAGGGTGGTCTGTAAAGTATCTAGTACATTTTAGAGTAATGACAACAAAAATTGTATAAATCTTGAATTAATATTCGGTTCATCATGTAAGATAATGTCTTCGCCAGTAACATCAACAGATATGTCCAACAAAAGACTCTTAACGTTTTGTGATGGTAAAGGTTGGAAAATCATTTGTTGAGAAAATAAATAATAAACGATTGTTTCAGAAACCAACAAGTTTAGATTCTCCAATTCTACTAATGATGTCCTTTTTTCGGAACAAAATAAAATAGGCAATACATACTGAATTCTGTTGATAGATTACGCATGTTTCAACAGAAAATGTCTTGTTTTAGTAGTATATTACCTTTAAACTGCAAGTAGGTACTCATAGATAGTCATATTATAACCTTTTTGTGCAAATCATAATTTTGTCTACAATAATATTAAAAGTAATCGTTTCTGTACAATTTAACAGCTGTTTAGCATTAAAAGTGTCCTAAGTTTGATGTTTATATACTCATGTTAGTTTTATTTGATTTACAGCAAAGTACCTATTTGATTGCGTTTGTAGAAAAAAATATTGTGTGATACTCATGCAAAAGGTAATTTTATTTTGTTCAAGGAATTGCTATGCTTGTGGCTCTAATATAATACAATTTATAAATAAAAAAAATAAATGCTGCTTATGCAAATAGGCATCACTCTTTTTGGAGTAACATACATAGCTATTTTTTTATGACATTTGACAGCCACTCATTTTACTGGAGTCAATTTACTGCTATAATTTTTACATAAGACAAGGTTTCATATTTCTGAAATTCATTGTAAACAAATAAACTTTGACATATGTAGGTAACTGTGTATTAGTGTATTATTTCCAATAAAGTGAATAAAAACGATAGAATTACTGTGATCCAATGCACTTTTCTAACAAACAGAAGAATTTATCAAGCCCAAGCTGATTTTGAAGTTTTGATAAAAGAAGAATGATTTGATCCATTGCATTTATATAAAAAAGGATACCGGTACGTCCGGTAAACATAACTGTAGTACATCAGCACCTAACCTAAAACCAAATTATTCTGCAACTAGTTGTACATAAGTTTGATTAAAGAAAGATTGCATTCATAGGAATGAAAATAAAAGCCACCGATTTTATATAATATCCATAAATGTAATAATACGTTTAAATAATCTTTGTAGATTTGTTTATCGATATGCAGCGCCATCTAGCAAATGACATCGGAACTACGCAACTACCCATTGTGTAGCCAACCAAACCAAACTCCCCCACAACGTAATTCTAGTTGCGTTTACGCCGCAATACACCGTGCAGTTATTATTAACATTTAATGTACTTTTGTGATACAAAACAATACACAAGACACATAGGCATGTTATATCATAAAGCTTTTCAATATCTGTAGTTTAAATTTCTTTTACATTAAAATTTGCGTAAATAAATTGCATTAAAATAAAAACTCTTTATGATAGAACATGCGTAAGGACCTATTCTAAGAAATAGTTCACTTAGTTTTCCAATCTGAGCCATATTAACGGAGTGGTGCATTTGCGCGTTTTGGGGGTAGGAGACGGGGCCCTTAATAAGTCATTTACATGAAAAACTACTGCATACCTTTGTTTGTGTTATTAGGATTTAAAATAGGGCAATATCTGGCAATTATTTCTTCAGTAGTACCCAATACTCGAGATTGATTGGCTTGGTACAGTTTCACTTTCACTACTCTTAATGCCAGTATTTTGTGAATGTCTGCCTGCAATTAAAGTGATTTAAATTCTATACACGACGAACGTTTTGGCTTAGAATGTTTAGACACACGTGTAATTTACATAACTGCATAATAATAGATCTTAACTGATGGAATGGAGTGTTTTATGTAACAAATAATAGGACTTATAACGCACCCAAAGTATTGTCTAGAGATTTTTCGAATTATCTATGTAGGCAACGCGCAAAATATCGGTTGTCTATAGCAAAAGAATGGAACAGCGACACGGTATAGATGTTACGAAATTTTTCGCAGCAACCTTCATGTTTATTCAGTTAACTCCCAACTTTAATGTCAATGAAAATGTTCATTAGGTGTATTTATTAATCCAAAAGATGATATCTCTATTAAAAATCTACGTAATCTTACACTATTATCTCGTTTTTTTTTTTTCGTTACAAAGACTAACTACACAGTAAAAATCCAAGGTAATGTGAGTTCTTTTTTTTTGTTTGGGAAATTCGTGAAATAGCACTAACCTGCCGCCGTATATGTCTTGAGTGAGTGGGACACTTTCGTCATCGGAAAAATTGTCGTCGCTATCGTTCCGTATACCGGGTGATGATGCCATATTGCCTGGAAAACAAAACAGAGAGATTATTATAGCGTTAGAACACACATACAGAGGGAAAAATTTATTGTATACAACACGAATATCTTTGAGTGAAGAATATCACTTGTTTCTATATCCGCAGAAAGATCATTCGGTTGGTTCAAGTAAAATACAAAATTCTCAAAGTAAGAATATGATTTTCTTGATGTTCCAAGTATTACGTTTTCTTGTTTTGAGTATGAAGGAACTGCTTGAAAGGAATTACGTCTGTTTTAAGCTATACGTACGTATACTTTTGGGCCAAGAAACTGTACATGTATATTTTTCACCAAACAAAATATTGTTGTTGTAAAACGAACGTCTTACTCTTTTTATATTTAAAAGAATAATATTTTCTTGGTCAGAGCAAAATATACTCAACATAAACGTACTAAACTCTTGAACCGGAAGAATAAATAATCGTTGAACTTCGTCGAACTTATATAGCGGTGATATGTGGCAAAAGACGCGAGAAACTGTTAGCGCCATCTGTAAAGTACTTACACAACTTTCTATGTATCTCTCAGAGTAAGAATCTTGGGTCAAGAAACTGTTTTTTTTTCGTTGAAGCATATATATTTTTCGTCCAACGAAATATGTTTGTTGTTGTAAGACGAACGTCTACTTCTCTATTGGAGAATAACTTTTTCTAAATCAGAGAAAAATATACTTGACGTAAATTCTTAATCGTTCTTAAATCGTCTTCTTAAATTCTTAAATCGTAAGAATAACTAACCGTTGAAACAACTATATTAAAATTCTTATTAGAATGATAGGTTACGAAAGAAATTTTGTTTCGTGTGACCCAGATTTTCAGTATAGTAGTTTAATCCGTGTATTATTTTACACGAAAACAATAAATTACGCTTGTCGATTTCATGTTGAAAAGTAGATCGTGTACAAATTTAGTAAATATTACAATAGTGCTCTCATACTTTGAGAACAAAGCCGAATATGCTATCTAACTGTTTACATTTTCCTCTTTGTTCGATACAGATTACAAGTAAACCAAAGATTTGAAGAGGGAACTGTTAAAAAAACACATTTTGAACAAATAATGTTAAAATTTATCATCGGACAAATTAACTTATTATACCTCCTTCATTACCTGTGCTAATTACTTAATAAACATATAAAAATCGAAGAACTGCTTATTATCATCACCTACAATGTAATCACCATAGCGATAATTTTCAAAAGTCGTGACCCTAAGGCTTTAAATGATATACCTTTATTTTATCTTATGCATTACTTAACCAATTTATATAACTTTGGCCAAACGCCTCCAGTTATTGTTAAAACCGTTCCACTTCGATTGTGGTCCCACTACTTTCTAATGATCACATTTCAAAATGCTTTGATTTCTAATCATAACAACCGAAGACAATAAACCATTATAATATGCAGAAAATCGGTATTAGATTTATAGTGATTTATTGAAAACTTTTATGTTAAATAAAGACTTATTTCGAATGGCGAATGTTTAAAAACTGTTTCCGGGAACAGAAAACAAAACCTTGACGCTCTATATAGTAAGAATAAACAATCAATTTCTCTCTGCGCTTGGTAAGAATGTTTACGTAATAAACATGGCATTGCTAAAGAGCCTACACAACGTATGTTTGCATCTGTACACAGAGAGAAAAATTTATTCCATACAACACGATAATCTTTCAGTCAGAGAAGAATATCACTTGTTTGTATATCCCTAGAAAGATCATTTGGTTGATTCAAGTAAAATACAAAATTCTCAGAGTAAGAATATGGTTTTCTTGATGTTCCAAGTATTACGTTTTCTTGTTTTAAGTATGAAGGAACTGCTTGAAAGGAATTACGTCTGTTTTAAGCGATACGTACGTATACTTTTGGGTCAAGAAACTGTACATGTATATTTTTCACCCAACAAAATATTGTTGTTGTAAAACGAACGTCTTACTCTTTTTATATTTAGAAGAATAATATTTTCTTGGTCAGAACAAAATATACTCAACATAAACATACTAAACTCTTAACCGGCAAGAATATCTAGCCGTTGAAATAACTACATATATTACAATACGAACACTCAATATCGTCGAACTTATATAGCGGTGATGTGTGGCAAAAGACGCGAGGAACTGTTAGCGCCATCTGTAAAGTAATTGCACAACTTTCTATGTATCTCTCAGAGTAAGAATCTAAGAGTTAAATGTCACTAAATTTCTCGTTTTTAGGCACATTTTCTGTAAAATGCATATTATTCGAGTTAAGTATTATAAAATTCCAGGTTAAGTGAATCATCCGGTATATGATGCAAAGTTTCCTGGGCTCATTGTGTGCACATATATTTCAAAAATTCTGGTCCTTATGTTTTCTTTACTCATCTGGACGGTGTATGGTCGTTGACCCAAAGGTTCTGCTAATAAAATCTTTTCACGTTTCACCTACACATTGAGGTCGTGATGTTTTTATTATGGCTTTATCGAGGGATGCTTATTCAGTCTCTTTTATCGTGGTTTTTTAAACTGACGGCTGATGAAATTATCTGAGGAATTTTTATTGTCTATATAAGTCACCAATCACGAGTTAGTAATATAGTGGATTTAGAGTAATTGTTCTTAATCACACAGAAGGATGCCATTTTATATAAATGCGCTAGTAAGGATAATTCTAAAATGATCTCCAGAACGAAAAAAAAAGCATTAAATTTATTACAAATAAGTATCCGTACGAATATGACAGCTTGCCTGCCAGCTTGCCCCTTTGAAGTAATTCCTGCTCGCAATCTTCGTTCCACAGAATTAACCAGTTTTGTCGTGACCAAAGGTTCAGTTTTATTCCACTCTTTTTGGAGCTTTTCTTTCAAGTCATCTTTGTTACTTATTTTATGTGTGCGGATTTTTCTCTCCAATTCTTCCCACAAATGTTCTATGGGGTTGAGATCTGGTGATCGAGGAGGGTGATTCAGTGTTGTTTTGGTCCTATATAGAAGCCACTCCTTCACTATTCGATATGTGTGTTTGGGATTATTGTCATGCATAAAGTCATCTCGTATTTTGCTCACTGTGTAACAAATTTTCTTGTAATATTTTAAGATAAGCCTTACTGTCCATTGTGAATATTATATTTGCTCTCGTCACTGAATATTATATTTGCTCTCGTCACTGAATATTATATTTGCTCTCGTTATTGAATATTATATTTGCTCTCGTCACTGAATATTATATTTGCTCTCGTCACTGAATATTATATTTGCTCTCGTCACTGAATATTATATTTGCTCTCGTCACTGAATATTATATTTGCTCTCGTCACTGAATATTATATTTGCTCTCGTCACTGAATATTATATTTGCTCTCGTCACTGAATATTATATTTGCTCTCGTCACTGAATATTATATTTGCTCTCGTCACTGAATATTATATTTGCTCTCGTCACTGAATATTATATTTGCTCTCGTCACTGAATATTATATTTGCTCTCGTCACTGAATATTATATTTGCTCTCGTCACTGAATATTATATTTGCTCTCGTCACTGAATATTATATTTGCTCTCGTCACTGAATATTATATTTGCTCTCGTCACTGAATATTATATTTGCTCTCGTGACTGAATATTATATTTGCTCTCGTCACTGAATATTATATTTGCTCTCGTCACTGAATATTATATTTGCTCTCGTCACTGAATATTATATTTGCTCTCGTCACTGAATATTATATTTGCTCTCGTCACTGAATATTATATTTGCTCTCGTCACTGAATATTATATTTGCTCTCGTCACTGAATATTATATTTGCTCTCGTCACTGAATATTGTATTTGCTCTCGTCACTGAATATTATATTTGCTCTCGTCACTGCATATTATATTTTCTCTCGTCACTAAATATTATATTTGCTCTCGTCACTGAATATTATATTTGCTCTCGTCACTGAATATTATATTTGCTCTGGTCACTGAATATTGTATTTGCTCTCGTCACTGAATATTATATTTGCTCTCGTCACTGAATATTATATTTGCTCTCGTCACTGAATATTATATTTGCTCTCGTCACTGAATATTATATTTGCTCTCGTCACTGAATATTATATTTGCTCTCGTCACTGAATATTATATTTGCTCTCGTCACTGAATATTATATTTGCTCTCGGCACTGAATATTATATTTGCTCACGTCACTGAATATTATATTTACTCTCGTCGCTGAATATTATATTTGCTCTCGTCACTGAATATTATATTTGCTCTCGTCACTGTATATTATATTTGCTCTCGTCACTGAATATTATATTTGCTCTCGTCACTGAATATTATATTTGCTCTTGTCGATTTACATTTTTTAACAATGTTTGCCACTTTTGCATAGAATTCTCACCCTCGGAATGTGATTTTACAATTAATAGACGCATACCCTTACTGAATTCGCGTTTTTTCGGACACATTTTAAGGTTTTCTCTAAAATAAAAATTCGTCTCGTTGCAAGGAAGAACTAACTTTCCCAATTCATAGAGTGACCTCCTCACATCATGTATGGGGAAGATCCGATATTCCTGGATATCGTACGGAGACTTTTTTGTACTAAAATATGCGGGTTTTCACAGTTTTTTTTGGGGACTGTTTGAATTACAATCAAAATGTATGGTACTTTTTTGTACCAGTGTATTTCCATAAGGAATGTAAGTACCGTAAGCTCTATATTAATATTAAACAAAGAATATAGGCACGGCAATCATATCAAGGTAACGAGTGAATGTCTTTACTTTTCCACTTCTGGAAGTTATTACAATTATTATTTCTTGGCCTGTCGAACTTTTTCCCCCACTTATATTGCTTTGATTTCATAACACCCATAACTAGGTAATCCACAACGGTATCGTTTTACTATAGTAAAAACCAGGAGAGCTGCAAATGACTAGGCGATTGCTGCTGCTATTTATGACGTACGCGAGCGACAGATCTTGTTTGACCGATCACGCGTGTTAGAATGAAACAGACTTAATTTTGTATATCTGTTTTGTAACTTTGTAAGCGATTAGTCATTTGCAGCTCTCGTGGTTTGTAGTATAATATTACATCCATTGCGATCATTATTATCAACGAATTAAAACAAGAAATCGAAGATTTCTTAGATGTAAGAAAATCTCTCACAAGAAACTTTTTTTCACCCTCAAAAATCAAAGTGAAAACCGCCTTGGATTGGAGTATTTTGTCTCTGTTGACGTTGCTATACATAGGGTGCGGCTCAGTATTGCATAGCACCGGGTTTCAAAGGTTGTCTCTTTGTACGTTGATACGTTTAAATTGATTTATACCGCGTGTTCTTACAAAACTGCGAACGCCTCCATTGTGCGGTGCAGTCAGTCTACTTACTCGTTGTCACGTAGAGAATTTCTTTGTCATCAGACGCGCTACGCCTTTAAGGTATTTAGATGTGACCAATTGATTTTCACCAAAGCATGCTTTCACTATAACATACTCTATGACCATGAGCAAGATAATTTATACTCTTGGGCGTGAATGTAGTCTTACATGTAGTTCACACAAATATTACAGTTTCTGTATCATTATATATGATTTCGTCCCAATTTTCATTTTTTTTTAAATGCCATACAGACGTCCGGTGACCGGAAATTCCAATTGAAATAAAAATATTTTAGTTTAAAAGTTCATATCGTTTAAAATACGATTCAAAGTAGTTTTTGTTTTGCTGAATAACAGCTATAGTAAAGATATCCATCAACTTTCTCTATCATAGGTCATATTTGCCATTCAAAGCTCATTATCGCTTAGTGTCAATTGGTGTTTATACTTACGTCATTGTGTGATGGCTGATGAGTAAGTAAACTTTACACAAATTCCGGTTTAATAGTTTAATATGTTTATGATGAGTATATTTTGCCCTGACGAAGAAAATGTTATTCTTCTACATATAAAAAGAGTAAGACTTTCATTTTACAACAACAATATTTTGAAGAAAGTTGTGCAATTACTTTACAGATGGCACTAACAGTTTCTCGCGCCTTTTGCCACATGTCACCGCTATATAAGCTTGACGATATTGAGTATAAGTGTTTTATTTCATGACTGACTTACAAGGATTATGAGGAAAAGCAGGATTGTAGTTGAATAGCGTACACAGAGAGAACTGTATTCTTGGATATCAAGAAAAAATGTTCTTGCGTATATTGTGTACCATGAAGAGGATAGTTTTGCTATCCAAATAATATTTTATTATAATAAGAATTTCAATATATATGCAGGAGTTTAGTAGGTTTATGTTGAGTATATTTTGCTCTGTCGAAGAAAATATTATTCTTCTACATATAAAAAGAGTAAGACGTTCATTTTACAACAACAATATTTTGTTGGGTGAAAAATATACATGTACAGTTTCTTGGCCCAAAAGTATACGTACGTATCGCTTAAAACAGACGTAATCCCTTTCAAGCAGTTCCTTCACACTTAATACTTGGAACATCAAGAAAATCATGTCCTTACTATGACAATTTTATATTTTACTTGAACCAACCAACTCATAATAGGGTATATTTTAGTTCTTGTTGTGCACCATCTCAGAAAATATATACCTGTAAAGTATAAATCATTTAAATGTCCATTTGTACCTGCCTGCTAAAGACATGGCGTGTCAAAGATGGTAGATGATTATACAAGCAGAATTTTAATTTTAGAGATTTTGTTGGGAGAAATAAATTACCCCATTGTTCATCGACTTTACCACGATTACTTTGTTCGCCTTTTTTAATGTTATGATACACGTTAATGACATTATTGCGTTGGGTCATCATTATTCCATAAAAAAACAAACTATATAACTATCCATTTTATTAATTCCATAAATGCCTTTATAATTAAGTAATATATTTTCGTGGAATTTATGGTGTTTTTTAAACACTTTTTTCGTGGGTGTAAACTACGAGAAACATAATTAAGCACTTCCTCATTCTTATTTAGCTATTCCTTTTGCTACTTATGTATACTAATCTGAAATTCGTTCCTTATTAGGTATTTTAACATACAACAACGTAAGGTGTCTTAAATACACATCTATTAGTACGATTAATAAACAGTTTGTGATTTTCTACGTGTGTTTGTGTGAGTGTGTGTCTGAATAACCGTTACGAGTAGGTAATTCTGCAAAAGTTCAAGGTGTTGCCTTGCGGCTATTTAAACTTATATTACGGAATCATCGATTTATGAAAGTGAAAATTTTGTGACTCGCCGATAATGTTTCACAAATGCCAGAAGTATAAATTAGTTTTTAATGCGGTAATTCTAGTTCTCAACATAATTTTAAAATATTAACAGATTTAATAAATCGATCTTGCTTAAGTGTACAGCAGCGTTTATATAATACCAGTTATTATGTAGTTAATTAATTACTAATTTATAAATCTAATCAGTTCAGGTATATTTGCAATTCGAGTGGATGGAATTTAAATAGAATGGATTCAAATTAAAATTTATTACGTGGTTATTTTCTAGTGGCAGCCACTCTCACTTTTTGCAGCGAATATTTCTCTGTTTATACTCGAGCATAGAATTATTCCATTTCTCGTAATAGCTGACGTATTAGAGAACAACAAATATCGTTAAACGATGAAGGAAATGTGATATCTTTGACGTTCATGTTACCCAGATGCTACAACCTGGCAAAGCAAACACAGCAGCATAGATGTTATTATAAAAGAAACGGTACCATTCTGGGTCAATAGAACAATGTGGCACACAACCAACCGTTTCTTTTTCTGTTGGATGCGCCGAAGCGAGTGCGTGTGTATACAACACTGGTCAACAAAATAATAAAAAAAAAATGTACATTAGATGCCACTATTTTTTTCTTAGATACCATGGCCCGCTAAACTCAAAAATCGCATTAAAAATTTTTTGAATGAATACGTTTTCGAGTTATGAATTTTTCTTTTTTTTGTTAATTTTTTTGGAGGTAGTTCGACTATTTGGAGCATATCTCGAGTTTGGAACATCAAATCTTGTCGTTCGGTACATCAAATTAAAGCCAATTGAATCACCAATAAATGTTATTAATATTGTTTTACAATCGCTTCAGTGGTTTCAGTGCAATTGACCATAATTTGAATTTTTTTTAGTATAAATGAAAATCGAACATACATTTAACCGCCATGGAAAGGTAGAAATAGTAAAAATATGCTCAGTTTCTTATTTTTTACGTAGAGTTTGCCCTTTTACGAAGAGAACAAGGTATTTACGATGAAAATCTATGAAAAAATACCGAAGTTATGATCAATTATGACCAATGGGTACGAAACTACCAAAATTCGGCCTTTTCTATATTTTGTATTTTTCGTCATTTATAGCAGTTTAAATGCATGGTAGAGGTCGGATCCATTCGGAAGACGAGTACGTCACGCGATTCGCACCAAGATGCGCATCTTTTAGTCAACGTTTCGCACTCTGTTGCAAGAGGCATCTTCAGGACGGAGAGAATGAACGTGTGTGGAAGGGTGAGGGTATTTATCGTCGCTCAAAACACGTAGTGGCGTATCTCACCAAAAAATGATATTCAGATATGTCAGTACGTGTTTCGATCGACGTTATATGTACCTGGCGCAGGTGCCTGCGCAGGTAGTCAAACAACTATTGGTTGGGAGGACGGTTTGGGGTAGCTGTGATTGGCTGTGGTGGTCGTAAAAGTGGTTTCCAGCTATGATGCAAATGCCAACCGTCATCTCGATTGAGATTGGAGGGATCTTTAAAGATTTCGATCGCTTCGCGGAGTCTACGAGGATAATAACGTGATTCCCGGGAGATGATTTTTGTTTGGTCGAGAAGAATTGTTGTGTCTGTGCTCAGCAAGCGCTGAACTGGTGATCTGGCGCAGCCTTGTACAACGTTTATGTTCTGAAACCCCAACGCTGACAGAGCGCTTTGTCTCATCAATGTAGACAGTGCCACAAGCACATGGGATACGGTATACACCTGGAGCTAGCAGTTGAGAAGATTTCATCCTGAGAATCTTGGTGACGTCTGTGACGAGCATGTTGAGAGGTTTCACTAGGAAATGAAGACTATTGAGCGGCGTTACCAGGGATTTTGGATTGAAAAAATGATGGGCAACTATATCTGGTTCCTCATAAGAAAAACAGATTTCGACAAGAATATAAGGCGAAGCAGCAATCAAACTCACTTCTAATCTCCTTTATATTGAAAACATCACATTAAAACTAAGCACAATGAATTAAACTTGTAAACAGAGAAAAAGTAGAATTTTGGTAGTTTGGTACCTATCAATCTTAAATGACCATAACTTCGCTATTATTGCATAGATTTTAATCGTAAATACCTTGTTCTCTTCGTAAAAGTTCAAACTCTACGCAAAAAATATTAAACTAACTATATTTCCACGATTTCTACTTTTCACAGGTGATAGAGTAAATGTTCCATTTTCATTTTGGCCAAATTTTTATAATATCGTGGCCTATTGCGCTAAAACTACTGAAGCGATTGAAAAACTATATGAGTGACAATTGTTGGTGATACAATTAGCTTCAATTTTATGTGCCGGGCGACCAGATTGGACGTTTCTAACTCGAGATATGCTCCAAATAGTCGAACTACCTCCGCAAAAAAACAAAAAAAAAGAAAAAAAATTGTAACGCGAAAACGTATCCATTAAAAAAAATTTTTATGCGATTTTTGAGTTTAGAGGGCTTTAGTATATATATAAAAAAAATAGTCGCCTCCAATGTACATTTTGACTGTTGACTAGTGGCAATCAATTGACATCTCAATTGACAGATCAGTTTTATTGATTTTATTGATTCAAGAAAAAGATTAAACTCAGAAGCAGAATATTGATATTTGGTAGGGTTTAAAATTCATACAAAGTTAATTATTTTTAATTTACATATAAAAATACGCCATATATTCACAATCATACGCTTACACGTGTTCCTAAAATCATTGCGGATAATATTTTAAACCGGACAAACAGCCTAGAATGTGTTGCGAGCGACAAAAAGTGCAGTCTCCATGGTAACGAAGTATTTGGTGCATGCGTTGTTGATTCTAGCCGCTGCGAGTTTGTTTTTGTGTCCATGTTTGGTGCCGTGTTTCGTGCTTGTAGTCAAAACGTTCATCCTCTTCGCTTGCAATTTTTATCGGATTTTGATCGAAAATCTCTCGAGTTATTTCACAAAACCGTTCCTAAACTGCCTTTGTACGATTTGTAATTATTAGTGAAGTGTTTCCTGTGGCTGGGAGCTGTTTTTCGAGAGATTTCCTGATGTGCGTTCCAAGCCGGTAAGTGCGCTATACATTGCTGTGGTTTTATATGGGTTTTATACATTATATTCATATAATATAAGTGTGAGAGAAGCTCTTCCTAAACATACTTGCGTCGCTGGTGTGTCTTCCATTGCTTAAATTCACTTTGGAAATGCGTTTTTTGTGAGAAATGGGTAAATACGCGATTTCGCGAACTGTCAAATATGGTCGTTTACGAGCATTCGCCCTGGCTCGCAAAGGGGCACACGACGGCAAAATATACGACGGCTAGTTAGATTGGACCTTAATCTGTCGCATTTGACCAAAAAACGGGGCCCCAAAACGCGAATTCGCCGAGACTCCATCGAATATGTGAAGCCGTGCTTAACCTAATTTTGGACCGCGCGGTCTGCATACGATCGGTCGTGGCGTAGTGGTCAAGTCGTTTAGCTTGCGCGCGGGCGTCCAGAGATCGAATCCCGGTATCGACCAGGTTTTTTTTTTCTTTTTTTTTAATTAGTATTTCGATATTTTCCGTATTTATATTTGTTTTTTTGTTAAAATTGAAACAAATAATTTCATAATTTTGCGAATTATTTTATTTTCTTATTTTAAACGTATAAGCATAAGTCAAACTTGAATGTTAAGGGCCGCTTAGTTAAGGTATACATTCAAGAGGAAATGGTGCAATCTGTCATAAATAAATTAAATAGAAGGATTGATTAATCACGCTCAAGGACATATAAGTTATGTTGTAACTAAAAACTGACTAACTCGAAGTCGATTCAAAATTCCAATGGTGATTCAGGTCACCTTCTTCTAGTGTCTTTCTCAACGGATTCTTTTCTGCGCTGCCTCATCAATTTAGAAAGAATTCTTGGAGATTACTTTCCCTTATGATTGGCTACAATGCAATAACTTGAAACAATAATCTATGCGTACACAAGCATCTTTTATTAGATAATAGATTGAATGGGACAAGACAATGCGGTGCATGGTTTCGGCGGAAGTCAATATCAGCTGATCTGTATCTTAAACATAAGTGAAAGTAGGTCAGAAAGACTTGTGTGTTTCCAAGCAATAGCAGTGCTAGCAGCAGCAGCAACAGCTGCTACCTTCTTTGGCGAATATTGCCAACGTGAGGTACATTAATAACTTAGGTTTCGATAAAAATTCGAATTTACTATCGTTCTGCGACTATTTTATTGGTCAATCTCTTCGATGGTGAAACTGCTTACTTACCTACCAGTTTTATATCGATTTCTCGTGTCTGTTTCTTTGTGGCACTTGATAATATAGCGTTTGATGGTCTATTTGTTCTTTGACGTTTCCTAAGCTCCCCGATATATCTTTATAAACCCTGTTTTTTAAATCACACCCAAAATGTACTAATCTATTACGTTCTACACTTTCAAATGTCAATAATTAATTCTTTTCTTTTGAATATGAATTTTGAACTTATTTTTTATTCATGGAAAGTGTTATAAAGAATGTGTCATTTCATAAAAATGTCGAAATATATCCCTATGACAAAATGCTTGTTTGGAACAGTAAAAGCAACCTCAGGTAAATTAAAAAAAGTCTTCCATTTTGTTGCCCATTTTCGCCGACATTTGCGATCGAGTAGCTGCAAAATTGGGCTTTTCGATATTACTTTTGACGCTCGAATTGAAAAAAGGACACAATTCCGCGTGGACTGCGCGATATTTTGTAAATTAAATGCGTCAATTTTGAAAAAAAAATCACGTTTTTGCACCTCTTCGGGTGAAGGCGAACCTCGAGAAAATGTCACGTGACGTCTAGAAGTTCCGACAAGCGGATCGATGAACGTCAAAAATTTACATTTTTTATCCGTTCCTGCCGACCTTATAAAAGCCGCTCGCTCTCATGTCATACGATAAGATCCTTCTAAATACCCTTCGCAAAGAGTTTTGAGCAAAAAAACGGCCTTAAAAGCAATTTTCGATCCAAAAAAATTGATTTTTGTCGACCCGTGTTTTGCTGCTATTGCCACAGTAACGTCAAACCCGAAACGCCCCCTGCCGGACATTCGTAACAACAGTAACAGATAGCAGATAACCTAAAATGTATCCTAAAATGTCCATATTGCGAATGTGGACAGGTGGGAAGCCTTAACCACGTATTTCTAGAATGCCCAATAACTAAAATCAAAAATTTTGACTGATACACAGAGCTAGTATTCTCCTATACACAAAGAAAAGAATGCTCAGTTCAAGTCAAATTACTTTGAATCAAAACAACGGTTGATTTCCATATCCACGAAATAACTATCCACTTCAGCCAAGACAAAATTTTCAAAAAAGATATGCATAATACACTAATTAACAACAATACTATGGTATTGTAAAAAAAAAAACGGAATACAGTTCATTGGTTACATGTATTGTAAGCATTGTAGGCAAGCAACAGTTATGTATGAGTAACTCAAACAACAGTAAACGACCTTTCGGTAAATAAATTCTATTTTTAAACGATAATTTACGATTTTATTACATCAGTTTTTACATATCTTTCGAACAAAGTGCTCAAAATAGGTATCAACTAGCTCTGTGTATATGTCAAAATTTTCGATTTTAGTTATTGGGCATTCTAGAAATATGTGGTTAAGGCTTCCCACCTGTCCACATTCGCAATATGGACATTTTAGAATACATTTTAGGTTATCTGCTATCTGTTACTGTTGTTACGAATGTCCGGCAGGGGGCGTTTCGGGTTTGAAGTTACTGTGGTAATAGCAGCAAAACACGGGTCGACAAAAATCGATTTTTTGGATCGAAAATTGTTTTTAAGGCCGTTTTTTTGCTCAAAACTCTTTGCGAAGGTTATTTAGAGGGATCTTATCGTAAGACATGAGAGCGAGCGGCTTTTATAAGGTCGGCAGGAACGGATAAAAAAATGTAAAATTTTGACGTTCATCGATCCGCTTGTCGGAATTTCTAGACGTCACGTGACATTTTCTCGAGGTTCGCCTTCACCCGAAGAGGTGCAAAAACGTGATTTTTTTCAAAATTGACGCATTTAATTTACAAAATATCTCGCAGTCCACGCGGAATTGTGTCCTTTTTTCAATTCGAGCGTCAAAAGTAATATCGAAAAGCCCAATTTTGCGTCGGCGAAAATGGGCGATTCCGCTGAACGCGCCCTACACTTGAAAGTTCGTAATTAGTATAGGTAGATAAGTACCCAGTAGAATTATTTTCTTTGAAATTCTATATTCACCAATAATAACCATGTACGTGTCCCTATAACATAATCTATATTCAACTCATGTCCACAATCACAGTCGTATAGTGTGGTTTGTCGCTTACCTTTCACTCAACACGCCGGGCGACATCAACGCGCGACGCCGCGAAAGACAGAAAACCTTCTGGATTTTATCCGGACCAAGTAAAATTTTTTTCTCCGCGCTTTTTGTGGGTCCTTCACGCCGATTAATCACGCACTTGATTTCCCAATAAAACTCGGTATCCACGTATCGTAAAATGACTCATTTTTTATGGGGTTCACTCGCGAAATATGCTATTAAAAACCTAATAATAATTCTTCGTATTTTATGTGGGGGGTGGATGATGCGTTTTATGGACAATTTCGAACGACTGGATTCTGTTACGGCTGTGGTGGTGTTAAATGGCATGGTTCTCTCATATCTTGGCTGCAGTTTATTATGTCTTTATGGACAGAGAGAAAAGAAAAGTCAAGCGAGGGGTGCCTTGTATTGTTATGATTCCAATATGCTATGCTTCCAATATGATAACTTTGAATGCAATAAATCTTACCTTTCTTTCATAATCTTTCGTTGACTTAACTAGAAAAATTACTTTTGTCACAAAATGACAACGCATTTTTTTGTCGGAGTTTTACTTTCACTAGAAATATTTCGACGTAAGCGGAACAAGTTATTATTTAAGTTTGAGGTGGTATGGCATAAAATTCAATACAACCCATTAATGTTAACCTATTCTTTCATTTGAAGGATCTTGTAACTGCTTACTTGATATATAGATGTAAATACTATGCATTACAAGGTTCAATTATAATTGCAATTGACAAGTAATACATGCATTGTTTATTTCTTGATTGGAATTACTATTTTTTTTTTAAATAACAGTTTCGTAATTGTACCTATTTGGAATGAAAGCTGCAATAACAAACATTATGGCAACTTTCTTTTACTATGAACTAGTTAATGGGAACAATATGTTACGTGAAAAAGAACTGGCAATAGAAATTTAATGGATATCTGTGTAAACTGTTTCAGTAGAAAGTTACAGTTTAAGATTTCCACTAAAACTTATAAAGCTAAAAACCAAAATATGACTTCTACTCAAAAAAATAACTTACCTAACTCGAAAAAAGTAATCCCTCTTTAAGAAATTCTACACTACCGAACAAAAATTAATCCTTCACCTCACAAAATTTTATATCGCATTTTCTGTCGGTTCGATTTTTGGTCACGCGTGGAACGAGAAGTGGGTTTAGAACGCGATACACCGTTCCTTCTTCTGTCTTTCGTTGTATCGCGACCTGTTCGCGGGTCGAAACTGACGTCTCAAGAAGTCGAGTTTCTATTTCCGAAATTTTGCAGTGCGCCTGCGCTAAGGTGAATGTCTTCGGTGACTGAAGGTGTGCTGCGAAGGTAAGACACCTTAGCAGCAGCAGAAACCGAGATTTACCGGATTTCTTTAAAGTCAGGCAACTCTCACTTTCCTGCAGTCTAAAATTAGTGAGGGATGATATGCAACACACCATACAGTGTGTGCTTAATTTTTGACAACTTTCGGAATTTCAATTTTACTGTAAAAAAGCATGAATAAAAAAAGCATGATTATAAAACGATATCAATAACACTAGTCAACAAAATAATAAAAAAAAATGTACATTAGATGCCTATATTTTTTTCTTAGATACCATGGCCCGCTAAACTCAAAAATCGTATTAAAAATTTTTTGAATGAATACGTTTTCGAGTTATGAATTTTTCTTTTTTTTTGTTAATTTTTTTTTGGAGGTAGTTCGACTATTTGGAGCATATCTCGAGTTCGGAACATCAAATCTTGTCGTTCGGTACATCAAATTAAAGCCAATTGAATCACCAATAAATGTTATTAATATTGTTTTACAATCGCTTCAGTGGTTTCAGTGCAATTGACCATAATTTGAATTTTTTTTAGTATAAATGAAAATCGAACATTCATTTAACCGCCAGGGAAAGATAGAAATAGTAAAAATATGCTCAGTTTCTTATTTTTTACGTAGAGTTTGCCCTTTTACGAAGAGAACAAGGTATTTACGATGAAAATCTATGAAAAAATACCGAAGTTATGATCAATTATGACCAATGGGTACGAAACTACCAAAATTCGGCCTTTTCTCTATTTTGTATTTTTCGTCATTTATAGCAGTTTAAATGCATGGTAGAGGTCGGATCCATTCGGAAGAAGAGTACGTCACGTGATTCGCACCAAGGTGCGCATCTTTTAGTCAACGTTTCGCACTCTGTTGCAAGAGTCATCTTCAGGACGGAGAGAATGAACGTGTGTGGAAGGGTGAGGGTATTTATCGTCGCTCAAAACACGTAGTGGCATATCTCACCAAAGAATCATATTCAGATATGTCAGTACGTGTTTCGATCGACGTTATATGTACCTGGCGCAGGTGCCTGCGCAGGTAGTCAAACAACTATTGGTTGGGAGGGCGGTTTGGGGTAGCTGTGATTGGCTGTGGTGGTCGTAAAAGTGGTTTCCAGCTATGATGCAAATGCCAACCGTCATCTCGATTGAGATTGGAGGGATCTTTAAAGATTTCGATCGCTTCGCGGATTCTACGAGGATAATAACGTGATTCCCGGGAGATGATTTTTGTTTGGTCGAGAAGAATTGTTGTGTCTGTGCTCAGCAAGCGCTGAACTGGTGTACTGGCGCAGCCTTGTACAACGTTCATGTTCTGAAACCCCAACGCTGACAGAGCGCTTTATCTCATCAATGTAGACACTGCCACAAGCACATGGGATACGGTATACACCTGGAGCTAGCAGTTGAGAAGATTTCATCCTGAGAATCTTGGTGACGTCAGTGACGAGCATGGTGAGAGGTTTCACTGGGAAATGAAGACTATTGAGCGGCGCTACCAGGGATTTTGGATTGAAAAAATGATGGGCAACTATATCTGGTTCCTCATAAGAAAAACAGATTTCGACAAGAATATAAGGCGAAGCAGCAATCAAACTCACTTCTAATCTCCTTTATATTGAAAACATCACATTAAAACTAAGCACAATGAATTAAACTTGTAAACAGAGAAAAAGTAGAATTCTAGTAGTTTGGTACCTATCAATCTTAAATGACCATAACTTCGCTATTTTTGCATAGATTTTAATCGTAAATACCTTGTTCTCTTCGTAAAAGTTCAAACTCTACGCAAAAAATATTAAACTAACTATATTTCCACGATTTCTACTTTTCACAGGTGATAGAGTAAATGTTCCATTTTCATTTTGGCCAAATTTTTATAATATCGTGGCCTATTGCGCTAAAACTACTGAAGCGATTGAAAAACTATATGAATGACAATTGTTGGTGATACAATTAGCTTCAATTTTATGTGCAGGGTGACCAGATTGGACGTTCCAAACTCGAGATATGCTCCAAATAGTCGAACTACCTCCGCAAAAAAACAAAAAAAAATTGTAACTCAAAAACGTATCCATTAAAAAATTTTTTTAGGCGATTTTTGAGTTTAGAGGGCCTTAGTATATATAAAAAAAATAGTCGCATCCAATGTACATTTTGACTGTTGACTAGTGCAATCATTTTTTTTACAAATTATATAAATTCAAAAAATATGCAAAAGTACTGCTTTCAAGCTATATTTTGATGAATCAATAAAAAGCCACCATTCAGAAGGATCGTGGGGAATATCAAACTCGTTCATAAGACCCTCAACATCGTGACATAAAGATCCTTCCATTTTAAAATATGCTTTAAAAGGCTCGTTACACTTTGTAAGTGACTACACTGTCACACCTCGTCTGAAAAGATTCCATTCCTGTAGCCTAGAACCCAATAACTCGACTTTTTCTTTTGATAAACCTTTAAGTCTTTAATCCTGAATAACCTAAGTCCTAAATCATTCAGTTCGCACTGGTTTATAAGGTGAGGTGTTCCTAAAACTTCAAATGGTGAATCTCGACGACTTGCCTGATTTGACTGAATCTAGAACTTAGTGATTCGAATCGCGGAAGTCTCCAATCTAAATATACCTGATTTATGTTTGAAATAATACGATGTAGCACATAGCCCGTGGGTAGGTTCTGATATCAGTTGGACCGTTCTGATTATCTCGACTGATGGTACTTAGACCCTTCTGCAAGGCTCCAAGTTCATAACGTCACAATTAATTAAATAGGCACATTAACCAAATAACGTTTGTGTCACAAGTATGTTAAAAACATTAATTAATCGTAAAAATAATCAAGGGAAGTACTCATTTTGAAATTTTATATACAGTTTGTCAGTTTCGTCATTTCAGTTCGGATGTGATTATATGATCCTAGTTTTTATTAAAAACGTCTGCGACATACAAGTGCCGCCACACTGTTTTTCATAGCCGAAGTATGACAAAGGAGAATGTTTACTTTTACAGCTAACTGTAATTATTGACCATGAGGCGACATCTCTGTTATTCAGTGTGCACTAAAACTACCTGCATTTAATTACCAGACATCGTAAGACAGTTTCCTGTTTTAGTTTGCAGTTTTTTGTGGCATGCAACCCTACAATAAAAAAATGTGTGTAAAGTGTCTTGTAACAAGTCAAAATGTGACAAAAACTTTTGCCATTGTAAGCCCACATCCGACAAAGATAATTTATATAAAACACTTCTGATATTCTATCAATTTTATTAGTTTAATACATAAAATCTAACAACCAATTTACAAAATTTACAATAATCGTTATAAGATACTACTAAAAAACTATTTGCAAAGCCCATGTTCAACACAAACTATACTTTATGACTAGAAAAAACAAATTTATTACTATCTATGTTACTGGTTTTTCTTTTCCATCATTTGGTCTTAGAAAAATCCAAAATAAAACTCAAATTTGCGCAGCACCGTTTGTGGTGAAGTATTCCTTCCGCAAGGACATGTTAAGCCTTCCTCCGATGATTGTCCTGACCCATTCAGGAGCCATTCTTGTAAAGAAATACTGAAAAACAAACTATAAATATAACGAGAAATATAATAAGATTAAGTAGCATTAGAAATAGGGAAATATACTGATAGAGAAAAAAATTTGTATGAAACGAATTTGCTTTAAGTCGAAGAAATATCGATGTTAAATAGTGGCAGACAAAATTTCTTTAATTTAATCATTATTTTATTATGTTTGGATTATAATCATGGGATCTTGATTATAACCCAAACATAATGTAGTCGAAAAGCACTATTAAAGATTATGGTAGACTCATTAGATTATTTTCCTCCGCGGAAATCTTTAGTAAAGACTACAGACTTATTCCCAAATGAAGAGAAACCAGAATACCGCTCGCTTTCTATAGCTCAGCTCGTATAAGCTCAAACTAAGTCGACGTGTGACTAGAGACGTCAGCGCCATCTCCCCGCCAGTAGACATAGCGATAATTTTTAATAAAACCCCACGTTTTTGATTCAAACACATATTTTTTTCACTCAAATTTACGTCTTTCTCTTTCAAATAATTGCAAATAGAATATTTATTTACCTCAAGAGGAAAAAGAAAGGTTGTCCTTGCATGTTTATTACAACAACCACTGCCACTATTGGCAAATAAAGAAACACCGTAAACAAATTGCAAAACCTAATTAATAATAGATGGTCTCGCACTACACTACCAATGTAAGAGGTTTACAGTTTAGCAACAATCAGAGGCATTACACGAAATGAAAATTATTATTTCTTATGATTATTATTATTATTATTTCTTATTATTATTATTATTTCTTATTATTATTATTTATTATTATTATTATTTATTATTATTATTATTATTTCATTAATTATAATAACCTGTATGCCATGTGACCAATATCCCGTCGTGTGGTCCAATTTTCCCAACGTATTGACAGCGTGTTTTGCATAGGTGGCAGCATCTGGCACAAAAAAGCTAGTCGTACGTAAGCTTTTGCTGAAATCGTTCATTTTTGTGTTGATGAACATCGGAGATAAATGTTGTATAGTGATTCCATCACCGGAATACTCGTACTTCAGTGCTCTAGTAAAGTTTTTCACGTACACCTAAAACATAAACCACAGAACCAGTAAACACGTAAAACTTTCTATTCTAAGATAGGTGCGCGTTATACACGTCAATCAGAATTGCCTAATAAACTTTATTCGTATATATTGTTGCTGTAATTAGGTCTATTGGAAATTGTGTTTGTTTTATTGGACATTGTTGTTTATGAGTGGTAACTCTTCATGCTTATAAGAAATAATTGATTAAAACTGCAATACAAGCTCATAAATCTATATTAAGCACAGGTAGAAAATGCTGTTTGAAGGTAAGACATCTTTATAACAACCATGATCGAAGTAAAAAACATCGTCTTTAGTGAAAGGTTGCATTGCCAATGTGCAATCTTGACGATACTGCGAACAATAATGACTCATTTTGTAGTTTATTTGATATGTTAGGTATATCCACTGGTACAAAAAAGTCTCCGTACGATAGCAGTTCTAAATATGAATATTAAACAATTCTATTGATTCGAGAAAAAAAGATATCGTACGGAGACTTTTTTGTACTAAAATATGCGAGTTACTTCGCTTCACTCTTACATATTACTTATACAAACGTTTCTTTTAAATAAATTATAGGTTACAAATGACTGCAAATCGACAATAACTAGGAAAAACTGTCCAGTTGAACTAATACTGTCATTACTCTGTTTCTTCAAGAAAGTAAAATGCACTCGCGTGTCCCGAAAATAATAATTGGGTTATAAACTGACATAGTAGAAAGCCAATTGTTCCTGCATTTCTACAAATTGTCTCGTCATTGACCGAGGGAGAATTCAGAAAAAAATATGCAATCAAAAAAATGAAAGGATTGTTATTTTTGGTCATTAGTCACTACTGGTTGACATTGAACAATAGCCCAATTTGTGATAATCATTTTTATAATTCCATCACCGCAAAGGATCTCCAAAATTTCATTACATACTACAAAAGTTATAATTTGAATTACTTTCTACTTCTACCATAAAAAAATACCCAAAGTGACCAAGAAAAGGTCGCTTTTCCACATTTTGGAACCCTTTTCATACCTTCGAAGCTGCATACACCGTCATGAGAGGTAATGGTTGCAACTCAGACCCTGAAGACACGTTGACAATCGCTCCCTTCCGTCTCCTTTTCATGTCTTCTATCACCATCCTGGTCATTAAGGTTACAGCGCCAACATTAACATTGATAATGTTCCAGAGTTGTTCCTCTGGAACTTCGCCTACGTACATCGGGTACGCGTACTGGGTTCCGACATTGTTCACTGAAAAGTGGCCAGACGATAGTGAAAGTGGTAATGAACTTGACATTGTCAGCCTGGTCGACGGCAGGTGGAACAGTTATATCATATCTCAGACGAGAGAGCGACAGCCTATCTTTATGTAATGATGTTTAATTGCGGACAGAGGCGGGTCTAGGAAATTCTACGGCCCTAAAATACGTTTTTTATTTTGTTCCATCGGTTAAATGCGTGTTTTACGTAGTAGATTAGTGAGTGGTAATATTGTCCAGATTTATTCAGGTTTTTGTATTAACACGCTTACCGATAAATAAGGCCACAGCCAAATGTGGTAACTTCTTATATAATATTGCAAAGTATTTTGAACAATCCCTTTAATCTAAATCTTCCCTTGTACGGAACTACTTGCATAACAACTTGATGAAGTTGGATAATGCGTACCGTAATGTTATTTTAAACCGCAAGAAGTTGCATGTAAGGAATTAAGGAGTTTTATGTATCATCTAGCTTTCATATTATGTGGTCGAAAATTTGTTTATTAGTTACAACTATGTTTTCTTTTTATTATGTTTATATAGCTCTAAGGGATGGTTTATTTTATTTAGTAGTCTTACGTCGACAATATAAAAGCAACATTATATAAAATAAAACCAACTTACCGAGTATTCCAATTTCAAGTTTACCAATTTCCTTGCGTATGGTGTCTATAGTGTCGGGTCCTTTTGTAAAATCAGCCACAATAATTTTCGTTTTCACACCGTGGTCCGTCTCTAGAACATTTGTGTGAGTTATGATAACAATCAATGAGTGAGTTATGGTTTTTTTTTAAACGTTACCAATCTCTTTTGACGTCTTCATAAGTTTTTCTTCGGAGCGGCTAACCAGCACCAAATTCAAACCTTTCAGTGCTAATTGCTTAGCATATTCCTTTCCTATTCCATCTGTACATCCGGTGATTACTAGAAATAACAAACAGAATCATAGAGTTAAATATTGTAGAGTTAGAATATTGGTTTTCATATTTATTTGGCCCACTGTCCCCTATTTATTATTTTATACCAATTTAAAAATATTCTTTTGTCTCATAGTTTTACAACTGAAAGATGTTCTTAGTTCGACACTACGTAAGAGTTTCTAGCAGATAATAATAAAAAAGTCGATATTATAAGTAGAAATAATTATATATTAGCTTCGAGCTAAATTATTGAATAATTACGTACTTCTAATTACCTACTATTTAATAATTCATGAACCATCAATTTTATCGAAAAAAGTATCAGATAAGACTAGCATTATGCGAAGGGGGAAGTATGTATTATGTATGGTCTTTTCATTAGTAACATTTCAATTAATGAAGGATGTAGTCTAAGATCCTGACCTAGATCGACCTTCCCTCATCATTTTTCCTAATCAAATCTATATTTCATGCAATATAAGGTATAAATGAACACAATGTCCTCTAGGGTTGCCACCCCATATCCTGTCAAGGCTATTTTTAATTCAAAATTAATTAAGGTACATTGGTACTAGAAATTTGCCCTCATCGTTTTTCCTAATCAATTATACATCAAACTAAAGGTTGCTTTGTTGGGAATAACGTGGTGTAGGGTTGCCTCTACAAAAGTTGGCATATCTTAGGGTTTATTAAGAAAGTTATTATTGATAAAAATTCTTTTAGAACCTTGAATAAAAAAAAATAAATTAATAAAATTTCCTTGTTAAATGGTGTTAAATGGCACTTACTATACATTAAGAATTACGCAACCTTTCCTTTTGAGTTACTCAGCAGACCGTTGCCATTCAATGTTAAGCTATTCCATGTGGTTATTTATGATGTAGGGGTCAGTAATAACTATAAAATATTGCCAAGCGAACATTCTTGAGTTACCCACTGGAATGTCATTATCGTGTATGTTGCAATCTTGCTTATATACGGAGAGAAAGAAAAATTGTATGAAACGAATTTGCTTCAAGTCAAAGAAAAATCGATGTTGAATAGTGGCAGACAAAGCTTTGGTTGCCGCAACCAACTGGACCTTGATTATAATCCAAACATAGTGTAGTCGAAAAACACAATAAAAAATTATGGTGGACTCATTTATTTTTCTCCACGGAAATCTTCAGAAAAGATTACAGACTTATTCCCAAATGAAGAGAAATCCGAATACCGCTCGCTTTCTATAGCTCTGCTTATATAAGCTCAAACTAAGCCAGCGTGTGGCTAGAGACGTCAGCGCCATCTCCTCGCCAGTAGACATATCCACAATTTTTAATAAAACCGCACGTTTTTTACACATTTCACTCAAATCAGTCTTTCTCTTCCCAATAATTTCAAATAGAGTATTTATTTACCTCAAGGTCGATCTTTATTTCAAATAAATTTATTTCATTCAAACGTCTTTCTGCAATTAAACCCTAAAATTTGGTGTAAAAGAATCGGGAATGTTGTTTTACGTGAATTGTTTCAAGTAATAGCGTCAATAAGTAACTTTCTACATACCATTATTGGATGGATTCACTGCGATCTCAAGTAATATATTGCAAAATCTCGAGTCTAGAAGACAAAGTCTTGAGTGATTTTCTCCGATTAGCATTTTTACCGCACCTTAAATTGTGTACATCTCTCTTCTTACACAATGCTGTGTTGTTTTTTTTTATTTGGTGAAATTCGGATGACACAACTTTTGAGGGACATGGAGGACATCTACATATATCTTGGAGGCTTGTCGATTTTTTTATTGTTGTTCTAAAACCACTACGTAACAAATCTTTATCATTTCGACTTTCAATTCATAATCGCGATTTCGAAATATTGTATAAAAGTGGGGGGGGATGCGGCGTGTGTGTAGATGTCATGTTATGCGGTGACATTTCGTGTTTGAAATTAATCGGTCCTTATTGCTTATAGAGAGAGAATTGCACATTTGCTATTGCGCAAAGCAAGAAATTGAAACTGTTATGTAACAGTGCGTCAGCTGCGTTTGATCTGTACTAGAACACGCATTTGTCTTTGATTGAGAGGGATTTTATCATTTTCTGTCAACTGAATCTGGTACGAAAGAGAAATTTAAAAATTATAGGCAATGTGTCTAAAAATATTCAGTTGTAGCTCAGTTTTTATGCATTTTGGTGTCATTTTACTGCTACTGTCAGTGGGATGGAAATATGTATAGGTAGATATAGCCAAAACTGCTTTTCACAATATTGCATTTAGCAACAGTTGTATACCGTAGAATTATTGGAGCGTTGTAGTACTCAAACACCAACGTTATTAAGCATAAAAAGACTATAACAAACCTCACTGGGGCTTAACACTAAAACCATTCTCGACCATAATCGTTGTCATAAACAACTTATAGGATTGTTTGATACTCACATGCCCAAGGGCCGTATTTCTTAACTAAATTCGCCTCGTAATCAGCTAGGAGATAGGGTGATAAAATAGCACGTGCGGACAACGTAATATTCCACAAAGTATCGAACAGCAGGAAGAATAAGGTGACAGCTCCTATTACAGCTAGAAGAATGGTGTATACATGGCACGCCTCCATCACTTGCAATGTTCTAGAACAGACAAAAATACGATAAAAAAAACAAAATTGGGGTTTGAATAAACGAAATATCATTCTATCATTCTAAAGATAGTGGAGAAATCATTCTAAAGATCAGTGGAGAAAATTGTCTTGCACAAAATATTAAGTAATACATAATGATGTTAGTAGGTCTCATTGTAAGATTTGTGATACATCTTCAACAGAAGATGTTAAATTGAACTTTTTTGAAGTTCAACTCCACACATTTAGCCACTTAGTTGGGCAATACAGATCCGATCATTTCAACAAAGTTATATAACCGGTGTTCCACTTTTGCAAGGTTAAGTGTAATTCGCGTCTACCTTTCTCGTGAATGTATACTGTGGGTTCGTTCAACTTGTTCAAGAAATTTGATTGCCACAGCTAGCTATAGCTGTATAGCGAAATATCTACAGTTTCTGAAATGTCTATAGTTTCGTTCTGTTGTTGGTCATAATTGCAGTTTTAGCAATGGATAATTATCCAATATACCGTGTACTGTGATATGGATACGAAGGCTGTTGATGTGAATTGTGTCAAATCTTGCCAAATCTATTTTTGTTTGCTGAACAGATTTGAGACTTGGTGAATAATGGTCGTTATGTATGTACATATTGATCTTATTATGCAGAGTTTATGCAATGAGTACAGTAATGCAAGAAGAGAAATTTTTCATCGTGTGTACTTTTGATATTATCTATACCATCTGGATATTTATTACTTGGTATTGCTTTCCAACATATTACACATTATTTTCAACATACAGATATTTTGAATTAATTCATTAAACACAACAAATATTTGAATTGGTATTAATAACCAATATAGATTTTCTGTTATAGACAGATTATCTAGCCGTACAAAAGTCCAAATTCTGCTGTCAACAGAATCTATGTATGTCTGTGAACACGATAGCACCCAAACGGTACAATGGAACTTGCTGAAATTTTGTTGTCAGATTACACTGTGTACCAGCAAAAGTACTGCTGCCGCTAGTGGCTACTACCAGCCTGCCTCAGTTCAAACTATAAGATCAACTATTTCTGGTGCATTTTATATGTCACCAGGTAGGTACATACAATAGTGAGACAATGTATTGTCTTTTGTCAGGTGAAGGAGTCGCAACCATAAAATATTTCATATTTGATACCAATTTGTGGGGTTCAAGGCAGGTAGTCAATAAAAATTGACTACCTGCCTTGAACCTACATAAATTTTGAAAGCACTGTACACGAGTGTAAATAACATAAGCAAACCACGATGACAATAAAATTAGAAATTCTATATTTTAGATATATTTAGTTTAAAAGTCAATGGCTCTATTGCAATTAGTTTTTTACAAATTTTTTTAATTATTAATTAAATTGTTTCCCAGTACATTTCTAATTAACAAATTGTTTAAACGTTACTATATTTGATGTTTTATTTCTCTTGCATCAAGAAAATAGGTGATATTTTCTTTAAAGTAGTAATAACTCAAATAAAGATGCAACAAAATGACCGATTATCTAACATCAGTCAAGTTCAAGTCTACGAACTTAACATAAAAGATTTTATAATGGTCTTAATACGTAACGGCTACCAACTTGAAATAAACACCTGCAGCACGCGGAATGCAATATTAAATAACGAAAGTTTAATAATCGCAGCACGTTACTAGACTAGTAGTCTAGTAACTAGTCTAGTAGTGTGAAGATTTGCTATTATTAGATGCGCTGTATCGATACGTTATATGGTCGTCCACCTTTGTGTTGTAGAGAATTTTATTCACTCTTGCTTAATTTTACTAGAAATCCTATGGAAACGTGAGTTCGGCTGCATTCATGACCCAGATTGTCAGTTGAATGTTTTCATTCGATACCCGTTACTATACTGGAATGAACTTGCCTGTCCATACTCCATTGTGCCTTACTGAAACTGGTATTGCACCATAATGCTCTTTGAAAAGTAAAAGCGTTTCTGAGTGTTATAGCTAGATCGCACAGTTCAAGATAGTTCTGGTATAGAACTATCTCGAACTATGCAATCTGGCTACTAAAAAAAATCTAAAGAGTCATCAAGTATCACTAAAAAGTATTATTTATCCTCATAATTTGATATTGTTTTACAATCTCTTCGTTTGAAAGTAAAATCAAATGGAACCACTTATATTTCTTGACCCTATAAAATCGTGTGTAAGAAACACATTTAGGTTGTTAGTGGCCAGATAAACATATTGCTCAAGATTGAAAAGACTTGTATTGCTTACATTGCGTCATATTAGATAAACATAAAATGTTGTTATCAAATATTTATGGAAACATTACCCAATAATGCTTTACGAATGCAAATTTTTAAACCAATCGGGATTTTGCAATGTAATTGATTAGCATACAGTCATACAGTGTGTCTTAATTACGACGTTTGGATATTTTACACCCACAGAAAAATGATTACTAAAAACAAGAACACTTTCCATAACCCAAAATATACAGAAAAGATACAAAAATATTGTAATCACACTTCACAGAACTAGAACACACAGTTTCATTTTACATCATTATCTATTATTTCTATTATATTTCGCAAAAAAAAACCCTATCAGGTTTCAACTAATATCTACTTTTCACTTACCTAAGTCAAAATCACAAATAAAAAATTTCAAACACCAAAATTATTTCACTCCAAAATCGATACGCTCCATCAGACAGTCAATCGCGACGACATACACTGGCTCACTTATCAGTCTGTCACTGAAACAACGGCACGGTCTTCATTATACCATTGATGGCTTCACCACTTCAGCGTCGTGTCGTGTAAAAACGCACACTGAAAACGTGGGGGAACTCACCACACGCACATAATGCACGAGCACCTAATATAAAATGTAAACGAACAACAGCAACCAGCAGTAGTTGCTGAAATTACACCATACTAGGCCACAGTCGAGATCACTCGCAGGCTTATACTAAAATATACGAAGAGTGAAAGTGTTTTGTCCGTTTCGAAACATGATCTATGTCAACCCGCTGCTAAATATTCGGACCGGACCGCTTTAAAATAGAATTTGACTCTTGAGTGGTCATTATTATTATTATGATTATTATTATTATTATGATTATTATTATTATTATGATTATTATTATTATTAGGCAGTATATATCGGAGTATAATGAGTCGTAAATATTCAAAATTTATCGCGTCAGAGTGTCTTTGTATGCGAATGATGTCGTATCGGTATTGTTCGTATTTGTATTGTTTATAACCGTTTCTTATGATTTTTAATAAGCAGGGTCTTCTATAAAAAAGTAGACGTTCGTCTTACAACAACAAACATATTTTGTTGGACGAAAAATATATATGCTTCAACGAAAAAACAGTTTCTTGACCCAAGATTCTTACTCTGAGAGATACATAGAAAGTTGTGCAATTACTTTACAGATGGCGCTAACAGTTTCTCGCGTCTTTTGCCACATATCACCGCTATATAAGTTTGACGATATTGAGTGTTCGTATATTGTTTGTTTACATCTATGCATAAGTGTTTTAATTCATGGGTGACTTACAAGGATTATGAGGAAAACCAGGATTGTAGTGGAATAGCCTATACAGAAAGAACTTTCTTCTTGAATATCAAGAAAAATTGTTCTTGCACATATACGTGATATTTTTGCTATCCAAATAAAAAATTTGTTCTATTTATTTAATAGTTTAGTATGTTTGTGTTGAGTATATTTTGCTCTCACGAAGAAAATGTTGTTCTTCTAGGTATACAAAGAGTAAGACGTTCGTTTTACGACAACAATATTTTGTTGGGTGAAAAATATACATGTACAGTTTCTTGGCCCAAAAGTATACGTTCGTATCGCTTAAAACAGACGTAATTCCTTTCAAGCAGTTCCTTCATACTTAAAACAAGAAAACGTAATACTTGAAACATGAAGAAAATCATATTCTTACTCTGAGAATTTTATATTTTACTTGAACCAACAAAATGATCTTTCTACGGATATAGGAACAAGTGATATTCTTCTCTGACTGAACGATATTCGTGTTGTATCAAATAAATGTTTCCCTCTGTATACAGAAACAGCTAAATACTAAATTGTCAAACAGCAATGCAGATTTTTCTGTATTTAAAAAGAACGTAGAGTTCCTAAAACAAAATATTCGTTTGTATTGAAAGTATTACTAAATTTAAATTGATAAATTTTCTTCACAAATGACAAAATTTGTCACTATTTAACATTGATTTTTCTTTGACTTGAAGCAAATTTGTTTTAAATATTTTCACTTCTATTAGTAAGCATACTTTCCCCAGTAATGCTTCTCAATTTAAAAAAAACTGATCATTAAAAGTAATGCAAACTATTACGTAATTAAAAGGATTAAATGCAATAAATCGCATAAAATCATTATGAACTTATTTGTTTTCTATGTAGATTATCAAGTTAATTTTGTAATAGCTAATGTATTTTACTTGTAGTTTGAATGTTCAATTATTTTGTTATCTGGCCTTTTTTTTAATTATACAAGGTGTGTTGCAACCTGTGGATTAAAGTGTCCATAATATAAATAATGATGTAATTGTTTTTAAAAACAAAGGGTTGGTGTTCCACGTCCTTTTTTTTTGAGTGAAGAGTACCTATCACTTGTTTCTATATCCGCAGAAAGATCATTTGGTTGGTTCAAATATAAAATTCTCAGAGTAGGAATATGATTTTTTTTTGATATTCCAAATATTACGTTTTCTAGTTTTAAGTATGAAGAAACTGCTTGAAAAGAATTACTTCTGTTTTAAGCGATACGTACGTGTAATTTTGGGTCAAGAAACTGTACATGTATATTTTTCACCCAACAAAATACTGTTGTTGTAAAACGAACGTCTTACTCTTTTTATATGTAGAAGAATAAAATTTTCTTCGCCAGAGCAAAATATTCTCAACATAAACATACTAAACTCTTAAACCAGAAGAATAAGTAGCCGTTGCAATAACTATTTCAATATATGAAATTCTTATTAGTATAAAATATTATTTGGATTGTAACATACGCAAGAATATACACAAGAACAATTTTGCTCGATATCCAAGAATAGAGTTCTCCATGTATAGGCTATTCCACCACAATCCTGGTTTTCCTCATGATCCTTGTAAGTCACCCATGCAATAAAACACTTACGCATAGATGTAAACAAACAATATATGAACACTCAATATCGTCAAACTAATATAGCGGTAATATGTGGCAAAAGACGCGAGAAACTGTTAAGCGCCATCTGTAAAGTAATAGCACAACTTTCTATGTATCTCTCAGAGTAATAATCTTGGGTCAAGAAACTGTTCTTTCGTTGAAGCATATATATTTTTCGCTCAACGAAATATTTTTATTGTTGTAAGACGAACGTCTACTTTTGTATTAAAGAATAACTTTTTCTTCGTCAGAGAAAAATATACTGTGATATAAACATACTAAATTCTTAAATTTCAATCTGTTATATTATTATTATTAGTATTTTCTTTGTTGCAGAGCGACAACAATTGTGACTTCTTTCCTGAGCCATGTTAACAAAGAACAACATGATTCTCACCTCTCATTAGGTAATAAAGCTTTCCTTTGCAAGAATTTAGTATAAGAAACAAGTAGTAGAGAAATAGCTCTGTGTATATGTCAAAATTTTCGATTTTAGTTATTGGGCATTCTAGAAATATGTGGTTAAGGCTTCCCACCTGTCCACATTCGCAATATGGACATTTTAGGATACATTTTAGGTTATCTGCTATCTGTTACTGTTGTTACGAATGTCAGGCAGGGGGCGTTTCGGGTTTGACGTTACTGTGGTAATAGCAGCAAAACACGGGTCGACAAAAATCGATTTTTTTGGATCGAAAATTGTTTTTAAGGCCGTTTTTTTGCTCAAAACTCTTTGCGAAGGGTATTTAGAGGGATCTTATCGTAAGACATGAGAGCGAGCGGCTTTTATAAGGTCGGCAGGAACGGATAAAAAATGTAAATTTTTGACGTTCATCGATCCGCTTGTCGGAATTTCTAGACGTCACGTGACATTTTCTCGAGGTTCGCCTTCACCCGAAGAGGTGCAAAAGCGTGATTTTTTTCAAAATTGACGCATTTAATTTACAAAATATCGCGCAGTCCACGCGGAATTGTGTCCTTTTTTCAATTCGAGCGTCAAAAGTAATATCGAAAAGCCCAATTTTGCAGCTACTCGATCGCAAATGTCGGCGAAAATGGGCGATTCCGCTGAACGCGCCCTACACTTGAAAGTTCGTAATTAGTATAGGTAGAAAATCTGTTTCTATTTTCAAATCGTTTCGTCTTTCTTGCAGATGGAGAAGAGAGAGAATCTTTCTTGCAGATTGAGCGAAAATCTCTCTTGCAGATTGAGCGAGAAACAGTGCTCTTCCAGTGTAGTGAAAACATAGTGAAATAGCCCTGAGGGCTATTATACTCTCGGTAGTGCGCGAATAAATTTCTCGAGTGTAGTGCTTCAAGATTCTTTTAGTAGTGCGCGCTTAAGCTATACGAGTGTAGTGTTGAGTAGCAGTCTTGGGCGACCGAGGAGGAAGGACGTGGCGCTTCCAAGGACGAAGACATCGTGTGCAAGGTAGGTTCATAATAAGATGACGTCCATCGATGGAGGCGAAGAAGACGTTATAAGGTAGGATTTTTTGCATTTTTAAAACGTGACTATCGGCTACTGTATGTGTCTGTGTATAATAGATTTTTGGTAAAGAGTATTATTTGTTTATTATTAATACGCCGGTCACTAACTAATACTGTTTGTTTGATTATTTTCAGGCCAGGGGATGGAGGAAGGATGTTGTATATATTTGGGTAAAACAAAAAAGTATGGTAATAAAAGGATATTGTTTTGTTCTAGACAGGTTTCTTCCCCTGGTGAGCTGATGAGACTCCTGTTCTTCTGATTGCATACGGTATCTTTCACGTAATTTTTATATATAGGTAATGATATTGGTGATTATTTCGACAACACAATATTCCTTTTGGTTTTTAATTTCAGAAAGATCAAATTATCAACGTTAGAGTCGAGGGTTGTCAAGCTTCAGTCCCGTCTTGTAGACGACAAGGTAGTAAAGAACTTTACAGTGGTTTATAAAATCAGTAATAACACTAACTAAATCATCATTTCAGGTCACACAGTAGTCCTTTTTTCTGGTTTACTGGTATTTTTCTACAATCACATCAACAGCAACGACGACAAAGTAAGCAAAGTGAATTATTTAACGTTACTTTTTACTGTTTACTGGTTACTTTTTATTTTAACTGTTTATAGAATAACACAGGGGAACATTGATTTTGCGGCATGTGGTTTATTAATCAATTTTAGGTAATTCTGGTCTACCAAATATGAAAATAACAAAATATTTGTTAAATTGACTACACAAAGCTTTTATTCAAAGATTTCAAATTAAATTCGAAAATATGAGGGGTATTACACAGATCTGAAATGAACAATGAAAGAATAAAAAAAAAACACAAATTTAAATTGAGAAAACGTTTTGTGTGTAGTTTTCTGTTGTATTTTTGTTCAGGACAGTCCCTTTCTAAGGTCCAGCAGTAGTATACCATTATATGGCAATACCATCGGCCTTCATATCTTTCCTCCGTTATCTTGATATACTGCTGAAACCGTTGCTCTTGTTCTTCATTGTAATCACTCAGATTGTCAGAAAATTTATCTAAATGACTATGAAAATAATGTAATGTACTCATATTAGTTTTTAAAAATTTTAAAGCATTTTGTCAACGATTTGTGTTGTTAATATTGTTCAGCTTGGTGATTTCCCCAAAATTTTTCGATAACTGATACAAAGCTTGTCCATGCTTGAACATAAGTCATTTGTGGTCCATAAAAGATACCGGCTTCTAATTTTCTTGTACTGAGGCCAGGAAATGATTAACAAATATATTTGGAACAAACATCATTCTTATATAAAGCTTCCACAAACTGTTGAATAAGCCCAAATTTAATATGTAGTGGTGGAAGAATTATTTGTTGTCGACTTTTCAATGGTTCATGGCCGATATTAGCTTTTCCTACGGTCATATTTATTCTCGACCGTCAGTTATTCCTATCCCAATGTTCATTTTTTGCATGACTGTCCCACAGACAAAAAAAAAACAGGGCTATTTAGTGTATCCATTTTGCTGATCCAATAAAAAAGCAGCTGCAAGTTGTAGAGTAACATGTTATATTTCAAAAAGTTACTTCATACTTGATAAATAAAGACTTGCTAGCCGCGCGAAAAGAAAACTATTTTTTATTGAGGTTTAAATTAAAATAATTTAACTTATAGTATACTTTTGATTGCATCGTTTCTCACGAGAACTGGAGTCAATTCAAACAAATTAATTATACAACGAGTACTTCATAATCATAGTCTATCAAAATTGATTACACAAACTGAAAAATTTGTTTTGTTATATCTCACCTGAACTTTGACACTTCATATCAGAACAAACTATAGATAATAGGAAGGAAGAACTAAACTTACTATCACTGGAACACTTAAATAAATGTGGTTTTGGTCTATCAGACATTCACAAAATTATTGCGAAATAAAATGTACCTATTCTATAGATTGTAGCAATAGAGTAAATAATAGTTATCGGTACAACTTTCGATCTGTTTAAATTAGGATTATTTTGGTTTAAATATATGGTCATGCAATCAAACATACTTAATGAACCTAGTTATGCATTAAGTAAAGATTATAAAAACTATCATAATTTTTGTTTACATAAATATATTGGAAGTGAATGTGTTGGATGAAGACATTTCTATATACAATAGTTATTTGTATATTGTGTAATTACTGGCTACTAATTAAGAAATAAACATTATACGAACTATCATACTTTTATCTCATACATATATATTTGAAGTGATTTAAGCCACGGTCACACTAGGCTGTTTTACTAGCCAGTTGCTGGTGCTGCTAGCAGAACAGCAGCCAACGGATATTTTGTGGTCACATTACGCTGTTTACCAGCAAAAGTACTGCTGTCGCTGGTGGCTACTACCAGCAAGCCTCAGTTCAAACTACAAGGTCATACAAGTGCATACAACAGTGAGACAATGTATTGTCTTTTGTCAGGTGAAGGCGTCGCAACCATAAAATATTTCATATTTGATACACTCCAATCAACGTTGCAGCATAACTTTTCAGCTAGCGACTATTTATTATGTGATCAGTATTTTAACAACTGTATCGCTTAAAGCCCTCTTTATATATTGGAAGAATATTCCCATAATATTTATAAAACACATTTCAAAAATACGTAATTTCTTGAGTTAACATTCATGCTGGTTGCTGTAAAAGTTAAACAAGCGCTGGTGGGCTGGTTGCTGCTAAACTCACTCACCAACTGGTAAAACAGTGAGTGGTCACACTGTTAGCAGCCAGTAGCAAATAGCACGCTAATAAAAGAGTATCAGCGCTCAAAGCTTCACTATAACCTCAGCATAAGATAATAACATCTCCATAATGGCACAGATCGGCATAAAATTACAGCCTGCAAAAGGTTAATCATTGAGTTACTCGGTAACGTGGTGTTCTCAACTCTTTCGCAATTTCTAATTCCCATAGTGCACTGCATCGCGCATACCTACCAATATTTTTGCCTGCACGTTTACTAAAACAAAACGTATTATATAAGCTTAACCACTTTCCAACTTAGACAGGTAATGCAATTGATGATGCACTTATAGAAAGTTTGATGAGTGCAATCATGACCATAATACACACTGACTATTCGGTTCATTGAAAGTATTTAGTATGTTTATGGTATGTATATTTTTCTCTGACGAAGAAAAACGAAAAACAGTTTCTTGACCCAAGATTCTTACTCTGAGAGATACAGAGAAAGTTGTGCAATTACTTTGCAGATGGCGCTAACAGTTTCTCGCGCCTTTTGCCACCTGTCACCGCTATATAGGTTTGACGATATTGAGTATAAGTGTTTTATTTCATGACTGACTTACAAGGATTATGAGGAAAAGCAGGATTGTAGTTGAATAGCGTACACAGAGAGAACTGTATTCTTGGATGACAAGAAAAAATTTTCTTGCGTATATTGTGTACCATGAAGAGGATATTTTTGCTATCCAAATAATATTTTATTATAATAAGAATTTCAATATATTATGCAGGAGTTTAGTAGGTTTATGTTGAGTATATTTTGCTCTATCGAAGAAAATATTATTCTTCTACATATAAAAAGAGTAAGACGTTCGTTTTACATCAACAATATTTTGTTGGGTGAAAAATATACATGTACAGTTTCTTGGCCCAAAAGTATACGTACGTATCGCTTAAAACAGACGTAATTCCTTTCAAGCAGTTCCTTCATACTTAAAACAAGAAAACGTAATACTTGGATCATCAAGAAAATCATATTCTTACTCCGAGAATTTTATATTTTACTTGAACCAACCAAATGATCTCTCTACGGATATAGAAACTTCAGGGACGTATTAAGCCCTTCGGAGACCCGTTAATGGTTTAATCCGGTCCTGATCACATGTGAAAAATCGATTACGGCTCGGTCCGCCTTTTCTTGATAATTCCGGGGACCCATAAATATCCGTAATGCGCTTGCATGGTCGCTGGCTGTGAATGAGATAGGGTCCCCTAATGTACATCGGCCTAGTCCCCCCTTCTCCCGGCCCGCGCGCACGGCACTGTTTACGAGATTTCATCACAATGTGCCCAGACCAAAGGGTTCAATAAGATAATGAAATAGCGATATGGCTCATCGTATATCAGCATGCGAGGGATAAAGCTCTAAAGTACGGAGTACCATAGTCTAAAATCTGCGCGGAGAGTAGTCCGTGCTGTCTCCACTGTTTATACGGCTATAATGGGGCGGTGTAAGATTTTTCGGGGACATCGATTTTTGGGGGTCTTGGGACTTGACAGAAATATGTGTCTATCAGCTTTGTAGGGTTCAATTGACTGTTGGGGAAGGTTGAGTGAAGTCTAGAGAATATTTCACAGTAACTGCGTTGAGTTTTGATTTTTAAATTCTTTGTAAACAATGTTTTCCTCGAGAAATTTAAAGATAGGTTAATTATTGATATTAAAATATAACAAAATAATAATTTTTCTAGCTTATTACCTTTTTTTCCTTTCATCAGTGTCTCTTAAAGTGATGAATAACGATGAGTTTTAAAGTAACTAACGATGGTACACATTTTTAGATACAATATACTTTTTTAACCTTTTTGAAATGAATATTTTATTATTATTGAGACTGTCTGCTATTTTATTGCAACTGGTTTTGGGAATTAAATTATGTAGGAAATTAAATTATGTTGGGATTTAGATTTATTGTAGTCATAAAATACAACATTCCTGACCTAACACAAGTTTTTTTATTCATAGTACCTGTTTTCTATTGCAACACGTTTTAGAATTTCTGTTTTTTGAGAATTAAATTCTTTCTAGTCATAAAATACAACATTCCTGACCTAAGACAAGTTTATTGATTTTTGGAACAACCTGCTGTTTTATTGCATCTGGTTTTTGCGAATTAAATTCTTTCTAGTCATAAAATACAACATTCCTGACCTAAGACAGGTTTATTGATTTTTTGGAACAACCTGCTGTTTTATTGCGTCTGGTTTTTGCGAATTAAATTCTTTCTAGTCATAAAATACAACATTCCTGACCTAAGACAAGTTTATTGATTTTTGGAACAACCTGCTGTTTTATTGCATCTGGTTTTTTGCGAATTAAATTGTTTCTAGTCATAAAATACAACATTCCTGACCTAAGACAAGTTTAGTGACTTTTGGAACAACCTGCTGTTTTATTGCATCTGGTTTTTGCTAATTAAATTCTTTCTAGTCATAAAATACAACATTCCTGACCTAAGACAAGTTTATTGATTTTTGGAACAACCTGCTGTTTTATTGCATCTGGCTTTTGCGAATTAAATTCTTTCTAGTCATAAAATACAACATTCCTGACCTAAGTTATTGCTTTTTGGAACAACCTGCTGTTTTATTGTATCTGGTTTCTGCGAATTAAATTCTTTCTAGTCATAAAATACAACATTCCTGACCTAAGTTATTGCTTTTTGGAACAACCTGCTGTTTTATTGCATCTGGTTTCTGCGAATTAAATTCTTTCTAGTCATAAAATACAACATTCCTGACCTAAGTTATTGATTTTTGGAACAACCTGCTGTTTTATTCCATCTGGTTTCTGCGAATTAAATTCTTTCTAGTCATAAAATACAACATTCCTGACCTAAGTTATTGATTTTTGGAACAACCTGCTGTTTTATTGCATCTGGTTTTTGCGAATTAAATTCTTTCTAGTCATAAAAAACAACATTCCTGACCTAAGACAAGTTTATTGACTTTTGGAACAACCTGCTGTTTTATTGCATCTGGTTTTTGCTAATTAAATTCTTTCTAGTCATAAAATACAACATTCCTGACCTAAGACAAGTTTATTGATTTTTGGAACAACCTGCTGTTTTATTGCATCTGGCTTTTGCGAATTAAATTCTTTCTAGTCATAAAATACAACATTCCTGACCTAAGTTATTGCTTTTTGGAACAACCTGCTGTTTTATTGCATCTGGTTTCTGCGAATTAAATTCTTTCTAGTCATAAAATACAACATTCCTGACCTAAGACAAGTTTATTGATTTTTGGAACAACCTGCTGTTTTATTGCATCTGGTTTCTGCGAATTAAATTCTTTCTAGTCATAAAATACAACATTCCTGACCTAAGTTATTGATTTTTGGAACAACCTGCTGTTTTATTGCATCTGATTTCTGCGAATTAAATTCTTTCTAGTCATAAAATACAACATTCCTGACCTAAGACAAGTTTATTGATTTTTGGAACAACCTGCTGTTTTATTGCATCTGGTTTCTGCGAATTAAATTCTTTCTAGTCATAAAATACAACATTCCTGACCTAAGTTATTGATTTTTGGAACAACCTGCTGTTTTATTGCATCTGGCTTTTGCGAATTAAATTGTTTCTAGTCATAAAATACAACATTCCTGACCTAAGACAAGTTTATTGTTTTTTGGAACAAGCTGCTGTTTTATTGCATCTGGTTTTTGCGAATTAAATTGTTTCTAGTCATAAAATACAACATTCCTGACCTAAGTTATTGCTTTTTGGAACAACCTGCTGTTTTATTGCATCTGGTTTCTGCGAATTAAATTCTTTCTAGTCATAAAATACAACATTCCTGACCTAAGTTATTGATTTTTGGAACAACCTGCTGTTTTATTCCATCTGGTTTCTGCGAATTAAATTCTTTCTAGTCATAAAATACAACATTCCTGACCTAAGTTATTGATTTTTGGAACAACCTGCTGTTTTATTGCATCTGGTTTTTGCGAATTAAATTCTTTCTAGTCATAAAAAACAACATTCCTGACCTAAGACAAGTTTATTGACTTTTGGAACAACCTGCTGTTTTATTGCATCTGGTTTTTGCTAATTAAATTCTTTCTAGTCATAAAATACAACATTCCTGACCTAAGACAAGTTTATTGATTTTTGGAACAACCTGCTGTTTTATTGCATCTGGCTTTTGCGAATTAAATTCTTTCTAGTCATAAAATACAACATTCCTGACCTAAGTTATTGATTTTTGGAACAACCTGCTGTTTTATTGCATCTGGTTTCTGCGAATTAAATTCTTTCTAGTCATAAAATACAACATTCCTGACCTAAGACAAGTTTATTGATTTTTGGAACAACCTGCTGTTTTATTGCATCTGGTTTCTGCGAATTAAATTCTTTCTAGTCATAAAATATAACATTCCTGACCTAAGTTATTGATTTTTGGAACAACCTGCTGTTTTATTGCATCTGGTTTCTGCGAATTAAATTCTTTCTAGTCATAAAATACAACATTCCTGACCTAAGACAAGTTTATTGATTTTTGGAACAACCTGCTGTTTTATTGCATCTGGTTTTTGCGAATTAAATTGTTTCTAGTCATAAAATACAACATTCCTGACCTAAGACAAGTTTATTGTTTTTTGGAACAAGCTGCTGTTTTATTGCATCTGGTTTTTGCGAATTAAATTGTTTCTAGTCATAAAATACAACATTCCTGACCTAAGTTATTGATTTTTGGAACAACCTGCTGTTTTATTGCATCTGGTTTCTGCGAATTAAATTCTTTCTAGTCATAAAATACAACATTCCTGACCTAAGACAAGTTTATTGATTTTTGGAACAACCTGCTGTTTTATTGCATCTGGTTTCTGCGAATTAAATTCTTTCTAGTCATAAAATACAACATTCCTGACCTAAGTTATTGATTTTTGGAACAACCTGCTGTTTTATTGCATCTGGTTTTTGCGAATTAAATTCTTTCTAGTCATAAAATACAACATTCCTGACCTAAGTTATTGATTTTTGGAACAACCTGCTGTTTTATTGCATCTGGTTTTTGCGAATTAAATTGTTTCTAGTCATAAAATACAACATTCCTGACCTAAGACAAGTTTATTGTTTTTTGGAACAAGCTGCTGTTTTATTGCATCTGGTTTTTGCGAATTAAATTGTTTCTAGTCATAAAATACAACATTCCTGACCTAAGTTATTGATTTTTGGAACAACCTGCTGTTTTATTGCATCTGGTTTCTGCGAATTAAATTCTTTCTAGTCATAAAATACAACATTCCTGACCTAAGACAAGTTTATTGATTTTTGGAACAACCTGCTGTTTTATTGCATCTGGTTTCTGCGAATTAAATTCTTTCTAGTCATAAAATACAACATTCCTGACCTAAGTTATTGATTTTTGGAACAACCTGCTGTTTTATTGCATCTGGTTTCTGCGAATTAAATTCTTTCTAGTCATAAAATACAACATTCCTGACCTAAGACAAGTTTATTGATTTTTGGAACAACCTGCTGTTTTATTGCATCTGGTTTTTGCGAATTAAATTGTTTCTAGTCATAAAATACAACATTCCTGACCCAAGACAAGTTTATTGTTTTTTGGAACAAGCTGCTGTTTTATTGCATCTGGTTTTTGCGAATTAAATTGTTTCTAGTCATAAAATACAACATTCCTGACCTAAGTTATTGATTTTTGGAACAACCTGCTGTTTTATTGCATCTGGTTTCTGCGAATTAAATTCTTTCTAGTCATAAAATACAACATTCCTGACCTAAGACAAGTTTATTGATTTTTGGAACAACCTGCTGTTTTATTGCATCTGGTTTCTGCGAATTAAATTCTTTCTAGTCATAAAATACAACATTCCTGACCTAAGTTATTGATTTTTGGAACAACCTGCTGTTTTATTGCATCTGGTTTTTGCGAATTAAATTCTTTCTAGTCATAAAATACAACATTCCTGACCTAAGTTATTGATTTTTGGAACAACCTGCTGTTTTATTGCATCTGGTTTTTGCGAATTAAATTGTTTCTAGTCATAAAATACAACATTCCTGACCTAAGACAAGTTTATTGTTTTTTGGAACAAGCTGCTGTTTTATTGCATCTGGTTTTTGCGAATTAAATTGTTTCTAGTCATAAAATACAACATTCCTGACCTAAGTTATTGATTTTTGGAACAACCTGCTGTTTTATTGCATCTGGCTTTTGCGAATTAAATTCTTTCTAGTCATAAAATACAACATTCCTGACCTAAGACAAGTTTATTGATTTTTGGAACAACCTGCTGTTTTATTGCATCTGGTTTTTGCGAATTAAATTCTTTCTAGTCATAAAATACAACATTCCTGACCTAAGACAAGTTTATTGATTTTTGGAACAACCTGCTGTTTTATTGCATCTGGTTTTTGCGAATTAAATTCTTTCTAGTCATAAAATACAACATTTCTGACCTAAGACAAGTTTATTGACTTTTGGAACAACCTGCTGTTTTATTGCATCTGGTTTTTGCGAATTAAATTCTTTCTAGTCATAAAATACAACATTCCTGACCTAAGACAAGTTTATTGTTTTTTGGAACAACCTGCTGTTTTATTGCATTTGGTTTTTGCGAATTAAATTCTTTCTAGTCATAAAATACAACATTTCTGACCTAAGACAAGTTTATTGACTTTTGGAACAACCTGCTGTTTTATTGCATCTGGTTTTTGCAAATTAAATTCTTTCTAGACATAAAATACAACATTCCTGACCTAAGACAAGTTTATTGATTTTTGGAACAACCTGCTGTTTTATTGCATCTGGTTTTTGCAAATTAAATTATTTCTACTCATAAAATACAACATTTCTGACCTAAGACAAGTTTATTGATTTTTGGAACAACCTGCTGTTTTATTGCATCTGGTTTTTGCAAATTAAATTATTTCTACTCATAAAATACAACATTCCTGACCTGAGACAAGTTTATTAATTATTGGGACTACCTACTGTTTTATTACATCTGGTTTTTGCGAATTAAATACTTTGTAGTCATAAAATACAACATTCCTGACCCAAGTTTATTATTCTGATAACCTTATTTCATTTAGACTAATGAGGAAGTAACAAATACCCTCCAGAATTTAGTAAAAGCATCATAATAATCATTATAAAACTAATTTATTAAACGTATATGTTGCATACTGACGTTTATAGACAACCAGTTCAACGAAGCTTTCACTTGAATTGCCTATAATATGTTCCTAAAACTAATAAGGATTTATTTTTGTAAATCAAAAAATCTAACTCATGATCGATCTCACGTAATTTTTAATAAGATAAATGCTTGCCCTTAAGGTTTGATTTTATGATTATTATAAACAAAACATAAAGTGGTAAGTGACAAGAAATAGGTATTGTAGGTAAAAAAAACGTGCAAAAGTCGTTGGAAAAATCGTTGGAACCATCTAAAAATCACCTTAAATTAATAAACAATAAAAATCATTTCTAAAACCATTTTATTCCAGTATCATGAATAAATACACTTTTAGAGAGAGCCAGAACAGCTGTAACCAATATTACAATACTTGAAAACTGTATACCGCATAAGTACATAATACAATATATATATAATATTTATTATTGAGCCATGCTTCATAATTATAAGGTATATCGTCACTGAAAAAGGCCTCGCTATACGCTATCTCACTCCCTTGTATAGAGGGCACCACTACATACTTAGCTATTATAATCCATATAAATCACTAGCCAAATTATTTACTTAGACACTCGACACCTGCATGTACCACTGCGTGTTAATAATACAGAGATATAATATAGAAATCCAAAGCCGCAAGAAAAATGTACGAAAAAACAATCCACGTTATTATATTATATAGTTCAAGTGGATGATAATAATCTATAAGTAAGAGCCTAATTTGTTCTGTTTAGTTTTAGAATTAAGTATGCATTTTTAGTTTTTATGAACTAGGCCGTTCGTGACTACTAAAATATCGTTCGCCAACTGTTCCCTGGGTAGATATATAGACGGACGATCAACTTTTTTGTTTCTCTTTTACGTATATAATGAGTATACAGGGTTGAGTAAAAAACTTTTATGTTCATCATTTTTTGATAGAATTAATAATTTACTGCCTGTATGGAATATTTCATTTAGTTACCCAACCCTGTATAATAGTTACTGAGTATACGAAGGTACGCAAAAACTTCTGTGTATAATATCTTATCAAATAACATGCATAGTTAAACAATATCTCCCATTCATTCTTGTATTGAAAATAATTTCTTCTAAGAATAATTCTTATACAGTATAATATTATTTTTCTCATCAGAGCCACATACTTCTAAAAACTAACACAATCAGAGGGTTTTTTTTTTAAATTTATTTATTCGATCAGCGTAAATTCTTTTAAAGGTTAGAAAGCCTATCATAATAATAGCGGTACTATATTTATATAATGAATCTTGAATAACAAACAACACGACTTACTAGACCCGTCTTGTTTTTAATGTTTATTTTTATTATAATTATAATAGAAACTTTCCTTATGTACAAATCTACAAGACGAGAACTATTGTCGTTTAAGGACGATGTTTGAACAAAGCATAATTATCCTTTAAAAGTTCAAAGGTCAACCAACTCGTTTAGAATAAGTTTTGCGATCATGTAAGTTGAGACAATCTTGACACAGTAGATTGTCTCAAAATACAAAATATTCAAGACTTCGAACGTAACATCCAGGGGACTCCTTGATCAGAGGTGTCCTTCCACGGGGATCTACGGCTCCTCCAGGTCAAAAGAAGCCATTGGTCCGATGAAAGCCGGATGTGTCCGGGTCTTGCTACATCTGAAACAAAAATCACAATTTCAAAAAAGTAGAAAAGTTTGAACTACTGGAAATTGCAAAATATAATGTCCCAATGTTCCCAGTGACAATTGTACGCTCTATTTTGTAATGCCGTTTTCAAAATCCGACCGTACCTACGCTAATTATAACGACCATATGTTCACCGATTCTAAATTTACGTTCCATCCACTAAATTATCATGTATTTCTTTCATGGCCCGGCGACTGTTGCCTCGCGTTTCCATAAAGAAAAGCGACATTATTCCCATCTATAAATATCTTAGCCGTAGACTACGGAAAAGGAAATTTGGCTTTTCAGGAAAATACGCGTTTTGAGATCCCCTGAATCTATTGCAATGATTTCTAGAAATGTGTATGTGTGTAAGTTAAGTTTGTGTAAATAAGTTTGGTAACCACTGGTTTAGAGTTTAAATTCTTCTGGTTTTATGTTACCTCTAGTGATTGCTTAGATCGGAGATCAGTTGTTTACCGAATATCTAACGATTTCCTCAGACTTGACCTATGTTGGTTGACGCGTACGCCTGCCTGACAAAAATAGTTTCAGCTCAACTATTATTAGCGAGTGTTGTATCACCGTGCGTCCGCGTCCTCTGCCTGCGACACGGGATGCTACATCATTCGTCCGATGGCTTATTTTTACTCTTACCCAATTAGATTTATGCGCAAAACACCTTTTTATTTATATGTTTAACCTTTGTATCCAAAAAGACCGTTTCCAGAAAAGACTATTACCAAAAAATAGTTCTTAAACCAAAAAAAGGCAACTGAGCAGGAGTTCTTAGCAGTAGTTTGGGACATTTAACGAATTTGGTCGTATCTTTACGGATTGTTAGTCGGTCTATTATCTTGTTTATCAATTGAAAGTTTATTGGCAAGAATAATACATAATCACGGCCAATAGATGGTGGTCCATCTCCAAAAATTTTTTTAGACGTCGTCTACGATGGCACGTGCTCAAGAAGTGACGTGGCAAACCGGTTGTTTCGACATTCCTTGGAGATGAGGTTGCTTAGGGTTGACGTACTAGATGTAAACATCTTCGCACCCCAGTTGGCGCGTGGACCGACCTCCACTTGCCAACTGGAGCCGTCAATGGACACGCACATTGGCATCTGCGAGAGAGGTGTGTGTGTCTGCTCTCTCCAATAAAGAACCTTGGCTCCAATAACGGGGAAATCCCCGATGCACGCCAACTGCCCACGTGGCACTCGATAAATATTATGATTCCCGCCAAAACTTGTATACTATACACACTTCGATGGCTTCCTGGTCTATGATCGGCTAGTGAATGCCTCTTGGTGCAGCGCCAAAGGCCTATCGAGTTATTGTTTGTTGATTTTTATCCTTCGATGAAATTTAGAGGTGTATCTTGATTGATTTAAAAACTACAAATTTTGATATACCTAATCAAATAGTAATTAAAAAAAAACACACACACAAGTCTCATTAGACTCATTAGATGATTTTTCTCCATGGAAATCTTTAGTAAAGACTACAGACTTATTCCCAAATGAAGGGAAACAAGAATACTGCTCGCTGTCAATAGCTCAGCTTATATAAGCTCAAACTAAGCCAACGTGTGACTAGAGACTGTCACGCTCTCTCCCGGCCAGTAGACATAGCGATAATTTTTAATGAAACCGTACGTTTTTTGATTCAAACACATAATTTTTTCACTCAAATTTATCTCTTCCAAATAATTGTAGATTTATTTTTACCTCAAGTCCGATCTTTATTTCAAACAAAACCAGATTTATTTCAAATGTGTTTCTGCAATTACCAAAAGAAAATCCTAAGAATTTCTACTTTACGGAAATTATGGAAAACCATTTTGTGTAAAAGAATCGTTTTTTTTTTTCAGTGAAAACTATTTTGTGACACCCTGTATATGTATTTGCACCAGCCACACATTCTAATATTTAAGAAAATTAATAAATTTTGCGCGTCACATAAATTTTCGAGTGCAGTTCCGCGAGCATCGGCTAAAATCGCTCTCCGTAAAGCTAGCGGGGCAGTAAACATAGAAGTCGACTTTTCGGCGTCGTAAATTTCAATTATAAGGGTTGGAAGGCACCCCCGCGGACTTAGAATCCCGCCGCTATAATTGTTTGCGATTGTTGAAAAACTTCGTCGTCGCGATTTGTCATTTCTAGTCGGGAAATTCTATTATTTTTTTGGTTGTCCGTAAATTTGTTTTAGTTGCGTAAGATCTCACAAGTTTTTAAATTCTAACACCCGTAACCACCCCGTAAAATAGGTCACAGAGGATGATACGTTTCGAGTGAAAAAAAATTATATTTTTTAAATCCTTGAATAGCGTCTTAAAAAAATAGTTTATATACTCACCTCAAAACTATCCTTGGTCCTTGTTCCTTCAGGTTGTCTGTTATCCTAGGTTCATTTCGAAATTCGTGCTCGTTTTTTGTAGGTTAACCCATTTTCGTTGTTGTTGCGAGTTTTTTTTTTTGGCGTTGGTGGCTGTTGGAGGCAGCCTCTGGGAGCGTGGAGCTCCTAGTGTAAACTAACGCTGCACCATAGGCTGGCCGACGTCCAAAGCTTGTCTAGTGTCTCCCCACCAGTTAGCAGGACCCCTGGTTCATCTAAAATCCTTGCTGCAGTCGCAGTCGCGCGCGCTAGGACAATATGCATTAGTGTTTATGTGCAACGCAATCAGGACCGCATCTACACATCCTTTTAGGCCCTTCCTGCCACGCATTATATTCCTATATTAATGAATTTATAAGATTTTATAAGACAAATGTTTTTTTTTCTTATATACAGGGTGTAACAGATTTGAGTGCGCAAATTTTAGGAGATGATAGGTTCTGGCTAGGTTAAGGACAATATTGTTTGAGTATCGCATGTGGTTAATGGCTATAGCGATGAACACAGATTTTAAATAATTTTGGAACATTTATTGACAACCTGCATACCTCTGAACCAATCCCACAGCCAGCAGTACGAAGAACGCACCGCTTGTATTTTTTTATAAGAATTTTTTTAAAAGAATATAATTTTCAGTAGTAAATCCTAAGAAAGAAATATAAGGGATTAAAAGTCTATTGTACTTTTCTTGTCTTTTAATGTAAAGATGAAGATGCGGTTCTGCACGTAGGGATATAGAGAAAAGTAGGAGTAACGGCCTTTTGTGCTCAGAGCTAGACGAGGATGCACTGATAAATATATGCAAGTGTCTGTATATAAGCGGAATTCTAATTACGAGGGATTAAAATTAGCAGATAAGGGGGTTTGCTGTATGTGAGTAAGTAAGTCGGCCCGCTATATAGCCTGTCTTGTAGCCGTATAAATTATATCGGCTCTGCCGCTAAGACTAAGGCTAAGGCTGAGGTTATAGTGAAGCTTTCAGAGTCGATATTAGCTTCGACACTGGCGGTGCTGCAAAAACCTATTGTTTTGTCTATGCTAGTATCTATTGTCTACCTATACTAATTACGAACTTTCAAGTGTGGGGCGCGTTCAGCGGAATCGCCCATATTGGCCGACATTTGCGATCGAGTAGCTGCAAAATTGGGCTTTTCAATATTACTTTTGACCCTCGAATTGAAAAAAGGACACAATTCCGCGTGGACTGCGCGATATTTTGTAAATTAAATGCGTCAATTTTGAAAAAAATCACGTTTTTTTCACCTCGTCGAGTGAAGGCGAACCTCGAGAAAATGTCACGTGACGTCTAGAAATTCCGACAAGCGGATCGATTAACGTCAAAAATTTACATTTTTTATCCGTTCCTGCCGACCTTATAAAAGCCGCTCGCTCTCATGTCTTACGATAAGATCCCTCTAAATACCCTTCGCAAAGAGTTTTGAGCAAAAAAACGACCTTAAAAACAATTTTCGATCCAAAAAATCGATTTTTGTCGACCCGTGTTTTACTGCTATTACCACAGTAACGTCAAACCCGAAACGCCCCCTGCCGGACATTCGTAACAACAGTAACAGATAGCAGATAACCTAAAATGTATCCTAAAATGTGCATATTGCGAATGTGGACAGGTGGGAAGCCTTAACCACATATTTCTAGAATGCCCAATAAGTAAAATCGAAAATTTTGACTTATACACAGAGCTAGTTTTGTCTATGCTAGTATCAACGCTCCACTATAACTTCGGCCTAAGAAAGCAAAGAATGCACGGATTTAACGATTAAGTGAATGGGAAAATATGGATGTGGGTGGATTATGTAAATTTTGGTCTATTTTTTGTTCGTTTGGTTTATGAATACGAAGGCATATTCTTCGTATTTTGATAAATGATATTTAGCGGTGAAATATGCAAAAGCATTTTTCTCTTTACGTGCATTGGTTTGCGTTCTCTTCGTGTGTTTAGTAATGGTATTATTTGATGATGTTATACTAAAAATAACGATTTATTCGTTAAACTTTACAATATCAAAAAAATCCTATTTTTAGAGGAGTCATTGGAAGATTGATTTTCATGACTTGGCATATTTTGATCGTCCGGATTAAAAACAAATAACTTCGTGCTCCATTTCCCTTCTATATAAATCAAATTTGTATATAAAATAATTAAAATGGAACATAGTTCGCAAGCAACTTCTAACGTATAGCTATAAAACAAAATGCAGAAACAAAACGCATTGACTACTGCAACATCCCTCTCTGTCTGGTGCGAGGGTTGAAGTCGCCACCCACTGGGCCCTGCATCCCTCAAAAACAATTCAAGGCACTCCTCGACGCGCCAGTCTGTTGTCTGCCCCATAAATGGTAATATTGCTCTATTTTATATCCAAATATAACATTGCAATTGATACGAGCGCCTCTCGGTCAAAGAGAGAAGGCAAGATGGCTTGAAGGGGTGTATTTCGCCCGTTAGGCGGAGATATAAGATGCCGGCGAGTCCGCAATGAATTTTATCTGGATGTGAGCGAGCGGAATCAATAGAGAAAAACAAAATTTAAATCTGGAATATTTATGTCCATCATTCGTTATTGTGTTCGCTGAGTCCGCACGCTCGCAGATAAATTCGAACACACTTTGTTTGGTTTGGAATATTCCTAAAGGACAAGAAACTATGTAATTAGAAGTGAAGCCAATCTTTTTTGTGGTTTACATTCTTTAATGTTTGAAAGGAATTACGTCTGTTTTAAGCGATACGTACGTATACTTTTGGGTCAAGAAATTTTTTGGTTCGAAATTACTACAAAAATGCACAATCTGTAGTTAAAGCAGCAAAGAGCTTCTATGATTTTAAGCAAAATTTCGAGCAAAATTGTGTTGCTATATTAAATGGACCGACTAACTTCCCTGAATTTAGAATCAGCTTGTACTTTACATGCAAGTGAGAGCGTACTCGCAGTTAGTAGCGGCTATACAGGGTAACAATTCTAGAGCGACGCGACGGGCGTTACTGTAGTAATTAAGAATACTAAAATTTAAATGAAATTCTTCGAGATCGTCTGCGAGCGAAGCCGCCTCCTGAATACGTATTGCAAAATTTTCACACTCATCACAGGCTCTTGCTAAATCACTATGGAAGAAGTCTTCCTGTAATGTTACCATCAGAGTAATAGGGTATGATATTATCACACACAGAGAACTCTATTCTTGGATATCAACTACCGAAACAATGTTTTATTGTAATAAGAATTTCAATATTATGTAGTTATTTCAACGGCTAGTTATTCTTCTGGTTTAAAAGTTTACTATGTTTATGTTGAGTATATTTTGCTCTAACGAATAACTATGGAAGAAGTCTTCCTGTAATGTTACCATCAGAGTAATAGGGTATGATATTATCACACACAGAGAACTCTATTCTTGGATATCAACTTCCCAAACAATGTTTTATTGTAATAAGAATTTCAATATTATGTAGTTATTTCAACGGCTAGTTATTCTTCTGGTTTAAAAGTTTACTATGTTTATGTTGAGTATATTTTGCTCTAACGAATCACTATGGAAGAAGTCTTCCTGTAATGTTACCATCAGAGTAATAGGGTATGATATTATCACACACAGAGAACTCTATTCTTGGATATCAACTACCCAAACAATGTTTTATTGTAATAAGAATTTCAACATTATGTCGTTATTTCAACGGCTAGTTATTCTTCTGGTTTAAAAGTTTACTATGTTTATGTTGAGTATATTTTGCTCTAACGAATCACTATGGAAGACGTCTTCCTGTAATGTTACCATCAGAGTAATAGGGTATGATATTATCACACACAGAGAACTCTATTCTTGGATATCAACTACCCAAACAATGTTTTATTGTAATAAGAATTTCAACATTATGTCGTTATTTCAACGGCTAGTTATTCTTCTGGTTTAAAAGTTTACTATGTTTATGTTGAGTATATTTTGCTCTAACGAATCACTATGGAAGACGTCTTCCTGTAATGTTACCATCAGAGTAATAGGGTATGATATTATCACACACAGAGAACTCTATTCTTGGATATCAACTACCCAAACAATGTTTTATTGTAATAAGAATTTCAACATTATGTCGTTATTTCAACGGCTAGTTATTCTTCTGGTTTAAAAGTTTACTATGTTTATGTTGAGTATATTTTGCTCTAACGAATCACTATGGAAGACGTCTTCCTGTAATGTTACCATCAGAGTAATAGGGTATGATATTATCACACACAGAGAACTCTATTCTTGGATATCAACTACCCAAACAATGTTTTATTGTAATAAGAATTTCAACATTATGTCGTTATTTCAACGGCTAGTTATTCTTCTGGTTTAAAAGTTTACTATGTTTATGTTGAGTATATTTTGCTCTAACGAATCACTATGGAAGACGTCTTCCTGTAATGTTACCATCAGAGTAATAGGGTATGATATTATCACACACAGAGAACTCTATTCTTGGATATCAACTACCCAAACAATGTTTTATTGTAATAAGAATTTCAACATTATGTCGTTATTTCAACGGCTAGTTATTCTTCTGGTTTAAAAGTTTACTATGTTTATGTTGAGTATATTTTGCTCTAACGAATAACTATGGAAGAAGTCTTCCTGTAATGTTACCATCAGAGTAATAGGGTATGATATTATCACACACAGAGAACTCTATTCTTGGATATCAACTACCCAAACAATGTTTTATTGTAATAAGAATTTCAATATTATGTAGTTATTTCAACGGCTAGTTATTCTTCTGGTTTAAAAGTTTACTATGTTTATGTTGAGTATATTTTGCTCTAACGAATAACTATGGAAGAAGTCTTCCTGTAATGTTACCATCAGAGTAATAGGGTATGATATTATCACACACAGAGAACTCTATTCTTGGATATCAACTTCCCAAACAATGTTTTATTGTAATAAGAATTTCAATATTATGTAGTTATTTCAACGGCTAGTTATTCTTCTGGTTTAAAAGTTTACTATGTTTATGTTGAGTATATTTTGCTCTAACGAATAACTATGGAAGAAGTCTTCCTGTAATGTTACCATCAGAGTAATAGGGTATGATATTATCACACACAGAGAACTCTATTCTTGGATATCAACTTCCCAAACAATGTTTTATTGTAATAAGAATTTCAATATTATGTAGTTATTTCAACGGCTAGTTATTCTTCTGGTTTAAAAGTTTACTATGTTTATGTTGAGTATATTTTGCTCTAACGAATCACTATGGAAGAAGTCTTCCTGTAATGTTACCATCAGAGTAATAGGGTATGATATTATCACACACAGAGAACTCTATTCTTGGATATCAACTACCCAAACAATGTTTTATTGTAATAAGAATTTCAATATTATGTAGTTATTTCAACGGCTAGTTATTCTTCTGGTTTAAAAGTTTACTATGTTTATGTTGAGTATATTTTGCTCTAACGAATCACTATGGAAGAAGTCTTCCTGTAATGTTACCATCAGAGTAATAGGGTATGATATTATCACACACAGAGAACTCTATTCTTGGATATCAACTACCCAAACAATGTTTTATTGTAATAAGAATTTCAATATTATGTAGTTATTTCAACGGCTAGTTATTCTTCTGGTTTAAAAGTTTACTATGTTTATGTTGAGTATATTTTGCTCTAACGAATCACTATGGAAGAAGTCTTCCTGTAATGTTACCATCAGAGTAATAGGGTATGATATTATCACACACAGAGAACTCTATTCTTGGATATCAACTACCCAAACAATGTTTTATTGTAATAAGAATTTCAATATTATGTAGTTATTTCAACGGCTAGTTATTCTTCTGGTTTAAAAGTTTACTATGTTTATGTTGAGTATATTTTGCTCTAACGAATCACTATGGAAGAAGTCTTCCTGTAATGTTACCATCAGAGTAATAGGGTATGATATTATCACACACAGAGAACTCTATTCTTGGATATCAACTACCCAAACAATGTTTTATTGTAATAAGAATTTCAATATTATGTAGTTATTTCAACGGCTAGTTATTCTTCTGGTTTAAAAGTTTACTATGTTTATGTTGAGTATATTTTGCTCTAACGAATCACTATGGAAGAAGTCTTCCTGTAATGTTACCATCAGAGTAATAGGGTATGATATTATCACACACAGAGAACTCTATTCTTGGATATCAACTACCCAAACAATCTTTTATTGTAACAAGAATTTCAATATTATGTAGTTATTTCAACGGCTAGTTATTCTTCTGGTTTAAAAGTTTACTATGTTTATGTTGAGTATATTTTGCTCTAACGAATAACTATGGAAGAAGTCTTCCTGTAATGTTACCATCAGAGTAATAGGGTATGATATTATCACACACAGAGAACTCTATTCTTGGATATCAACTACCCAAACAATGTTTTATTGTAATAAGAATTTCAATATTATGTAGTTATTTCAACGGCTAGTTATTCTTCTGGTTTAAAAGTTTACTATGTTTATGTTGAGTATATTTTGCTCTAACGAATCACTATGGAAGAAGTCTTCCTGTAATGTTACCATCAGAGTAATAGGGTATGATATTATCACACACAGAGAACTCTATTCTTGGATATCAACTACCCAAACAATCTTTTATTGTAACAAGAATTTCAATATTATGTAGTTATTTCAACGGCTAGTTATTCTTCTGGTTTAAAAGTTTACTATGTTTATGTTGAGTATATTTTGCTCTAACGAATCACTATGGAAGAAGTCTTCCTGTAATGTTACCATCAGAGTAATAGGGTATGATATTATCACACACAGAGAACTCTATTCTTGGATATCAACTACCCAAACAATGTTTTATTGTAATAAGAATTTCAATATTATGTCGTTATTTCAACGGCTAGTTATTCTTCTGGTTTAAAAGTTTACTATGTTTATGTTGAGTATATTTTGCTCTAACGAATAACTATGGAAGAAGTCTTCCTGTAATGTTACCATCAGAGTAATAGGGTATGATATTATCACACACAGAGAACTCTATTCTTGGATATCAACTTCCCAAACAATGTTTTATTGTAATAAGAATTTCAATATTATGTAGTTATTTCAACGGCTAGTTATTCTTCTGGTTTAAAAGTTTACTATGTTTATGTTGAGTATATTTTGCTCTAACGAATAACTATGGAAGAAGTCTTCCTGTAATGTTACCATCAGAGTAATAGGGTTTGATATTATCACACACAGAGAACTCTATTCTTGGATATCAACTACCCAAACAATGTTTTATTGTAATAAGAATTTCAATATTATGTAGTTATTTCAACGGCTAGTTATTCTTCTGGTTTAAAAGTTTACTATGTTTATGTTGAGTATATTTTGCTCTAACGAATAACTATGGAAGAAGTCTTCCTGTAATGTTACCATCAGAGTAATAGGGTATGATATTATCACACACAGAGAACTCTATTCTTGGATATCAACTACCCAAACAATGTTTTATTGTAATAAGAGTTTCAATATTATGTAGTTATTTCAACGGCTAGTTATTCTTCTGGTTTAAAAGTTTACTATGTTTATGTTGAGTATATTTTGCTCTAACGAATAACTATGGAAGAAGTCTTCCTGTAATGTTACCATCAGAGTAATAGGGTATGATATTATCACACACAGAGAACTCTATTCTTGGATATCAACTACCCAAACAATGTTTTATTGTAATAAGAATTTCAATATTATGTAGTTATTTCAACGGCTAGTTATTCTTCTGGTTTAAAAGTTTACTATGTTTATGTTGAGTATATTTTGCTCTAACGAATAACTATGGAAGAAGTCTTCCTGTAATGTTACCATCAGAGTAATAGGGTATGATATTATCACACACAGAGAACTCTATTCTTGGATATCAACTACCCAAACAATGTTTTATTGTAATAAGAATTTCAATATTATGTAGTTATTTCAACGGCTAGTTATTCTTCTGGTTTAAAAGTTTACTATGTTTATGTTGAGTATATTTTGCTCTAACGAATAACTATGGAAGAAGTCTTCCTGTAATGTTACCATCAGAGTAATAGGGTATGATATTATCACACACAGAGAACTCTATTCTTGGATATCAACTTCCCAAACAATGTTTTATTGTAATAAGAATTTCAATATTATGTCGTTATTTCAACGGCTAGTTATTCTTCTGGTTTAAAAGTTTACTATGTTTATGTTGAGTATATTTTGCTCTAACGAATCACTATGGAAGAAGTCTTCCTGTAATGTTACCATCAGAGTAATAGGGTATGATATTATCACACACAGAGAACTCTATTCTTGGATATCAACTACCCAAACAATGTTTTATTGTAATAAGAATTTCAATATTATGTCGTTATTTCAACGGCTAGTTATTCTTCTGGTTTAAAAGTTTACTATGTTTATGTTGAGTATATTTTGCTCTAACGAATCACTATGGAAGAAGTCTTCCTGTAATGTTACCATCAGAGTAATAGGGTATGATATTATCACACACAGAGAACTCTATTCTTGGATATCAACTACCCAAACAATGTTTTATTGTAATAAGAATTTCAATATTATGTAGTTATTTCAACGGCTAGTTATTCTTCTGGTTTAAAAGTTTACTATGTTTATGTTGAGTATATTTTGCTCTAACGAATCACTATGGAAGAAGTCTTCCTGTAATGTTACCATCAGAGTAATAGGGTATGATATTATCACACACAGAGAACTCTATTCTTGGATATCAACTTCCCAAACAATGTTTTATTGTAATAAGAATTTCAATATTATGTCGTTATTTCAACGGCTAGTTATTCTTCTGGTTTAAAAGTTTACTATGTTTATGTTGAGTATATTTTGCTCTAACGAATCACTATGGAAGAAGTCTTCCTGTAATGTTACCATCAGAGTAATAGGGTATGATATTATCACACACAGAGAACTCTATTCTTGGATATCAACTACCCAAACAATGTTTTATTGTAATAAGAATTTCAATATTATGTCGTTATTTCAACGGCTAGTTATTCTTCTGGTTTAAAAGTTTACTATGTTTATGTTGAGTATATTTTGCTCTAACGAATCACTATGGAAGAAGTCTTCCTGTAATGTTACCATCAGAGTAATAGGGTATGATATTATCACACACAGAGAACTCTATTCTTGGATATCAACTACCCAAACAATGTTTTATTGTAATAAGAATTTCAATATTATGTAGTTATTTCAACGGCTAGTTATTCTTCTGGTTTAAAAGTTTACTATGTTTATGTTGAGTATATTTTGCTCTAACGAATCACTATGGAAGAAGTCTTCCTGTAATGTTACCATCAGAGTAATAGGGTATGATATTATCACACACAGAGAACTCTATTCTTGGATATCAACTACCCAAACAATCTTTTATTGTAATAAGAATTTCAATATTATGTAGTTATTTCAACGGCTAGTTATTCTTCTGGTTTAAAAGTTTACTATGTTTATGTTGAGTATATTTTGCTCTAACGAATCACTATGGAAGAAGTCTTCCTGTAATGTTACCATCAGAGTAATAGGGTATGATATTATCACACACAGAGAACTCTATTCTTGGATATCAACTACCCAAACAATGTTTTATTGTAATAAGAATTTCAATATTATGTAGTTATTTCAACGGCTAGTTATTCTTCTGGTTTAAAAGTTTACTATGTTTATGTTGAGTATATTTTGCTCTAACGAATCACTATGGAAGAAGTCTTCCTGTAATGTTACCATCAGAGTAATAGGGTATGATATTATCACACACAGAGAACTCTATTCTTGGATATCAACTTCCCAAACAATGTTTTATTGTAATAAGAATTTCAATATTATGTCGTTATTTCAACGGCTAGTTATTCTTCTGGTTTAAAAGTTTACTATGTTTATGTTGAGTATATTTTGCTCTAACGAATCACTATGGAAGAAGTCTTCCTGTAATGTTACCATCAGAGTAATAGGGTATGATATTATCACACACAGAGAACTCTATTCTTGGATATCAACTACCCAAACAATCTTTTATTGTAATAAGAATTTCAATATTATGTAGTTATTTCAACGGCTAGTTATTCTTCTGGTTTAAAAGTTTACTATGTTTATGTTGAGTATATTTTGCTCTAACGAATCACTATGGAAGAAGTCTTCCTGTAATGTTACCATCAGAGTAATAGGGTATGATATTATCACACACAGAGAACTCTATTCTTGGATATCAACTACCCAAACAATGTTTTATTGTAATAAGAATTTCAATATTATGTAGTTATTTCAACGGCTAGTTATTCTTCTGGTTTAAAAGTTTACTATGTTTATGTTGAGTATATTTTGCTCTAACGAATCACTATGGAAGAAGTCTTCCTGTAATGTTACCATCAGAGTAATAGGGTATGATATTATCACACACAGAGAACTCTATTCTTGGATATCAACTTCCCAAACAATGTTTTATTGTAATAAGAATTTCAATATTATGTCGTTATTTCAACGGCTAGTTATTCTTCTGGTTTAAAAGTTTACTATGTTTATGTTGAGTATATTTTGCTCTAACGAATCACTATGGAAGAAGTCTTCCTGTAATGTTACCATCAGAGTAATAGGGTATGATATTATCACACACAGAGAACTCTATTCTTGGATATCAACTTCCCAAACAATGTTTTATTGTAATAAGAATTTCAATATTATGTAGTTATTTCAACGGCTAGTTATTCTTCTGGTTTAAAAGTTTACTATGTTTATGTTGAGTATATTTTGCTCTAACGAATCACTATGGAAGAAGTCTTCCTGTAATGTTACCATCAGAGTAATAGGGTATGATATTATCACACACAGAGAACTCTATTCTTGGATATCAACTACCCAAACAATCTTTTATTGTAATAAGAATTTCAATATTATGTAGTTATTTCAACGGCTAGTTATTCTTCTGGTTTAAAAGTTTACTATGTTTATGTTGAGTATATTTTGCTCTAACGAATCACTATGGAAGAAGTCTTCCTGTAATGTTACCATCAGAGTAATAGGGTATGATATTATCACACACAGAGAACTCTATTCTTGGATATCAACTACCCAAACAATCTTTTATTGTAATAAAAATTTCAATATTATGTCGTTATTTCAACGGCTAGTTATTCTTCTGGTTTAAAAGTTTACTATGTTTATGTTGAGTATATTTTGCTCTGACGAAGAAAATGTTATTCTTCTACATATAAAAAGAGTAAGTTCGTTTTACATCAATTGGGTGAAAAATATACATGTACAGTTTCTTGACCCAAAAGTATACGTACGTATCGCTTAAAACAGACGTAATTCCTTTCAAGCAGTTCCTTCATACTTAAAACAAGAAAACGTAATACTTGGAACATCAAGAAAATCACATTCTTACTTTGAGAATTTTGTATTTTACTTGAACCAACCAAATGACTTTCTGCGGATATAGAAACAAGTGATATTCTTGATTCAAAGATATTCGTGTTGTATCAAATAAAATTTTCCCTCTGTGTGCTATAGAATAGAATTTAGCTCTCTATATATAATTTCTAGTACAATTAAGTACAACAGCTCATTAGCAGTGTGATATATTGGCGATTTGGCTACCGGTAATAGCACCGGATATCGCGCCATATGGCGGTTCAGTTTATTTGGTATTTATTGGCGCGCATGGCTTTGAGTTTGTGTTCTGCCGTGGTTGTGATGGCCACTATAGTCGACATTAAGTGGCCATTATATAGTTGCCATTATAGTGTTACTTCCGGCCTGTGGTTACGGGCCACTGGTAACCGCGAAACTGCCGAATTAAATACCAGAACTTCCCAATAAAACGCGCACCCTATGGGCTGTATGCGGTACTAAACGATTTGTTCTATTGTTATTTCCCCTGACACGACGGGTGGCGTTATATAACATAGCAAAGTGTTACAAGGTTTAAGCGAAATTATAGTGCTTTGTACTCTGAAAATCGAGCTTTTGCTAATAAATGGTTCATTTTACAAAATAATTCTTTTCCTATTTGTAAAAACCACCAAGATGTTATATTAACACTGAAATATGTGTATTTTTTTTGCAGGTAAAGGATCATGAAATACTGTCATTATTTATCACTAGGGTAAGTCAATTTACACTTCATTAATATCTTGTCAAATGAGTTTATTAGCTGTGATTTAACCAAAGATTACGTTTATTTTTTTGGTGCTGAGTGTATATTGTACAATGGATATGAATTCAATTGCTTCCAGCATGTATGTATATTTGAAGTAAGTAGGTAGATACACAGTATTCCATAAGGAATTGCACATGCTATTACAGGATCGTCACACAACACTGTTTAAATATTAAAATCTCGGAATGGATAAGGAATGCAACTCTATAACGATACGACTTGCATTTGTATACAAGTAAATAATCCCAGTTCAACGTTCGTTCGTGAACTGCGAACGTGCTTCGCAATATTTCAATCAATATTAAATTAATTCCTGAGTCGAGAAACACAAAAGTATCAATTTTATTTATCAAACCTGGGCACTTATCTCTAACTTATCACGAGAACAAGGTCTCAAGTCGTGCGCTGATCACAAATTCGTATAGAACAAGTCTCTATCTCTCATAGTTTCCGAATTATCTCTAATAGTTTGATTTTATTTCTTATGATTGTCTTATAAAAGTGTTGATTAAGTAGTTTATTTGGAAAGTTCGAATGACACTTTGCGCAGAGACATTTTCGTTAAAACTCATTAGCCGTAAGATAAATTCGTGCGTTAATGGGGATGGACTGCCTCTTACGACGTAACAAATAAGAATAAATGGGATGCAAAATATGGCTTCCCGGTTTTGCTTGATGTAATTTAGTCTCGAAAGTATTATTTAGTGACTTAATAGGGCATTATAAGTGCTCCGGGTCGTAGAAAATCTGCACAAAAAGTGCACTTTGACAGCGAGCCAAGATGCGATTACTACCCTTTGACCAGAATATTATGGGGTTCTCTTCGATTATGCTTTTTTTTTAAATTACTAAACCTTTATGTATCTTTTCCAGAAATGTTTTAAAAGTAGGCTATAGTATAAAAATATCATACACATTTGGACACAATTTAGCATTAGTTAACAAAGAGATTGCTTAAGCATCGTATTTCGTTTTGATTTTTTTTGCAGTAAATATTTTTGATGGGTTTATGGAAAAATATTTTTATTTTGTTCGAATTATGCAGCTTAAGGCTCCCGTGTCAAGGTCAAACGTTATGTGTTGACCCAAAGCTTCGCAGAACCCAAAACGTGCTGCATAGGAAATCGTAATGCGTGGCCAGCATTGTCAGAAAGCAATAACCAATAACAGTGATGGCAAAGGTTGGAAAATCATCTGTTGAGAAAATAAATAATAAACGATTGTTTCAGAAACCAACAAGTTTATATTCTCCAATTCTACTAATGATGTCCTTTTTTCGGAACAAAATAAAATAGGCAATACATACTGAATTTTGTTGATAGATTACGCATGTTACAACAGAAAATGTCTTGTTTTAGTAGTATATTACCTTTAAACTGCAAGTAGGTACTCATAGATAGTCATATTAGAACTTTTTTGTGCAAATCATAATTTTGTCTACAATAATATTAAAAGTAATCGTTTCTGTACAATTTAACAGCTGTTTAGCATTAAAAGTGTCCTAAGTTTGATGTTTATATACTCATGTTAGTTTTATTTGATTTACAGCAAAGTACCTATTTGATTGCATTTGTAGAAAAAATATTGTATGATACTCATGCAAAAGGTAATTTTATTTTGTTCAAGGAATTGCTATGCTTGTGGCTCTAATATAATACAATTTATAAATAAAAAAAATAAATGCTGCTTATGCTAATAGGTATCACTCTTTTCGGAGTAACATACATAGCTATTTTTTTATGACATTTGACAGCCATTCATTTAACTGAAGTCAATTTACTGCTATAATTTTTACATAAGACATAGTATCATATTTCTGAAATTCATTGTAAACAAATAAACTTTGACATATGTAGGTAGGTAACTGTGTATTTGTGTATTATTTCCAATAAAGTGAATAAAAACGATAGAATTACTGTGATCCACTGCACTTTTCTAACAAAAAGAAGAATTTATCAAGCCCAAGCTGATTTTGAAGTTTTGATAAAAGAAGAATGATTTGATCCATTGCAGTTATATAAAAAAGGATACCGGTACATCCGGTAAACATAACTGTAGTACATAAGCACCTAACCTAAAACCAAATTATTCTGCAACTAGTTGTACATAAGTTTGATTAAAGAAAGATTGCGTTCATAGGAATGAAAATAAAAGCCACCGATTTTATATAATATCCATAAATGTAATAATACGTTTAAATAATCTTTGTAGATTTTGTTTATCGAAATGCAGCGCCATCTAGCAAATGACATCGGAACTACGCAACTACCCATTGTGTAGCCAACCAGACAAAACTCCCCCACAACGTAATTCTAGTTGCGTTTACGCCGCAATACACCGTGCAGTTATTATTAACATTTAATGTACTTTTGTGATACAAAACAATACACAAGACACATAGGCATGTTATATCATAAAGCTTTTCAATATCTGTAGTTTAAATTTCTTTTACATTAAAATTTGCGTAAATAAATTGCATTAAAATAAAAACTCTTTATGATAGAACATGCGTAAGGACCTATTCTAAGAAATAGTTCACTTAGTTTTCCAATCTGATCCATATTAACGGAGTGGTGTATTTGCGCGTTGTGGGGGTAGGAGACGGGGCCCTTAAAGCACCAATAAAATCAACATAAGTACGGATAGGGTACTGTAAAAATTACAGTAGACTTAAAAAAAAATACAGCTTTAAGTTTTTGTTAATACTGGCTTTCAAAACATGATGGCAACACGTTCGCTGTGGAAACTATCTTCTCCGGAGGGGGGTGTGTTGCTGAACGCGAGCTACTCACAGATAGGTGGCGCACAGTGCATCGACCTAATACAAAATATGTTGGACAAAAAATAGAAAGAGTCGGTAGAATTTGATGAAATTTTATTTCTAAGGGTGTAATAATGACAAGCTGACTTCAAAAATGGCTTTTGAGTATTAGTTTCAAAAAACAACACTCACAGTTACTCGCTCTTATAAGGATAACGCATGTGATGAAAACGTTAACAGTCTTTTGCTGGACACATCTATTGATGTTACTGGCGAAGACATTATCTTACATGATGAACCGAGAATGAGAGCGTTTATCATCAGATATGATGAACGATATGAATATGAGAGCTAGGAAAATTGATTTATACAATTTTTGTTGTCATTACTCTAAAATGTACTAGATATTTTATGGACCACCCTGTAAAGAGAAACATAATTTTAAGATGACTACTTTCGTTTTCCACATGTAAGAAAATTTAATTTATTTAATACTATCTTCGTATGTCTGTTTAACACTCAATATTAGTAGTAATTTAATATTTAATATTTCTTCTTTAATCATCGTAAGTCACAGTCTGTATACTCTGTGATAGGCACAAGGGTAAGTCAAAATTGACAGTACGCGATCAGTGTAAATCGTAACGACAACAGAGAGGGGTGAATTGTGTACGTGGCAGACCGTTTACAAACAACAGGGCATAACATTATTGCACCGGTTAAGTAGCCAGGTAAACACACAACCACCACCATCACATAGGGGTGGTATTATTGCATTGCATCTGGATTTGAATTGCGTGGTCCGGCGGTTGAAAGGACGAAGCCAAGGATTCGAGAGTCCATTCGGTGAATGCGCACGACTAACCTTGTTATCGTAGGTATGAAAAGGGTTGGTATGGGTACGACTGTGTACAGGGCCGGGCTTTACAATTCGCCTTTGAATGGTCCGTTTGCCACGGCGTCGTGCGCTCGTCGGATAAAGACAATGCCCCTTCTCATATCAAACGCGATGCCGGAACAGAAGGCGATCGCCCAGCCGAGAAATAGTTTCTCGGACTATAGGGATCTACTAACCCCTTTGTCTGGCTTTGCACTTACTTATGAGTATGAGCTTCAAACTCGGTCGAACAACTACATACGTTCTGCATCTCGAAGGAACATTTCTACGTTAGGAAATAACTATCCACTTCAGTCAAGGCAAAATTTTCTCAGTAGAATAAAATCAAATGTTTAAACATTTCGACCAAATTAATATTGTTTTATTTCAATCATTGGATGGATTAAAAAGAATTATAATTATCAGAATAAGTAATTGGTTGTTTTGCTTGGCAAAACATGTTTCAAATCGATTATGTCGGAAAACTATATCCAGGTAATGTTATAGGGCAAAAAATCGTAAATGATGCAGTTCTTTATTGAGTAGGAAAGCATACGTATAAATATTGATTAAGGCGATAAGGTTCTATGTATCATAATTACCACAAAACACCGGTTAACTAGGAAATTTCCATGAAATCGTGGATTCGAACCATACATATATAATATACGCTTATAAACTTTTTGTAATTTTTATTACCGTGTAATAAAGTCGGTGTTATTTTGCGTTATTACACTGGCGTGTTGCATATATGTATATCGATTTAGTTTTTTTTTCTCCTGGGCTAAATAGAGGTTCTAACATTACCTGGATATAGTTTTGCACTTTTACCACATTCGTCTTCCATAATAGGCTCTGCCTTTCAACAAAAACGAACACGTACGCGAGGCGCAGGCCATTAAATAGGGTATTGTTTAAGTTAGTGGCAGCGCACTATAATAATATGTTGTGACGGTGCAGTTTGGAACAATTGCAGGGCCATAATACACAAAACAGAAATTTATTCGCGAAGTTATGTTGCGAGAAAGTTTTTAGACATTCACATTGTTCTTCGTATACCCACATAAATTATCATACAATACGATGGGAATATTTTTTGTGATATATTGCATGTTTTACTTCGTTGGAATATCTATTTTTAAAGTCTCGAAGCTATTGAGAGCGAGAATGGATTTAATCGAAGCGAATATTGAAGTATTGGCGTATAATGCATCACGAATATACAGGATCCTTTGATCCTGTAAGGACCCCTTGAACCATTTTACACCCCACTCTTCAGAAATTTCCAATCTCCTCGGGTCCAAACAGAAATTTGAATTCGAATGCAGTCATAAAATTGGATTAAGATCAATCGGCCCTTGAGGGTACTGAAGGCAAAGAATTACCTCATCTTTTTCGATTTATAACACAAATATTACTGAATATATAGGGGAGGTATGCATACACAGAGAGAGAAGAAATTTTTACTTGAAATAAAGAATTTGGAAGAGAAAGACATATTTTGAGTGAAAATATTATGTGTTTGAATCAAAAAAGTGCGGTTTCATTAAAAATTATCGCTATGTCTACTGGCGGGGAGATGGCGCTGACGTCTCTAGTCACACGTTGGCTTAGTTTGAGCTTATATGAGCTGAGCTATCGAAAGCGAGCGGTATTCTGGTTTCTCTTCGTTTGGGAATAAGTCTGTAGTCTTTATAAAGATTTCCGTGGAGAAAAATAATCAAATAGGTCCCATGATTATAATCCAAACATAATAAAATAATGTATTAATTAAAGAAAGATTATTTCTTTTAATTTAAGAAAATAATTCACGGTCAAAATATTATTAAATTTAAATTAATTGACGTTCATACAAACACGATAACTTTGAATTTAATAAATCTTACCATCATTCAAATTTTCTCCTTTATTTTTGTACAGAAACGTTGCCTGGTCAGTTTTTACCAGGCAGCGATTTTTAGTCACATGTTGTCGTTGAGAGAAAACCAAAAAGAAACGTAATTAGTTTCCGTGGCGTTCATGTGTAATGAAAGTGAAGGATAAAAAAAAGTATCAAGCGGCTAGAAGCTTCAGACGTGTTCATTTAAATTATGGGCGCCCTTTTTCGATATCGAGCTGCAAACGAGCGACACTTCGACACAACGGACGTGTTAATTTTTCCGACCTGGGATGCATTTTTTTTGGGGCGCAAAGGTACCTTATTTTGCCGGAAAGTGCGCTGTATACGTCACGCTGTTCTTTTGTTGCAACGTTGAGCAATGCTCGGGAAATTGGACAAAACGCCACACTTGCATTTTATTGACAGCGGGCAACGTTTCTACCTTTGTATGTTTGGGTAGTGGAAGTTGTTGCAAAATAAGTTGAATGCCTTGAAGTTGCATTCTGTTTGCGAGATTAATACCAGCCTTGCTTTCGGCAGAATTGCAATCAATTTTTGAAGTTAGAAACTTTTGAATCATTATGTAGAAATTGTCAAGATGACAACTTGGCAGACTGATTTCAGACACTCTGTCGAATCAGCCAAGGTTCTTCGAACAGGCGAAATTTCTTCTGTGTTAAAAATCGAAGATGATGAAGTGGATGGCGCACTTGGAAGAGGATGGTTCTCTCCATGGGCGATAGGTCGCGATGCTGATGGCAAATTAGGATATTTTATCTTATGCTTATCCTTCTTCGAATATCCGGAGACGCTTATCGTGCAAAAATAGCCATCATCAACATGATTGGGAGGCTCTCGCCACAACATGGGAACTGCAAGCGGCATTTTCCTTTGCTTACTTTTCATCCACTTTAAAAGTCCGATCTAACAGGAAATACAACATATATTAGGTGTCCATTGCTTTTCCAGATCGCCAATTCTAAATCCAAAATAGCAGCAGTAAGCTGCTTTACCTCTTCCGTAATTTTTTTCAGATGTGTGACGTGGGTATCAGATGTTGCAACTGAACAACGTACACAGTGACGAAGATAATAAGGAATAACGAATCGCAGACGCAAATCAGATTATTCAAATTTTATACGGCATTTACATACATTACGTTTTAAATGCAATCGGATGGAGATTTATGTCCAGCAGCGCATATATTAAAACCCTCTTAGCATCATAGTATTGTCCCAAACGAGCCATTCAAATCGCCTAATGTAAAATCCTTCATCTTAAATGCGCTCCCTATTATTGCCTAAGATTTTAATAAGGTTTTAATAGTGATGTTTGTTTTTTCTTGGCCAAACAATATTTACTGCCTTGCCATCTCTATTTATCGTATTTGTACACTGTTTTAACCGTCAAAATGTTGGATTTTCTTTGGGAATTGGTCTTGGTTTTCGGTATAAAACTGACGACGACTTTTTCTTGCACGAATATTCAACAGAGCTCTCCATGCGAGAGACAGTAGTGGCTAAGTCGGGGTTACAAAGCTCTGCGAGCCCATGTACTGCGATCAGGGTGAGGTATGACCAGCATTATTTACTTAGCAGGTTAGGGGAATTTGCCACCTTACGTTATAGAAGTTCTGCCTATGACCCCGCGTGTAATTATCAATTTTTGAAACTTTTAACGGTTGAAACTATGAAGGTACTATCGGAAATCGTGTGCCAATAGTCGGGACTTTTTAATATGTTTTTGATAAACATACATTACATAGAGCGGTTGCTCGCTTGTCGTGCTAACGGTTGATTAAAATTCAGAATGTAACGGGGACGTTATGGTGTACTACACGTTGCACCGATATTATAATAAAAGTTAAATCGGCAAAGTTCTAACAATTTCGCGCTAGTACATATTAAGATAATACCGGTTCGTGCAGTATCGACTAACCGAACCAATTTCACCGGTAATAGTTAAACTTTCTGGGGCAAACTAGTTTCCGAATTATTTTAAGTTTGCATCAGGACGCCCCTCCCTAATGAAATTATTTCAGTAACCCTTAATTAATACATTTTAGACTTGTAACGGTAACTAGAATGGAAACTTTGAACATCTTTTCCTCTATATACAGACTCTTGCAGCTCACCTCTCGTCTTTTGCAGCCCTATAAATGATTAAGTGAAGAGTTTGATATTGTGCTCACTAAGTAAGGTGTAAGGGATTCTACAATCTACATCGTGGGATAGATAAAGTTGGACTTTGAACATCTTTTCCTCTATATACAGACTCCTGCAGCTCACCTCTCGTCTTTTGCAGCTCAATCATTGATTAAGTTAAGAGTTTGATATTGTGCTCATTAAGTAAGGTGTAAGGGATTCTACAATCTACATCGTGGGATAGATAAAGTTGGACTTTGAACATCTTTTCCTCTATATACAGACTCCTGCAGCTCACCTCTCGTCTTTTGCAGCTCAATCATTGATTAAGTTAAGAGTTTGATATTGTGCTCACTAAGTAAGGTGTAAGGGATTCTACAATCTACATCGTGGGATAGATAAAGTTGGACTTTGAACATCTTTTCCTCTATATACAGACTCCTGCAGCTCACCTCTCGTCTTTTGCAGCTCAATCATTGATTAAGTTAAGAGTTTGATATTGTGCTCATTAAGTAAGGTGTAAGGGATTCTACAATCTACATCGTGGGATAGATAAAGTTGGACTTTGAACATCTTTTCCTCTATATACAGACTCCTGCAGCTCACCTCTCGTCTTTTGCAGCTCAATCATTGATTAAGTTAAGAGTTTGATATTGTGCTCACTAAGTAAGGTGTAAGGGATTCTACAATCTACATCGTGGGATAGATAAAGTTGGACTTTGAACATCTTTTCCTCTATATACAGACTCCTGCAGCTCACCTCTCGTCTTTTGCAGCTCAATCATTGATTAAGTTAAGAGTTTGATATTGTGCTCATTAAGTAAGGTGTAAGGGATTCTACAATCTACATCGTGGGATAGATAAAGTTGGACTTTGAACATCTTTTCCTCTATATACAGACTCCTGCAGCTCACCTCTCGTCTTTTGCAGCTCAATCATTGATTAAGTTAAGAGTTTGATATTGTGCTCATTAAGTAAGGTGTAAGGGATTCTACAATCTACATCGTGGGATAGATAAAGTTGGACTTTGAACATCTTTTCCTCTATATACAGACTCCTGCAGCTCACCTCTCGTCTTTTGCAGCTCAATCATTGATTAAGTTAAGAGTTTGATATTGTGCTCATTAAGTAAGGTGTAAGGGATTCTACAATCTACATCGTGGGATAGATAAAGTTGGACTTTGAACATCTTTTCCTCTATATACAGACTCCTGCAGCTCACCTCTCGTCTTTTGCAGCTCAATCATTGATTAAGTTAAGAGTTTGATATTGTGCTCATTAAGTAAGGTGTAAGGGATTCTACAATCTACATCGTGGGATAGATAAAGTTGGATTTCTTTATCGAAATAGCGCGACAAAGTTATTTGTATCACTGAGGGTAGGAAAGTACGTCCCATAAATATATATCTCGCCTAAGGTTGAAGGTCGGAATTACTGTAGATTTTCACACACACCGAGTGGTCGTATATTTTATAAAAGCTCTCTCCGCGCGCTGCGGATAGCAGTTTTTCTAACCCACACCACGCGAGGACTGATGCCGAGCATAAAGAAAACGGTGTTTGTTCTGTCACCAGCGAACAAATTGTCCGCGACTGATCAAAAAGTTAAGAAACGCGACAGCGTTATATATATATATATATATATATATATATATATATATATATATATATATATATATATATATATATATATATATATATATATATATATATATATATATATTCGTTTTTTTATTACGTGTTTAGAAGATACGTAAAAAGAAATGATTGGATGAGGGACAATGGTCGCATGGTAATAGAATAGCAGAGAGGTCGCTCCTGGTCTAGGATTTATGATGATTGCTGTGGGTGTAACAAGGAGGTGAAATATTAGAATGCGACGATTCTAGGCGTGGTTTTGGATCTTTGTCAAGGTTTATGGGCGCTGCTCTCTTGTGCTGCGGCCTGGTTCTACTGCTTGCCTTCCGCGGCCAAATCATGATTTAGCCGAGTTTTATTTATGCCCCTTTGCTACCGTGTGTATAATACAACGAGTACGCCCGTATTATACTGTCGTTTGAGGATATTAAATTCCAAGAAGTTTCCCTTCCGCGACACAATCTGAAAAGTACTGAAATACGCCGTAGTCCTTCGTATACACGATAGCGATATTACTACATACTTTGTACTTTTTTGTTTATGGAAAATTAAATTGTTCTAAATCAAGAAAACGCAATAGACAACAAGATATTACATACAGAGAAAAGAATGCTCAGTTAAAGTCAAATTACTTTGAATCAAAGCAACGGTTGATTTCCATATACACGAAATAACTATCCACTTCAGCCAAGACAAAATTTTCTCAGTTGAAGCGGGTTAAGTGTTTGATTCAAGATAAATTTAGTTGCAATGAGTAAATTATTAAGTCACGCCAAACAGTCATCAACTACAAAGGACTATATGTAGTTTTGAATGAAACTTTGTAGTGTTACTTCAAATATTTAAACATTTCGACCAAATTAGTATTGTTTTATTATTTCAACCATTGGATGGATTAAAGAGAATAATAATTATCGGAGTAACTAATTGGTTGTTTTGCTTGGAAAAACAAATGTTTCAGAAAAAGATTTTTAGGTTTGGTTCAACACCTTCTGTGTTCTGAAGTATTTCATTTTCACCGCAAGTAACTGTCATTTTAAATGAAATGCGATCATTTATTCAAAGTAAGCCATAGTAATTTATATTCAACATAATATATTGATTTGAAGTGAATAATTTTGTTGTTTTGTTCAAACTATCTACCGCTGCTGCAAAGGGGTAAAAAGAATTCATATATACCAATACAGTAATTTATTATAAAACCAAAAAATACATTCAAAATAAGTACAAAATATATTCAAAAATATAAAATAAATAAATGTTATCTGATATATTTCAAAGTATTAAATATATATAATAATTAAATGATACCTCTCGTGAATTTGTTGTCATTGATTTGCATCTCTTACTTTGGACCATGGTATAAAAACACCTTGGTCCATTGTATGCAGTACTGTAGGAACCTAAGCAAAGCATCATTTGCACCTGTGGTGAAATATAATATGTACATACATATGATAGATATATACGGTATCTCACCTCAGATGTTTCCAAATCTAATAGCTTCACAGCTTCCCGGAAAGCAATTCGATCTCCAATAACCAGAATAAGTTCTTTTACTTCTTCCTCTGTAAGTTTTCGTATGTTTTCCACAGTTATTTTATTGCCTTGAAACTATAGACTGCACATAGTGTATTAACCTTCTCAAAAAGAAGTAGTTATACGCATATACTGACTGTCAAATATCGGTATCAGATGATCTAATGAGATTGATTTTAAAAAATGTTCACGCTATATATTATCACATGTGATAATCATATGTATATATATAGATTTTTTCAATGCAAAACACTATATTCTTAAAAGAACTCATAAGAACATTTAAAGTTATGCAACATAGTTTTATTTGAAAACAAAATCTTGTCGCTTCAAAGGTAAAATTTGTTAGTTTTGAGTAAATTTTCGCAAGACAACGAATGTCTTAAACATTTCTTTGTGTGTAGGTATACAAAATGGCATCATTGATAAATCATAACTTAAAATTTAATCGAATAATGCCTGTCATGTAATATTTCATTGGACAGCAGCATGAGTCATATATTATCAGAAGCTTACATGCTAATAGTGTATAATTACGCCTGGTAGTGATTTCGATTAAAATTTTTGGTGGAAGAATGTCCAATCAGGGCGTAATCAATTTTCCGTCCGGTGTAATGCGCGTCCTACGCCTTACGCAGTCATTAAAGTAATTAGATGTATTATTAATAGGCTTCTCTATGCGGCGAAGAAAGCAGCCTTGCGTAGGTGAGGTCTTGCGCACACATTTCAGTAGCCAGTCTTGTCCGAGAGACAGAAAACGAGCAAAAGAACAACACTCAGACCACATATTAGCATTATTATGTAAACAGAAGCATCCCAGACCGTATTTATCATATTTAATCCTGTCCATTCCTGACACACAGAAATAAATAATCAGCTAATCCGCGAGATTCTTTATTTTACGAGACGGAAATTTTCCTGACAGAAATCCCTCTACTTTCTTATATACATAGTATACATACAGTCCTTTTCTTTGCGGATTACATCCCTGGTTTGACCTGCATTGTGGGTATTAATGTGTGATGTCACGTCCATTTAAATTAATTGACGACCCTCGCAAAAGGGTTTAGTGGCGGTCGTTACATCTTTAGTGTGCCTGTTTACGTTTTTCTTGTTACCGGTGTTAAGACTTAAGTGTCAGGTTAACGAAAATAAATGGTGGTGAGTATAGAATAAATAATGATAAATAATAAATAACTACCTCTCGAATAAATCGTACTTTTTGTATGTATTAAGGTGATAAAATCACTAGGAGTGGATTTTGTTGTTTGGAATATAATAGTATTTATAGGTAATGGTATTCTGGTCACCCTTGCTCCAATATAGGGAAGGGGACAAATGGGTTTCGGCACCCTTTTAGTTGTGATGATGAATACGCCTACAGCCCCGCAAGCGTCGGTGTCGGACGTTTTGAATAATTGAGTCATTTTATCAACTTCAATCGCGGGCATGCTTAGAATATATACTAGCTCTGTGTATATGTCAAAATTTTCGATTTTAGTTATTGGGCATTCTAGAAATATGTGGTTAAGGCTTCCCACCTGTCCACATTCGCAATATGGACATTTTAGGATACATTTTAGGTTATCTGCTATCTGTTACTGTTGTTACGAATGTCCGGCAGGGGGCGTTTCGAGTTTGACGTTACTGTGGTAATAGCAGCAAAACACGGGTCGACAAAAATCGATTTTTTGGATCGAAAATTGTTTTTAAGGCCGTTTTTTTGTCCAAAACTCTTTGCGAAGGGTATTTAGAGGGATCTTATCGTAAGACATGAGAGCGAGCGGCTTTTATAAGGTCGGCAGGAACGGATAAAAAATGTAAATTTTTGACGTTCATCGATCCGCTTGTCGGAATTTCTAGACGTCACGTGACATTTTCTCGAAGTTCGCCTTCACCCGAAGAGGTGCAAAAACGTGATTTTTTTTTCAAAATTGACGCATTTAATTTACAAAATATCGCGCAGTCCACGCGGAATTGTGTCCTTTTTCAATTCGAGCGTCAAAAGTAATATCGAACAGCCCAATTTTGCAGCTACTCGATCGCAAATGTCGGCGAAAATGGGCGATTCCGCTGAACACTTGAAAGTTCGTAATTAGTATAGGTAGTTGATGTGTATATATATATATATAAATTTCAAAAATACATAATTTCCTGAGTTAACATTCATGCTGGTTGCTGTAAAAATTAAACTGGTGGGCTGGCTGCTGCTAAACTCACTCGCCAACTGATAAAACAGTGAGTGGTCGCACTGTTAGCAGCCAGTAGCAAGTAGCACGCTAGTAAAACAGCCCAGTGTGACCATACCATAATATCCTACTAAATAGAGACGTCTGCAATTTGTGTATGTGTTTCGTTCTCCGTAATATCGGTTCGTCTCAAAGTTAGAACACGATTTGTTTTTTTTTGTGTGGGGTTGGCCGTTGCGAGCAGCGGGGGTAAGATTGGCATTTAGATAGGCCGCGGCCGCATCTCCATTTTTATGTCTTGAATAAAATCGAACGGGCCAGCTCGGCAAACCGGGTTTTATAACAATCCTTTCAGAAATACATCAACCAGGAATGCCCAGAAACAAATTTCGATTTAACCACGAAAAATTTACAATTTTTAACCGGACATGACAGGTTGTAATTGATTTATTACAATTAATTGAAGGACGGTATTCCGTATAGAATTAATTTACGATATTAATTCTCCTATGTACCCGAAAATTATCCAATATTTATAAATAACTCGACTGTGTTGAGCAGATGACAAATTGATCGTAAATTTCTTGGTCGCGATGACCGCCGATGATAACCGAGTAAAATTTAAAATTTATGTTTCATTGGAGAATGCAATTAACGATATGAAGTAGAAAAAATCGAAAAGGACTTTTATGAGGGACGATTCTCTCTTGGCAGTAGAGATATCGGGAATGCACCAATGGTTGTTCATGCGGCGATGCTTGTTCATGCTGGTTGCATCCTTACGACCGCTTACACAGATCGTAGATAAGTTTACAGTCGTATTATTATAATCTTACGCATTGTTGCACTCGAAAACGCTACCGAATAACAATCAGCGACGCCGCTCGAACCAATTCCTTTATTTTTCTCCAAGATTCCTTTTGATATCGATCGCCGCCATGCAGGATTACTATTCTTGAAACCGTTCGCTTTGAGACGTATACGTACCATTGCGAACACGAACATAGCTAGACAGTTTTCTATAATTTTTTTTTGTTTAATTAAGGGTATACAGAATTTTTTATATAAAAAAAAACACACAAGATCAAAAGAGGATCACAAAAGATCGCGTCCATACTTAAGAAATCAAATAGCAAGCCACAAGGCGAATGCTTACCTATACTTACCTAGTAATGTACGACGTTACCGATAATTACACCGTTTACGCGCAATAATAGCGCATAACTGGGTCATAATTAAAGAGATTCTGGAAAGGCTGCGGATTCTTGCGCCGCCGCTTCTTTTCCGCGCGCGGTGCCGCCTCTGCTATGTGAATTATCCCGCTGACAACATCTCGTCGCCTGCAATTGAAGCCACAGATTCATTAGCGCTCCGCTGTGTGCACAGCCGACGACTTTCGATTGTACCACTTTTTGTACTCTGCAGCGCGGTAATTACGCTGCCTATGAGACAATGTCCCGACAACAGCGCCCTCTGTCGTCAATGTACATATTTCCGCCAATATCGATCAAAGGATTTGTGTTATAAAGGATTTAGTAATGGTATCATTCTAATCAGTGTGAAAAACTGTGTTAATGACCTTAACCTTATTTTTTTTTACCCGGGTCACCTGTAATGTTTAAATTTATAGGTTGATTAAAAAAAAGCATATGCACAATATTTTAATGTCTCAATTACGGAATTTAACGAGTCGCGTTCGCGCTGACTGCACGTTTACGATATCGTAAAATTGGTGCTGCGGACGCTACTGTATAGCGTAGCGTGAAGCGTAGCTGGTAGGTAGCTTAAATCGGTCAGAAGCTTAAATCACCCGATGGCATAATTAGAAATCTAAAATGCTAGGCGGACGCCACACGTTTCCCGACAAGAATGTATTACTTTCAATAAAGCCCTGAAAAGTAAATGTCGTCGAGGAAATTTACGACGGAATAATAAAATTCTCATTTAGATTATAGGACGGTAAAATTAATTGGATACGATTTTATTAGATATTGTTCAATTCAACTATGACCTGCACAGGTTGAAGTAAAAAGAAATAGTTTTAATTGCAGAAAGACGTTTGAATGAAATAAATCTGGGTTTATTTGAAATAAAGATCGGCCTTAAGGGTAAATAAATTCTATTTGAAAAATTATTTGGAAGAGAAAGGCATATAGCTTTGAGTGAAAAGATAGTCAATCGATAGAGCTATTCAAGTAGTATACCCCAGAGTTTTGCCCACAAAAAATATCGAACGGTTTAGTAAAAAAATTGATTTAATTACCAGCGCGTCATCTAAAACGTTAAAAGTTATGCTCACTCGATAACACACCTTGAATGATCATAATGTGGACCTACTGCATAACAAAGAAGCCACCGCAACACTGATAAAAACATTAATAACTTCTGTAAATGTTCTTGCATAACTTTGAGTCATACGTCAAATTGTAGGTAATTAATAGAAGTAACTACCCTCGAAAGCTCGAAGTTATGCTCACTCGATAAGACACCTTGCATGATCATAATGTGGACCTACTGCATAACAAAGAAGCCACCTCCACACTGATAAAAACATTAATAACTTCTGTAAATGTGCTTGCATAACTTTGAGTCATACGTCAAATTGTAGGTAATTAATAGAAGTAACTACCCTCGAAAGCTCGAAGTTATGCTCACTCGATAACACACCTTAAATGATCATAATGTGCACCTACTGCATAACAAAGAAGCCACCGCCACACTGATAAAAACAATTATAACTTCTGTAAATGTGCTTGCGTAACTTTGAGTCATACGTCAAATTGTAGGTAATTAATAGAAGTAACTACCCTCGAAAGCTTGAAGTTATGCTCACTCGATAACACACCTTGAATGATCATAATGTGGACCTACTGCATAACAAAGAAGCCACCGCCACACTGATAAAAACATTAATAACTTCTGTAAATGTGCTTGCATAACTTTGAGTCATACGTCAAATTGTAGGTAATTAATAGAAGTAACTACCCTCGAAAGCTCGAAGTTATGCTCACTCGATAACACACCTTAAATGATCATAATGTGCACCTACTGCATAACAATGAAGCCACCGCCACACTGATAAAAACAATTATAACTTCTGTAAATGTGCTTGCGTAACTTTGAGTCATACGTCAAATTGTAGGTAATTAATAGAAGTAACTACCCTCGAAAGCTTGAAGTTATGCTCACTCGATAACACACCTTGAATGATCATAATGTGGACCTACTGCATAACAAAGAAGCCACCGCCACACTGATAAAAACATTAATAACTTCTGTAAATGTGCTTGCATAACTTTGAGTCATACGTCAAATTGTAGGTAATTAATAGGGCTAGCCATTCTGTTATGCTCAGAGTTATGCTCACTCGAACACACCCCTTAAATAAGCATCATGGACACGTAATATACCATATGCAATGGGCCGGTAGGGAGACGACCATAAAAGATATCCATAGAGTTATGATCACTCGATAACACCCTTTAAGTAGACGGGAGACGACCATAAAATGTATCCATAACTTTTTTGTACGAATTTTGTACGAATATTTGAGGACACCATGCGCTGTTTTACTCGTAGATGTCTCTCCCGACCGGCTCATAGCATATGGCATATTAGGTGCACGTCAGGGTCATTTAAAGGATGTTATCGAGTGAGCATAACTCTGAGCATACCAGGATGGCTAGCTCTATTAATTACCTACAATTTGACGTATTGTTAGTTATTAATGTTTTTATCAGTGTGGCGGTGGCTTCTTTGTTATGCAGTAGGTCCACATTATGATCATTCAAGGTGTGTTATCGAGTGAGCATAACTTCGAGCTTTCGAGGGTAGTTACTTCTATTAATTACCTACAATTTGACGTATGAATCGAAGTAATGCAAGAATATTTACAAAAGTCTGACTGCCGTCGTATTCCTTGTTATGGGGTAGGTCAACATTATTATCATTTAAGGGGTGTTATTGAGTGGGCAAAACTCCGACCTTTTCAGGGTAGTTACCCCTATTGATTACCTACACTTTGACGTACTAATTAAAGTTCTGCATCAACTTTCGCAATTGTTATAAACATTTATATAAACTACTTGATAAGCCGCACACCAATTTACAGCTTTACTTATGTAAGAAGGGTTGTAACCATAAGGGTAGTGTCGTATAGATACCATTACTAGATGCAGAATTTCATGTAGATTCCGAATTTGTTATCCCCGATGTTCTACGGTATCGGCGGATGGCGTTATTTGCAATTCTATTTGAAGACACTATGAGTTGTTTTAGATGACACGCTGCTAATTAAATCAATTTTTTTTACTAAACCGTTCGATATTTTTTGTGAGCAAAACTCTGGGGTATACTACTTGAATAGCTCTATCGATTGACATATGTTTCATTAAGAAATTCGAACAAAAAAAGTTATGGATATCTTTTATGGCTATCTTCTCTCCGGTTTTGAATCAAACGTTGATTTCAAATTTCTAGTTCGAAATACTCTCTCTGTGTGTTGGCATTTTGTATCGGTAATTTCATTTCCGCCCGTGTACGAAAACAATTTTTTGTTTTTTGGACATTATATTTCGCAGTTTTCAATAGGTAAAAATTCCCAGATGTATAAGAAAACCCGACTTGTGTTGCTTTTTCGTTTTAAAACGTTTGTGAAGCGCGCACATGTGGTACGAGAGCGTTCAACTTTACAAGACAACTTGACGAAAACAATTTCTTGTTACCTGTTTTGAACTCGAGCAAGCCATATTGGTGCACGTGATGCGTATTTTTGCTATATAATGCGATACATTTACTGAAATTACCATGTTCCGAAATAACATAATTGTTAAAGTGGGACATACCTAGTACGTCAGATTAACGATTTGATTATATCAAAATTTGTAGTTTCTTCATTTTTTTTTCTCTGTGTAAGATAACAAAGTACTTATAGTTGACATTTTCAGGTAATAATTAATCTAACTAGAGTATTTTAACAAAATCTAATTTTCGTGTAAATTATTGGGGACATCAAAAACGAACTTAAGAAGTTCGACCAATATTTTCGCTAATAGCTAATTTATCATTGACGTTTTTAATAAGAATTCATGTCCTTGCCGATTCAATTTAAGGACCAGTCATTATCTTGATACAGTAAATAATTTCTTCTGCTGTATTCTGGGAAACGGCCGTGTTCTGCGCCGATAATAATTAAACGTGGTTGCGATACTTGATTTAATTAACGCCTGAGGGCGAAAGATCGTCCGTTACGTTACGTACATTAATAATTTCCATATTTAATGTTCATTAAATGTAAATTATCCGGTACGCAGTGTAGTGGTAGCAGGCCGTTCCAGCATATCGGTTTTTGCTATATATAGACGGGTTCTTTCTTTATTTTGCCGCATTAAACTCAAAAGAGGAGATACACCGCTCTTCACAGGAGGTACACCTCTCTCTCCTCTTCAATCCTGAGAAGATCCACTCACTCTCTTGAATATTTATTCTATCTATTACCAGTAATTATAGTGCGGGCCTAAGAGTTGAGATAGGATGCCCTTGTATCGCTTCATGGTAAGATGTTTTTAAATCGACCCTGGGATGACGAAGCAGATCATCATCGTTTGGTACAACTAACAAGCTGCACAGGGCCAACTAATTATTAGTAAATTGCTCTAGATTCACTTTACATACATTACCCGTCAGGATTTTATCGATAAAATATTCACCTGCAAGGTGACGTTAAACATTTTTTGTGGTACATTTACATCATCTATATCTGCCACTGTAGTTTAGTAACTTTTTATGGAACTCATTAATTTATTTGATCAATTAAGGGCTGGTTTGACTACAGACTTATTCCCAAATGAAAAGAAACCAGAATACTGCTCGCATTCCATAGCTCAGCTTATACAGTATCGGCCAGTTCCAGCGGCCGTATCAGCTTTGTGCGAGTGCGAGAGAGAACGTTTGAAACACATCCCCACCAATGCAGGCACCGCGCTAGCACGGCCTCGTGGTTGGTTCATGTCGCTTGGTAGGGGCATGCAGTGACTGCCTTTATATTGCTTTCTTGCTCTTACTTATGGGGTATACGGCGTCTGGAACTGGCCGATACTGTATAAGCTCAAACTAAGCCAACGTGTGACTAGAGACCGCCATTTCCCCGTCAGTAGACATAGCGCTAATTTTTTATGAAACCGCACGCTTTTCATTCAAACACAATCTTTTCACTCAAATCTATATGTCTTTCTCTTCCAAATAATTTCAAAGAGAATATTTATTTAGCTCAAAGCAAATCTTTATTTCAAATAAAACCAGATTTATTTCATTATTTCAAACGTCTTTCTGCAATTAAACCCAAAACAATTTCTACTTTACGGAAATTGTGGACAACCATTTGGTGTAGAAAAATCGTTTTTTTTTTCTTTATTTCTTTTTACTTAAGAAATATTTCAAATACAATATTTCTTTCAGCCTATGCAGCCCATTTTTTTTTAATTTAAGAATACAAATTTTTTTGCATACATATATTCTTTCATTGGAACAATATATACAAAGGAATACATTTATTTGATTTTAAGCAAACGACGCTACGTCAAAAGTGGGGTTAAAAACTGTCGAGTTGACCGAACCCGTAATCCATTAAAACGTGAAATGTTACTGCCGTGGTTTTGCCACTTCGAACTGGCGCACCAACCACATTCATTAAGGCGAATCGGATTTAACAACTGCACATTCATCTATTCCAAATCCCGCTTCGAACTACGACATAGTTAATCCCCATAATGATCAGCAGGCCTTCATCAATATATGTACTTCATTTGGAAGTTTAAAATGTACTTACTAACTTTCATACCAACTTTAATACCAACTTTAATAGCGACTTTAAATAATGAAAAAACCAATCTCATTTCTTTCAGGTTAGAAATTTGGAACTCCCAACATCATCCTCAAACAATCGACGAAGTCAAAAACTCGGTAAGTCCCTTGTATGATTTTCTTTTTAATTTTTAACCGCCTCTTTCTGATTTTGTATCAAACTGTATCAAACACGGATAGAATGTTTTGTTAATTTGACTTGGGGACGTTAGAAAAAGCAAATGTGGCCTTGAAACTCCGCTATTGGAATGGAAATGATTAATAATACACTTACCCTAATCGGTTATGCAATGATGAAGGCCGAGGCCTGTCTATATTCAGTCATCAGGTCTTGGTTGGTAGCGATATAGCTTCTGCGTTAATAATAACTGTAATTAACAAGAATGATTAGGGCCCGTAATTAGGAGATGAATATTACAGGGTGTCGGCACATTGTCATATGTCACTCTGCATTGCAATTAGCCCTAAGAACAATACCGTGCTTACCTAAACAACAACGTTCCGCTAAGCCCGTTCATAATTTAAGCAAAATAACTTTAGCGAAATAATTAACACGTACGTTGATGATTTAATCAAAATTATCGAACCCGGATAATTGATTGGTTCAAGTAAAATATAAAATTCTCAGAGTGAGAATATGATTTTCTTGATGGTCCAAGTATTACGTTTTCTTGTTTTAAGTATGTAGCAGTAAGTAGCAGTTCCTTGCTTGAAAGGAATTACGTCTGTTTTAAGCGATACGTACGTATACTTTTTGGTCAAGAAACTTTGTTGAAGCATGTATATTTTTCACCCAACACAATATTGTTGTTGATGTAAAACGAACGTCTTACTTTTTTTATATGTAGAAGAATAACATTTTCTTCTTCAGGGCAAAATATGCTCAACATAAACTTACTAAACTCTTAAACCAGAAGAATAACTAGCCGTTGAAATAAGCAAGAATAATCTTTCTTGATATCTAAGAATAGAGTTGTCTCTGTGTAGGCTATTCCACTACAATCCTGGTTTTCCTTATAATCCTTGTAAGTCACCCAAAAAAGAAAATACTTATGCATAGATGTAAACAAACAATATACGAACATTCAATATCGTCAAACTTATATAGCGGAAATATGTGGCAAAAGACGCGAGAAAATGTTAGCGCCATCTGTAAAGTAATTGCACAACTTTCTATGTATCTCTCAGAGTAAAAATCTTGGGTCAAGAAACTGTTTTTTTATTGAAGCATATATATTTTTCGCCCAACAAGATATTTTTGTACTTGTAAGACAAACGTCTACTTTTTTTTATAGAAGAATAACCTTTTGTTTGTCAGAGAAAAATATACTACTCAACAAGAACAAATTTCCAAGAAGCACCGATCTAATCCTACCAAATAACCTCTTCAACCACCCGCAAAATAATCTTGCGTTCTCTCGAGCGATACTAAACCGAAAATATGAAGATTGCGCTTTTACTATTTCATAAACGCAACATATCTCTTAATATACAAGAATACAAAATAACAATTTAATATTTAATGATTCGTTATTCGCGGCGTGAATTACCATATAATGTTACGATATAACATGGCGCAGTCACAATACTCGATCCTACCGACTGCGCCATACCATAAACAAATTTATAAATGATGCATTTTAACAAGAGTTCAACGCAAGTTTTATAACACGTTCGGGTGATTCTTTCAGCACGTCGCGGTCCGTTAAGTGTCTAAAACTGACACCCGAAAAGTGCTGGCGGGGTAGTGGTAGCACTGGTGGTGTTAGCACTTCACTTTTATTATTATGGTCGGACGTATATAGAGAAGTGCATATGCATTCTAGAATGCTGTTTATCGCTCGCTGTATACGCTTGGTAAGTTCTATTTTTATCGTCAGGTCGTATACAGTGTGCAAAAGGAAAACAAAAAGGAAAAAAAAAGGAAACAGGAAACAGAATCAAATAAACAAACTCAACCAAAAAAATAGCAATTATTGAACATAGGTGTTCCAAACTTTTTTTTTCACTCTGTATAATACATCACTGCCTCCTGCACAGATGAAAACATGAAAATTAACATCGTGTTAAAAATGGTCGGGGCGACTACTGCCGTTCAGACCGCTTTGATCTGTAAAATTTTAATGGAAAATACGAGTTTGCTGGTTTTTTGTTCTCTGTGTCCAAAAATAACCAAAAAAATAGGCGTGTCGCGCCTCGTATTGTTCTAGAAGAGAATAGAACACTTTGATGTGGTGAACAGCTCACATTACATTTACTGGTTTTTCATTGTAATAGTTAAAACGTAGGACTATGTGACATACGTTACAATTGATATTTAATACCCTTGAATTGTCTTGTCTTTATCCATGTAAAGAATATTACCAAATTTTGCATTTTTTTGGCTAGTTAGAGCGTTCTAACCGTTTAAGATAGACAAAATCCTCTCTTGGAACCAGTACATAACAGAGTTATAGCTTGGCCAGAATTGTTCTAAATGCTCTCAAACTGTCCCTTCTGGAGACATCTTGAAGAAATCACCTAATAATCAGAAAATAATACTTGCAGTATCATTCACAAGTGTCATATAAACTGTCGACAGATGGCGGAAAGGACCTATCTAGAAGTATATATTGCCTATATTCTCTCCAAACCCCTCTATTTATTGGCCACTTTTCGAGCGTGATCGTTTTGGTCAAAATGACTTTTGAAATTATGCGTAATAATGCGAAAGAATACATTCCACAGAATCCACAAAAAATGATAAAACAAGAGGTTAATTTTCTTCTGAATTATCTGTAGGTTTTTTTTCCTGCTAAAAGATAATTGTCAATAATATACATAGTAGGAGGTCTGAGACATCATCGGTAAATGATAATCGATAATTATCGATGTCCGTTCTAAATAATTCCCTTGTCGATTTTAATTTATAGTGAGCTGTTAGCGGTCGGTACGGTTGCACATAAATCGTAGTCCCTGCCAAAATCAACTTCTGCAAGGGGGGCGTTGGTTGGTTGGTTGGTTGGTGGTGCGGGTCCCTCATAATTTACATGGTCGGTAACAATGCTACCAGATAACCGTACATGATTTAAGCCATCTGAATATTCCGGTGCGCCCTAACTTTAAAATATTACCAATCGGTTTTCGCGTTCCTGGTTCGTCCAGCGACAGGATCCATGAAATATGTTACATAAACTTAAACTACTGCGTCGGCCGTGCAGTTACTAGTAGATTCCATTACAGAGATCCGCGCGACTGACTATACTTCACGGAAACTGTAACCGTATTTCATTTTAGCACTTTAATTTTCGTTGGTGTCCGAGGTAGGAGTGACAGTTTTTCCAACTCCCCCATTCCCTCGTATGGATGGGGAACCTACCCTTTTACGCCCCATTTTTCCAATTGCTATAACGTGAAAAGTTGCCATCCTAGTTGTCTGACAAACAACCCATCGCATGATTTGAGTGTCGAGTGATTATATTGCTCTGATTCTTTGTAGACAAATTCTTCGCGTTTGTAACCAAATAAAAGTCTACATACGACTTGGAAATGACCAGAAACGACTTCATTAAGGCACTAAAAACTAATAAATATAAAGATGTCATGACAGATAGAAATCACTAACACGAAATAAATACCTAAAATAGGCTTTATTACTAATATATCTGCACTATACGAAAATGGTTTATGTATGATTAATACATGTCGTTCAGAATTATTTATGATCCAGTCTACGGCCCTACTAATTTATTCAAGCATGTAATTACATTACAATTATCTACTGTGACCTTTACAGAACACGGAGACCACTAAAATATGTAAATAGCAGGGCTAATGATGATAGATATGTATATCGGTTCGATTTGACCAAACTACAATGTTTAATGTAAGAGACTAGTTGTCGAAAATACGTTGACAATACGTTGGAAACATACTATACATATTACACCGACCATTAAAACAATAAAATAATAATATAGGTAACATGGGTAAATATCACCAAAGATCCATAAAAAATAGAAGTGAAATATCTGTTTGCGATGGGATTGCTGCCGCCTACAAAAGGAAAACACACACAATGGCCGGAAATTTTCCGTTTCATTGGATAACAGGCTTAACCTGGTTGCAATTTCTACTTCAAAAAGTTCATTTGGCAAAGGGTCGGATACATAGGGGCTCGCGAACGCACACACACAGAGGTACACAGTCAGACCACCGCTATTGTGTTGTGTGTGCTCTTTGTAGGTTAAGTCAGGCATGACTTTGTTTCAAACCTGGACTGCTATTCTTGAGACCTTACGCTCTCAGACCTATACGTTCTTTACAAACACAGAACATAGCGAAAGGATCGTGGAGAACATCAAACTCGTTCATAAGATCCTCAACATCGTGACATACACGTAAAGATCCTTCCATTTGAAAATATGCTTTAAAGGGCTCGTTGTTGCCTGATTTGACAGAGTGATTTCAGACACTCAAATCAATCAGGCAAGGCGAAATTTCTTCTGTATAAAAAATCGAAGATGATGAAGTGGATGGCGCACTTGGGAGAGGATGATTCTCTCCATGGGGGATAGGTCGCGATGCTGATGACAAATTTGGATATTTTATTTTATGCGTACCCTTAAAATAACACACAAAAAACTTAATATTTTGAACAATCTGTTATGTGAATGTATGCACAGAAGGATCTTAGACTTGTCGCAACACTTTGATCACTTGATCTATGAAACGTGATGTTAGGTCAACAAAAATATGCGACCTGGAATGTATCGAAGGGCCAAGAATAGAACCCCAGGCTCTACACCGACCCGTATTTTATACACAACACACTTACTTGTTCCTAAAACTTCTTATTTGCCAGCTTGTTATTTATCTTGACTTGGAAGCAAACAGCCCCGGTTGCTATATAACGAGATTACGTGTATAGTTGTTGGAATATAGTTTCTATTATTGTGCCTAGTTATGAATTAAGGAGCTTGATAAAGTTCACAAGCTAGTGAAGTGCACATAGGGATTTTTTATAATTGGAGAGTTGTCAACGTTTGGCACTCTGTTGCAAGAGGCATCTTCAGGACGTAGCAGTAAGAGAGCTACGACGAGAAGAGAAGAGAGGAGATTCTCTTCGTAGCTCTCTTGCTGTAATGTCCTGAAGATGCCTGCTGCAACATGTGTGCAAAACTTTGACAACTTTATCGTCATTAACGCGGTTTCCTACCGGAAATCTAGAACTTAGTGATTCGGACCGCGGAAGTCTCCAATCTAAATCCTGATTTATGTTTGAAATGATACGATGTGGTACATAGCCCGTGGGTAGGTTCTGATGTCAGTTGGACTATTTTGATTATCTCGGCTGATGGTTCCCCTGTCTAAACCAAATCTGATGGAAGCCTGTACTTTTCAGGATTAATTATCCAATTTTTCGGTTAACTAAAACAGTATAGTATAGTTTTTTTATTTATTTATTATTTTTTTTATTCCATCAACTCTGGTTGCTAGAGACAAAATACAAAATCGTGACATTCACTCGTTTCTCGAACTTCGAACAAATCTGATGAAATCCAATCTTTTGGTTACAGACACGACAGATTTCCTTGAGGAAATTTCCTTGAACTTTCCTTCGGGAAATATCCTTGAGGAATTTTCCTTCGAGAATTTTTTCCTTGAGGAATTTTCCTTCGGGAAGTTTCCTTGAGGAATTTTCTTCGGGAAATTTCCTCAAGGAATTTTCCTTCGTGAAATTTTCTTCGGGAGAATTCCTCAAGGAAAATTCCCGAAGGAAAATTCCTCAAGGAAATATCCTCAAGGTAATTTCCTCAAGGAATTTTCCTTCGGGAATTTTCCTTCGGGAATTTTCCTTGAGGGAAGGAATTTTCCTTCGGGAAATTTTCCTTCGGCAATTTTCCTTGAGGAATTTTACGACCGGTCAACTGTTCCCAACCCAACCCAAAATCACGCTGGTTTGCGTCTCGGCTAACGGTGCACTAGTTAAACACTAACGTTTATTTCTATTGTGAAATAATAATAATATGATTTAAAAGTTATCGAAAATATATAGGCGCAGTAAATTTTATTCAAAAGCGGTATCGGTAAAGGACAAGACATCGTTTTCGGAACAACCCTTATAGCATTCGCATCGGGGTTGGTCTGAAGTATACGACCTCTTAAATTTAACCGCGTATAAAATGAAAGTTGGGGTCCTCCAAAAACGTATCTCCTTAATCCTACCGTCGTCGTGCCAGCCTACGGCCCCAAACGAAAAATTTAATCATCTGGGACGGATTAGTTACATTTTACGGTAAATAACTCCTGATACGGTCCAGCACCTCCATTAAATTCGCACCCCTTAGCTCCCCCCTGTACCCTTTACCTCACCCTATGCGCTATTTTACGCCAAATGTCGAGGAATGTCTCCAAATGCTTCAGTTACCACCCCCGTGTGGGTAAATCGGAACGAGTTGCGGTTTTAATGAGGAAATGTGGTGTATTTGACTAAAAACTATTTTTATATTGTACACGGAAACGAGAACAAAGCCGTCCGGCGCCATCGTCGGTAAATATTTCGGATCGAAGCTCGGCGGGCGCGCGGTATGCGATTTTATATCCGAACATTTCAATGTAAATGAAAGGCATCGTGATGCGATGCGCCATGAACATAATATCGAAGGGAATAACAAAAGGTGACTGCCGACATCGGATCGGTAATGCCATATATAAAGGGTGTATCCGACCGAATACAGCCGCTTGCCGATGTCGACAAACAGTACTGACACCGTCAAAGGTACTAGCAATCCCTCTGTATTATGGAGCATATATGTTATGATATAAAAAATGCGACTGTATAGCTTCACAAACATCTGCAGCTAAAGATAGCGTCGTTTTTTTCAAAACTATACCAGATTACTATCAGGTCTAAATTCGTAACTACCAGTTTGATTAAATAAATCCTATGATCTTTTAGAAACAATATTTCATCTAGTTTTATTCTAACTGTGCGTTACACTTGAATAAATAATACTTTAAAATATTGAAAAACAATATTATAAATTAATTTAGTCAATATTTAATTATTTCTTATATTATCTCCTACATATATCATGTCGATAACAACTAATAAGCTCCTTTACAAGCAATTAGCACATGAATTATAAATCTTTCGCATGGCACAGGTATTATTATTAATATGATATAAGATGGCAAATGTACTGTCAAACTTTCGGTTTTACGGTAATAATGTAGCATACGGCCCGTTTTACGGCATACCGAACACAGAAGCTCATTAGTTCATTAGCGACTCCCTAGGGGGCAGCCTGAACGGTTCCAGCAACCACACGAGTTCCACAAGGAAACTCTTAACCGGCACTAGCAGGGGCTTCTAAGTAAAATTAATCCTACCCCTAAAGCAAAAGTTATAAGCTCTCTATATTAACCCCCCCCCCCCCTTATTCCAACAAAAACCTTGTAAAATTTAGTTTTACGAATTTTGAAATTGAAAGTCAACGGTGTGGTACTTACGATCTGGTACTCTATTCTTGACCCTTCGCTAGATCTAAAGTCACGCTCGCGTTCGTGTTATTACGAACGGTCGATTTTCTTCACCGTTCGCTAAAAAAAGCGTATACGGCTTAAAGCGATGTTCTCAAGAATAGCAGCCCCGCCGGTAAAAATTTGAAATGCTGCACCCTTGATGGTTTTAATCGTTAATTGAATAATTGGATCGTGGTGCTTGAGTTGAGCGAACGGAATGACTCGAATAACACTTTCCTTGCTCTGTCTGGAGTGACTTGACCTTTCCACTTGACAGCTCTGTGTACCGTTTGAGTTTATTAATACTGAAAAGCGGGTGGAATTTTCAGAGGTACTCTTTCTACGCCAAATTTGTTGAAATACTAGAGAAAAGCCATCAAAGTTTTGTAACAGGTCTAAGATCCATTTTATTCCATATTTTTTGACTTTATATTACCTACACTAGTCAACAAAATAATAAAAAAAAATGTACATTAGATGCCACTATTTTTTTCTTAGATACCATGGCCCGCTAAACTCAAAAATCGCATTAAAAATTTTTTGAATGGATACGTTTTCGAGTTATGAATTTTTCTTTTTTTTGTTTATTTTTCTGGAGGTAGTTCGACTATTTGGAGCATATCTCGAGTCCGGAACATCAAATCTGGTCGTGCGATACATCAGATTAAAGCCAATTGAATCACCAATAAATGTTATTAATATTGTTTTACAATTGCTTCAGTGGTTTCCGTGCAATTGACCATAATTTGAATTTTTTTTAGCATAAATGAAAATCGAACATTCATTTAACCGCCAGGAAAAGGTAGAAATAGTAAAAATATGCTTAGTTTCTTATTTTTTACGTAGAGTTTGCCCTTTTACGAAGAGAACAAGTTATTTACGATGAAAATCTATGAAAAATCGATGGGTACGAAACTACCAAAATTCAGCCTTTTCTCTATTTTGTATTTTTCGTCATTTATATCAGTTTAAATGCATGATAGAGGTCGGATCCATTCGGAAGACGAGTACGTCACGTGATTCGCACCAAGATGCGCATCTTTTAGTCAACGTTTCGCACTCTGTTGCAAGAGGCATCTTCAGGACGGAGAGAATGAACGTGTGTGGAAGGGTGAGGGTATTTATCGTCGCTCAAAACACGTAGTGGCGTATCTCACCAAAAAATGCTATTCAGATATATCAGTACGTGTTTCGAGCGACGTTATATGTACCTGACGCAGGTGCCTGCGCAGGTAGTCAAACAACTATTGGTTGGGAGGGCGGTTTGGGGTAGCTGTGATTGGCTGTGGTGGTCGTAAAAGTGGTTTCCAGCTATGATGCAAATGCCAACCGTCATCTCTATTGAGATTGGAGGGATCTTTAAAGATTTCGATCGCTTCACGGATTCTACGAGGATAATAACGTGATTACCGGGAGATGCTTTTGTTTGGTCGAGATGAATTGTTGTGTCTGTGCTCAGCAAGCGCTGAACTGGTGATCTGGTGCAGCCTTGTACAACGTTCATGTTCTGAAACCCCAATACTGACAGAGCGCTTTGTCTCATCAATGTAGACACTGCCACAAGCACATGGGATACGGTATACACCTGGAGCTACCAGTGGAGAAGATTTTTTCCTGAGAATGTTGGTGACGTTAGTGACGAGCATGGTGAGTTGTTTCACCAGGAAATGAAGACTATTGGGCGGCGCTACCAGGAATTTTGGATTGAAAAAATGATGGGCAACTACATCTAGTTCCTCATAAGAAAAACAGATATCGACAAGAATATAAGGCGAAGCAGCAATCAAACTCACTTCTAATCTCATTTATATTGAAAACATCACATTAAAACTAAGCACAATGAATTAAACTTGTAAACACAAAGTAGAATTTTGGTAGTTTGGTACCTGTCAATCTTAAATTACCATAACTTCGCTATTTTTGCATAGATTTTTATCGTAAATACCTTGTTATCTTCGTAAAAGTTCAAACTCTACGTAAAAAATATTAAACTATATTTCCACGATTTCTACTTTTCACAGGTGATAGAGTAAATGTGATAGAGTAAATGTGAGTGACAGTTGTTGGTGATTCAATTAGCTTCAATTTTATGTGCTCAGCGACCAGATTGGACGTTCCTAACTCGAGATATGCTCCAAATAGTCGAACTACCTCCGAAAAAAAAAAAAAAAAAAAAAAAAAAAAGAAGAAAAGAAATTGTAACTCGAAAACGTATCCATTAAAAAAATTATTAATGCGATTTTTGAGTTTAGCGGGCCTTAGTATATATAAAAAAAATAGTCGCATCCAATGTACATTTTGACTGTTGACTAGTGTTATTTGTTAACTAATTTTGTTGCAGTTTTTTTTTGAAGTATGGCTGTATCTATAAATCTAGATCTGTTACAATAAATCCACTTCCAGTTTCTAGTTATGTAAGGCAAATATAATGTGCAATAATAAATATTTTACTTTTTTCCGTTCAATAAACGCGAACAACTGCATATATTTGCATGATGATGTTGATATACGTCCGGCCAGAATGAGTACACGGCTTCGGAAATTGAAATTTTGACAAGTGTATTTATCTTCTGTGCCGTTGGTAGCCCTGAGTTGCCCCATTCATCAAGATAACACCGATTTTCAGCCGTTCTTGGCGGAATGGGTAATCCCCTTGCTATAACCTACCCTATGGGGCTGCAACTCTAGCCCACGAGTCGGGAATTCGACCCATTTTTATCCCTCCCCACGATCCCCGGCCCATAATGTAAATTACTTGTTCTAGCGTGTTCTCGATATTTCATGTTTGTGGGCTTGATCTGATAAATAAATTTTCATAATTCGTTCTTTGTGATAGTTATAATAAGTGATAGATAAACTAAAGTTTTAACATCCATGAGTGATATTATCGTCTTTTAAGCATAGAAAGTCTGAAAGGTTACTGGTTGTTATTATACGTTAATGCGTGTAACTTAAGATGTCTAAATCGTCTGGCCACTTAAACGCAGGGCCGATATCTAAAAATAAATGACGTTTTCGGGTCTCTTAATGACACGTCACTTACCACAGATGCCTACAAATATATGTGTGAACACGAGAGACGGCATTTTTTGCTATCGGCCGCTGAAAGACCCATTTCAGCTGTTGAGTTATTGCTCTCCGACTAAAAGTGGTTCTTCCTAACTGCGAAGAATATGCTTCCTCTATTTTTTTCCATTGCTAATGGAAAGTCAAAATGAAAAAAAAAAAAAAAAAAAAAAAAAAAAAAAAAAAAAACGAAACAATCTTCCTCGAGCTGCTCAGGGAGCTTATGCATACATTCAAAGTGTGTGTGCAGTGATATTTTCTGTAGACGATAAAGGGAAGTGAATTATCATGGCACAGAAAAATGAACAGGAATTGAACGAAAAATTAGTAGATGCTATAGAGAAATATTCTTGCTTATATAATTATAAGTTACCAGAATATTCCCGAAAAGATGTGACCGAAAAAGCTTGGGCAGCAGTAGCTAAAGAAGTAAACGACACAGGTAAGTTATTTATTAATATATTTTATTTCAAAAAAATCGGTTATACATTAAAAAAGTTTTTAATTGTTAATGGTATATTTCCATTGCCAAGATAGAGGTACCCTTAGGAAGTACTGGGATAAATAATCTCTTAAAGTTTGTGCATTCGATCTGTCAGAGAGAGTAATTACTTCTTGGTCATTTGCAAGCATATCAGGTGAACTGTCATTAGTGCCGTCATCCCCCTCCGCCCCTACATCACACTCTGCTAAATACGGTCGCCCTTCTCTTATGCGAACATAGTTATGGAGAATACAAACTGCTCGAATAATATGATTAACAGATTTCACTGTTTTGCAACGAATCGCAGTCAATAACACCTGAAACTTTTGTGACATCATGCCAAAAGAGCATTCAACAGATTTGCGGCCTCTACTTAATCGATAATTAAATATTCGATTTTTGTTGTTCAGTCTTCTTTTCGGATATGGTCGCATAAGATATTTCTGAAGCGGGAATGCCTCGTCAGCAACAAAGTAATGAGGAAAATTTTGACCAGTTTCATCACGAGGCAGGGGCTTGGGTTCTGGCAAATCTAATAATCCTTGTTGTAGCCACTGACTCATTCGCGACGCTTTGAAAATGCCACCATCACTATTTCTCCCAGCATACCCAGTTTCGATCATAATGAAATTCCCGTCAGCATCACTGCAAGCCATCAAAACAAGCGAATGGAATGATTTGTAATTAAAATTTTCAGAACCAGTTCTAGGCATTTTTTGTATTCGTATATGTTTTCCATCAATCGACCCCAGGCAGTTTGGTAAGTTCCACAATTCTTCATATCTGTCTGCTATTATTTTCCACTGATTTCGATTGGGAATTGGCATATATTGCTCATGTAAACTTTTCCAAACAGCATCCGTTGTTTCAAAGACAATTTTTGCAATAGTGTTATGTCCTCGAGCAAAATAAAACGCAAGAGAACTGAAGGTACATCCCGTGGCAAGATATCTGTAAAAAAACAAGAATCTATCGCACAAAAAAAACTATGTGATAATTACTTTCACATCAGCACATATATTTACATATATCTTTTGTATTATTGCAGTAAACACCTGTAAACAAAAATGGAAAAATTTAAGATCGGCGTTTGTGAGGAATTTAAAATCAGCTCCAAGTGGATCATCGGCTAAATCTAAAAAGCCATACTATTTAAACGACAGTTTGCAATTCTTATTGCCATTCGTAAAGACGAATGCCCCGGACTCCGACACACAAGGTAATTTACCATCACCAGTTGCAAGAGGCACGGAAATTATTGAAAGTGAAAATCTTGAATTCGAATTCGAAAATCTTGAGGGGCAAAATGAGATTGCGGTGGAAGGCATTGAACCTGATGTGACTGAATCTACAGAGCCAGTGGTTAGAAGAGAAGGCACAGTTCAAACAGCTAAAAACAAGGCTAAAAAACGAAAGTCAGAGGTACTGGATCTTGACAGAGCATTTGTTGAATTCTGTGAAAGTCGTAAGAACAAAAGTGAAAATGTGGACCCAAATAAAATGTTTTTGTTGGGTTTATTACCAGAAATAAACCAGATGAACCCTAAACAAACCAGACGATTTAAAAGACAAGTAATAAATCTCATTGAGGAAATTTTAGATGAACCGCTTTCAGTGACAGCAACCAACGAAAATTATGGGCAATCAGCTATATTCCACACTAGTAGTAGGCCTTCATCTGCATCATCCTCTTCTATCCACACCTACAACGTAAATTCATGGACACACGGAAGTAGTCTATGTACAACTCCTGTAACTTCGCCTAGCAATACCGATGTCGAAAATCAGTGGCCAAACCACACTAGCAGAAAGGAATGGACGAATGTGTGGCCTCTTTCCAACAACAGCAACACATCTGACCTTCCACCGAATTACTAAATTTACCTTTGTAAATTATACATATTTACCGCAATAAAAGTAATATACATTTTTTGTTAATTTATATAACAGTTGTTATAATCGAATGATCAGAAATTGCATGTTCGAAATGATCTTATTTACTTACCTCAACGTTATTAACAGCCTTTCTTCAACACTCACACTTTTTCGGAAATTTGTATCTTTCTTTTGGACATACGGTCTGACTTTTTCAACAAGCTCAAAAAACAGTTTTTTTGACATCCGGTAAAATAATTGAAACTTCGCTGGGTGTTTGTCAAGTTCCTTAGCAGCAACAAACATTCTGTTTTTTTGGTTTCTTGCAATAAAAGGATGCACCCACCATTTCCTTTTCTTGGCCTTTCTACGATGTTTTCTATTACGTAAGTACCAGTACATTGCAATCACATCGTCGTCTTCACTTGATGACATTGTTCTCTGAACTAAATGTAGAAACCACGTTGTTTTGGTGGGACTACTCCATGTCGCCTGCTTGTATCATGTCGGAATCGTGTCGCTGTCGCGTAGCTTTGGTGGGACAACGGCCTTAAATATAGGTCTGATTGATGTTTATGTTTGCCACCGGTGACATAAACGACCTGTAAATTTACGACTCTGTGCGAAGGGAACTTCGAGCACCAGTCAGATATTTTAATAGGAACGCTTAAATATATTTTATCGGCGCTATTATGGGCTATTTTAAGTTTGCATTGCATCTCGTGTAGTTTTTTTAGTAGAAGGTTCAATGGATCGGACTGAAATTTGGTATACATATTTAGAATTACCAGGGGACGAACTGGATTGTTTTTGGTCATGATCTGACAACCGGAAGTGGCAAATGTTACATACATAAACAAAAATAAACTCAGAAAACAATGTTTACCACTGTTTTGCATATAATTTTCCGACATATAAGTTTCGACGCTTTGGTTAGTTGAATTTACAAATTTGCAAATCTAGTACGATCTCTATAACAATATCGTCAAAATCTGGTTGAACAAGGCTCTTCCGTAAGCATATAATTAAAATTAACTTTATTTCGCGTTTAAGATTCGGAGCATGGTTCCAATTTGCATACGTAAGTGCGCCTCTTAAATTATACAGGGTCCTGATAAAGTTTATTGCGCGATTAAAGTGAATTCCGGTGCGGCGATAATCCTTGACGGTGATGTAGATCACTAAATGCATTTAACTACCATCTATAATCGTTAAATGTATATTATAAACGAAATATTTCGCCGCATAAAACTGCTGCAGCATTTTTCGCTGCTAGTCTAAAGGCGAAACGCTTTTTAGTGGACTCTATCCGGTGCCGGTGGTTCTCTTTTATGTTTTGGACTAAATTTAAAGCCCTCGAGGACCTGCATTTACATGCAAAATGATTTCGAATGCGATAAGAGAGAAAAAAGGAATGGATTTATCGCGTTTTATTTTATTATGCGCTCACGTCGCGTCGGTCGAATTATTCATCACTTTAACGCTCGTGTTTTAATTTTTAGAACCCCATACAGCGGATGTTGTAATAAAATTCTGCTAAAGTTAATTAAGGTTTTAAGAAAGGATTATTGTTTATGTATATGTATGTTTATGTATTGTTTATTGTATTCTTTGTATTATACAAAATGCTACATGAAAGAACTACTTTATTATGGCAAAGAGATAGTCGGACAGTTGTATCTGGGGGCCCACCCAAGACATTTTCGGACAAAAGTTATACGCTAATAAAACTTTACAAAGTAATATCAGAACCGTGTTGCAGAAATCTTGGCAACGTTCGCGAAAATTGAGATTGCTCTTTGGGCACAACACGTATCTTGTTAACTTCGTGAGTTCCTAGTGTGTATATATATATAGTAGAATGTTAGGTAATACTTTTAATGTTATTAACAACTTCCGTAGCACTTGCGAACAGTTTAATTTGAACTGTCTGGAGCGGGCTCAGTATCTCGATTTGCGATTTAAATTATTGTTATTGCGGCGGTTAATGGTGTCCGTGAATGTTCGAGCGCATTGACGCTATAATCTGTTTCAGTTTCAGCTTCGGAGTTCTGTTTATGTGCGTTCCGTATCTCCCTGCTCCTGAAAAACGTATGTGGCGAAGAATTTTGTTGTTCCTTTTCGCGTTTTTCCGTCCGCTAGCTAGGAGGGGAGTTCTGATGCCATCGTGTTACATTTATCATAGCCTGTTACAGTTAAATGTACTTTTTATATTCTACAAATGAAATTTTCGACGCAATATTTATAGCTGTCGACTATACGGCGCGAGCTCAGGTTGATTTATTAGCAGACGGAAAAAGTGAAATAAACAGATTTTCTCGGCAAGTTGGCTGGCTTATTTTTTACGACTTCCAACGTCATGTATTTGTGGACTAAGTTTCAAACACCTATGATCAAAATAATAAATTAAGCAGTGTTGAGATGTGATAATGTTAGCAGTTTCTTTTAAGGAGATGGGCCGGCAATGAATTATGCATATAGTTGAGAAGAAGACGAAAAAAAAAAGATTGAACTAAATTTTCCGGATCGCTTTCCAGCGCGCCGAAGAATTATTGCTGTATGTTCGGGTCGTAATTCATTTGTTTTTGCGCGCCCGGAGAGAAGACGCCTGCCTGCAGTTCGCGGACCGCGTACTTTACCATTTTATTTTTCACCGGAAGCCAAATATTAGACGCCGGCCATGTTTCATATTTCCGAATTTATATGCCCGCGTGAAGTCATTAATTTTATTTTACGGACTCCCAGTCGAATATACGGAGTGAATTTTTATCAAAAAAGTCTACGTACAAATGTAAAATCTTTTATTATCGATTTCTCAGAAAATTCTATTCGGTAGGTCTGAAATCAAGAATACCGTCATAAAGGCGGCTCCACACGCAACGGAAAATCCGAAGGTCTGCCTTGAGGCGCCAGGCATCGAGGCAAACATAAAAATAGGGGGGTCTCCACACACTACGGTATATACGAAGGCCAGCCTTAAAGCATTCCAGTTTGTGCTCGCGCAATGGCGTCAACAAATGATGCTCTTGCTGTTGTTGATTTATTTTAGCTATAGAAAGTAATAAAAGGCCTTGAGGCCTACCTCACATCCCTCCACACAGTCCGGTCGGCCTTGAGACGCATATAAGCAGAGGCAAGCCGAATGAGATTTTGTATTGAGATCTCCGGCCTCCAGGCCCCAGATCCACAGGAATACCTCTACAAAATTCTCCATACACACATAGAGGTTTTCCTTGAGGTCTTCCGCCTCGAGGCATGCCTTCGGATTTTCCGTTGCGTGTGGAGCCGCCTTTAGATCTTAAAAATATCGCACCATATACAGGAATATTGCTTATAATTAATAATTACGCTCAGATTTGAAAAGAACTTTCATAAAGAATAAAGTTTTCTGAAAAATTGATAATATAAAAGATTTTCTCATATGGTGGATTTAAAATGTGGATTTAAAACAAAACTGCATCATTACTATTCTTCATGATCTAGAGACATTTATATGACCTGTTTAATGCAATCGGGCATAAATTGTGTAAAAATATTGTGAAATTATTGTATCAAAATATCTAGGCACTTTGTAAATATTGAAGTAAAGTTCCTATTAACTTAAGTACCACAGTACAGCTCGCAAAACACTGAATTATTTAACTGGGGTGCATCTGAGATAACCATGTATAACGGCTGCACGCTGTGTTCGAGCGATAAAATTTATCGTCTAGTTTCGGAATTGCATGCATTGTGAAATATTCAGGGTACACAGTAGACGCAAAATTAAATGCCAGACTACAGCACACACACACACACACCTATTGTTCCTACGTGATATTACTTTGGATATTTATTCATATTTTAGATTAATCGAAAATTTATCTACCCACAAAATAGACGAACAGTTCTATATCTATATTTGTTCTACACGTTTATCGTTAGTATAGGCTACTAGCTCTGTGTATATGTCAAAATTTTCGACTTTAGTTATTGGGCATTCTAGTAATATGTGGTTAAGGCTTCCCACCTGTCCACATTCGCAATATGGATATTTTAGGATACATTTTAGGTTATCTGCTATCTGTTACTGTTGTTACGAATGTCCGGCAGGGGGCGTTTCGGGTTTGACGTTACTGTAGTAATAGCAGCAAAACACGGGTCGACAAAAATCGATTTTTTGGATCGAAAATTGTTTTTAAGGCCGTTTTTTGGCTCAAAACTCTTTGCGAAGGGTATTTAGAGGGATCTTATCGTAAGACATGAGAGCGAGCGGCTTTTATAAGGTCGGCAGGAACGGATAAAAAATGTAAATTTTTGACGTTCATCGATCCGCTTGTCGGAATTTCTAGACGTCACGTGACATTTTCTTGAGGTTCGCCTTCACCCGAAGAGGTGCAGAAACGTGATTTTTTTTCAAAATTGACGCATTTAATTTACAAAATATCGCGCAGTCCACGCGGAATTGTGTCCTTTTTTCAATTCGAGCGTCAAAAGTAATATCGAAAAGCCCAATTTTGCAGCTACTCGATCGCAAATGTCGGCGAAAATGGGCGATTCCGCTGAACGCGCCCTACACTTGAAAGTTCGTACAATCCCTTCCCTCCAGGGAATCTACGTGAAAAATAAAAACGATGTTTGGCAAAGTGCATTGCGGCTACTTGTGCATCAGATATAATCCAAAAATGAACCTCGGCCTCATCAAATAACCGCGAAACACCCGCAGAAACAATTTCCGCACTTTGCGGCCCCCCAAAAGCACTAACGACAACTCAATTTTACGGATGTGGCCACTGCATCAGTAGAACGAACAACTACCAGCTTTGCAGCTTTGTAGGGAAATTACGGACCTCATATTTACAGAGCTGCCCACTGCATGGCAGTTGAGGTGGGATGTTATTCCCGAAAATATACTGATTTAGCCGCATACGCAAACTTTCTATTTATATTTATATCTAGCTTTCCTGCTCTGACTTTTAGTTACCGATTCGTGAATACAGTCCTTGGGCCTGTGCGGGGGTCCTATCTCATTATTACATTTGAAACAAAGGGTACCAAGGGGTTGTACACCCTTCCCCGACCCCGGTGTGTTCTGTTGTTGCAACGAAACAGGATTAAAACATTAACGTTGCCCGGTCTCTTTCGTCTCTTGATGACAAATTCACCCTCTTGACGTCCGGGAACGAGCACACAAAACCTTTTCCGGGGTTGCACTAACTGTGGATGAGGTCTACGACGTCCCGAGGGTTGGCAAGCTTTAGGTTAAGGGTCGTAGATGTTTTATTTTTGGCGGGTGTATCGATTTAACGGATTTTTTTTTACGACGAGGTTGATATTGAGAAAATTTTAAGTTCTCAAAACAATTCTTGGATATCAAGCAAAATTATTCTTACCTATATAGTGTATATTATATTTTTTTCTGACGAAGAGAAAGTTATTCTTTTATAAAAAAATCTGATGTGGCCTGTATCATACGATACAGCCGTGTTCAGGGGGACAATTTGGAAGTTCAAGGGGCTTACCGCTTACTATGATTTAATTTTTTTTTCCAAAAAATGGAATGGACATAAATTATACAAAATTTTCTCTACTATAGTTTATTATTTAACTATTTTGACGAAATTACAGAAATGGCGGCTAATTTGCAAAATCGTTGAAAAATGATAAGAGTAAACCTCGAGTTCCTTTGGGCCCTTTTGGACAAAACTTCTTTCAGCTCTAAGTTTAGTCACGAAACTTCTAAATATGAAGTTTCGTCTCGATACCTTCAGTAGTTTCTCCGGAATCGTCGCCACAAAAAACGGGTACACACACACATACACACACACACAGACATTTTTTTGTACCTTGGTCAAAAATGTTCAGGGGGCCCAAAAAGACCTATTTCCGCTAAAATCTCAATTTTTTTTTCGACACGATTACAATACTTTGTCATACTACGTATGATAAAGTAAAAAGTAGACGTTTGTCTTACAACAAAAATATTTCGTTGGACGAAAAATATTATGCTTCAAAGAAAAAACCGTTTCTTGACCCAAGTTTCTTACTCTGAGAGATACATAGAAAGTTGTGCAATTACTTTACAGATGGCGCTAACAGTTTCTCACGTCTTTTGCCACATATCACCGCTATATAAGTTTGACGATATTGAGTGTTCGTATATTGTTTGTTTACATCTATGCATAAGTATTTTATTTTTTGGGTGACTTACAAGGATTATGAGGAAAGCCAGGATTGTAGTGGAATAGCTTACACAGAGGGAACTCAATTCTTTGATGAAGAGGATATTTTTGCTATCCAAATAATATTTTATTGTAATACGAATTTCAGTATATGTTATAGTTATTTCAGCGGCTAGTTATTCTTCTGGTTTAAGAGTTTATGTTGAGTATAATTTGCTCTGACAACAATGTTATTCCTCTACATATAAAAAGAGTAAGACGTTCGTTTTACATCAACAACCATATTTTGTTGGGTGAAAAATATACAAGACAGTTTCTTGACCCAAAAGTATATGTACGTATCGCTTAAAACAGACGTAATTCCTTTCAAGCAGTTCCTTCATACTTGAAACAAGACAACGTAATAACAGTGTTTTATGTTTTCTGTTTCAGTTGCTCAGTAGCAGTACTTGAAAGGATTGATCCTGAAAACACAACAGGTAAGTTTTTAATTATTTTTGCATGCTGCTAAGTTTTTATTCTCGAATACGACCCTTACTATATATAATAATTACTTCATCATTCATTAAAAATATTCCTGCGACGTGTAAAATCGTATAGATGCCCGGCAACCACCTGACACTAATAAGTAATCCAACTCATTGTGAATTCGGCCCTCGAACGCTAATTTACCGTCGAAATCCAGGGGCTCAACATTGTTTAAGGGCGTTATTTCCTCACTCGGTTCCGCATATGCGGTTAAAGTGAAAAAAATTGCGAGAACCAACCCCCCCCCCCTCTAACATTTAAATTCAACAGATATTCATGGTATATTGTGTAGCCGCAGATGGCAAACCGGCCGGAAAAACACTACAGCACAATTTCCCGAAAAATTAATAAAGCCGGCATGCGAAAGCTTAGTGTCAAAAGGTGGGGGGAAGTTGTGTGGTGTGTTTTTTTTTCTCTCTTCCGTTGATTTATAAAATAATCTCCGACAGATGGTGCTTAAAACGGTTGCTTTAATGCCTGTTTAGGGTAGGTTACGCGCTCCCCCCTGAAATATGTGACTGAAATGTTTCAGAGCTTTCTTAATATCACCCAGTAGAGTTTTGTACTTTTATTGCTTACTCCGGAGGTGAAATATTGCTGCAGCCTTGCTGTGCATTTTTTATAGCGGGGTGAAGAAAGTCCGCTACAGACCCCTTGAGAGGGGTTGCAAGAAAAATTAAACTGCCCAACAAGGAATTAACACAAGAATTTTAAAGCTATATTTAATTTTTAAAAAAGTTAACTATGGTATATAATATATAATATATATGTACCCATTTCAATAAATTTCAATGTAAATGTAACCGATGAATAATTAATTCCGCGGACAGTAATTAACGATGAAACTAGCAGGCGTAATATATCAATTACATACAGTGCATTTTATTCCGGTCGTCAAAATGCTAATTGGTGAATTAATCTAATTTTAATAATAAATGCAAAATAATACACTGAAATTGATATGTCGAATTTTAAGTTAATTACAAACGCAGTTGAAATTTTGGGCAGGCCTCGCATACTGGCTGGGGTATCTCGCCGATTTAGCTGGTCATTATTTGATATAATTTCACTTCAGCACAAGTTGCGGTAATTCTTTTTTTTTGGTAGTCCTATCATTACTTCATAATACCGATATTTTTAATTTTACTATTTTGTAATTTGACTTACGACCAGCTAGATCGACGAACCAGCTAGATCGGTACACTTGGGGGGTATAATTCGCGCTGCTAAAATTCGATATTACCGGCTAGACACTTTTGAATGCAAAGTCACATTAAATTATTACAATACACGCTGTATATCACCCGCATGAACGCCCTGTTTGCGATAGTGCCCTTGATTTATAACCTCCGATAAGATATTTGTCGAATAAAAGTGCATATATAAAACAGTAATAAATTTTGATAATGGATTTTTCGCAATGATAAAATATGCTCTTGCACGAAATTCTTATGTGTCGCAGCTATTATGAGGAAAGGAATTATTTTTCTTAAAAGTTTAATGGAAAGTATTTCAGTTTAAAATAAAATGTTGCTATTGTCTGTTCGACCTTATCAGTTATTTTGAAATATACTGGGAAACAATTGAAGACCTGAAAGAGATTTTTTTTATGAAAATATATAATTTAATCAATAACAATTTTGTAAATAACTAATTTTAGTAGAGCCATTGACTAAATACTTCTAAAATATAGAATTTCTAATTTTATTGCCACCGTGGCCTTGTTTATATTATTTACACTCGCTAACAGTGCTTTTAAAATTTATGTAGTCAGGTTCAAGGCAGGTAGTCAATAAAACCCCACAAATTGGTATCAAATATGAAATATTTTATGGTTGCGACGCATTCACCTGACAAAAGACAATACATTATCTCACTGTTGTATGTACCTACCTGGTGACATATAAAATTCAAATAGTCGAGTTTGTAGTTTGAACTGAGGCTTGCTGGTAGTAGCCACCAGCGGCAGCAGTACTTTTGCTGGTAAACAGCGTAATGTGACCACAAAACTAGTGTCGAAGCTAGTACCAACGCTTAAAGCTTCACTATAACCTCAGCCTTATACTGAATGTAGTTTGCAAACTTTAATAATAACACAAGCGTTGCGCCAGTGCTTTATTAAAGTCAACAAGAATTCTAAAACTCGCGGCATTATTCATTCCATACAGGATGTGTGTCGAGTTCCTAAAACAAACACTCCAATAATAAACACGTTACAAGACTGGTACGGTGATTATTTAAATTTGTACCGATGCGAGAGTTATCACTAAACGCAGGGTGTGGACTGCCCAACCAAGAAGTCTAAATCATTGTCCTCCTGTTATGCTCCAGTAGACCTGAACAAACAACGAGATCATCTCGAGCCGGTTAAAGTAGATTGAAATTATACCTATGCAGGACTGCATGCTGGTATATTACAGGAACAGGTGTATACTTTGGTACATTATCTGTCACCGAGAAAGATTAATATTGCCAGAGATATCGTCTATGTCGTTGATACGCAGATATATGTTTGTATAATTAATACACTCAGTGCTATATTAAGTAATCATAACTTTCGAACCGTTTAATATAGAGTGAAAAACTGTCTTTTGAAATTTCATCGACTAACTGAGTCTATATTTGTTTGATGTACTCGTTGAGATCTATCTTTTGGTGGCGAGTATGTATGTATAGTACATACGTACAACTGCTTTCAGACTGTCGATTATTATTATATTGCTATGGTGTGTGCATAAAGCCGTCCACGGCGAACATAAGAACATAAATAAGGAAATGAAAATCAAAAGTACCCATGTGTTCGAACAGATAAATTACAACGTATTGTATGTAGATTATAAACCTGGTTCACGGGGCAACTGTATGAAGTTATCGATGTGTCAAAATAAGCAACGGGAACTGGACGACCAGTATATAATTTTAAGAAAAGCGTTGTAATTTTCGATCAAACTTTAACCGATTTTGACCAAACTGATACCAGCTTATCTCATATCTCATAGTGGCTGACAAAGCTTTGGTTGTCAAAGCTGGCAAAGAAATTATTTCGTCCAATCTAAATCAGGTATATTTAGATTGGAGACTTCCGCGGTCCGAATCACTACGTTCTAGATTTCCGGGAGGAAACCGCGTCAATGACGATAAAGTTGTCAACCTTTTGCACACATATTCTACAAGGCATCTTCAGGACGTAACAGTAAGAGAGCTACGAAGAGAATCTCTTTTCTTCTCGTCGTAGCTCTCTTACTGTTACGTCCTGAAGACGCCTCTTGCAACAGAGTGCAAAACGTTGACAACTTTATCGTCATTAGCGCAGTGTCCTCCCGGAAATTTAGAAATCATAAATCAGGTATTTTACCAAGACCATTTAGTGTAAAAGCATCTTTTTTTCAGTGAAATAAATAAAGTATTTCTTTCAAAAACGTTGAAATATAACAGTAGAATTTATTCGCATACCAAAAATTGTTGCACCCAAATATATCACATTAAAAAAGCGGTGCCCCCAAAATTTTAACATGGAAATTTGTGGAACGTACCATCCCTCAATCATTCTGCAACAGCACAGTTCATGATAAATGCGAACGTCGCGTCGCCTTTGCATAACAGATTTTCGCGACACGGTCGTCCACGTTAGTTTTTTAATGGCGGATTACGTTCTCTTTTTTTGTTTATGCGATTTTTTTAACACCGAACGGGTTGAACGTTTTAAATTTTACCTCCGCGTTCGCGACGCGACGCGTTCAAATTTATGACGTGCTATGTGCCGAGCACGCCGTGTTCCACGCTTGTACGGATAATACCCACACGGGTTTTCCGCAGTATTATTTTTGCGGGATAGTCGGTAAAATTTAAATTTAATTTTTTATCGATACCTATCATTGGGTCGAATTAAATTTGTGCTGTTTTTAGTAATCGTGAATTAAAAAAAAAGTGTTAGCAGTTATTAGTAAAGACATTTGAATGAAAGTTTTATTATTTAATTAATAATAATTTAAAGAATGATTTAATTTATAATTAAAATAATTTTATCTCTACCTATACTAATTACGAACTTTTAAGTGTGGGGCGCGTTCAGCGGAATCGCCCATTTTCGCCGACATTTGCGATCGAGTAGCTGCAAAATTGGGCTTTTCGATATTACTTTTGACGCTCGAATTGAAAAAAGGACACAATTCCGCGTGGACTGCGCGATATTTTGTAAATTAAATGCGTCAATTTTGAAAAAAAAATCACGTTTTTGCACCTCTTCGGGTGAAGGCGAACCTCGAGAAAATGTCACGTGACGTCTAGAAATTCCGACAAGCGGATCGATGAACGTCAAAAATTTATATTTTTTATCCGTTCCTGCCGACCTTATAAAAGCCGCTCGCTCTCATGTCTTACGAGAAGACCCTCTAAATACCCCTCGCAAAGAGTTTTGAGCAAAAAAACGGCCTTAAAAACAATTTTCGATCCAAAAAATCGATTTTTGTCGACCCGTGTTTTGCTGCTATTACCACAGTAACGTCAAACCCGAAACGCCCCCTGCCGGACATTCGTAACAACAGTAACAGATAGCACATAACCTAAAATGTATCCTAAAATGTCCATATTGCGAATGTGAACAGGTGGGAAGCCTTAACCACATATTTCTAGAATGCCCAATAACTAAAATCAAAAATTTTGACATATACACAGATTTTTACTTTTCAACTAAATACTTCTAAAATATAGAATTTCTAATGTTATTATCATCGTGACCTTGCTTATGTTATTTACACTCGTTACAGTGCTTTCAAAATTTATGTAGGTTCAAGGCAGGTAGTCAATAAAACCCCACAAATTGGTATCAAATATGAAATATTTTATGGTTGCGACGCCTTCACCTGACAAAAGACAATACATTGTCTCACTGTTGTATGCACTTACCTTGTGAGGTATAAAATGCACCAGAAATAGTTGACCTTGTAGTTTGAACTGAGAATTGCTGGTAGTAGCCACCAGCGGCAGCTGGTATTTTAAATTTACCAGCGACTAGTAAATTCTCCTTACTGTGAGTAAAAAATGTAATAATTTCTCTTAATACGTGTCGAGCAGATCAGACATAGGATCCTTTGAAATTTAGGTGTTTCTGAGTGACCCACAGGGCGATAGACCGGTCTTCAAAGCCGTTAGGACCAGATGGCGCGGCTGTCGCCCACGCCTTAGGCGATTTCGCCCTGCTGGCCCATTATGTAATTATGGACAATTATTTCGACTGAAACTTGATTTTATATCAAACCATCTAAAATGCGTAATAACATATTACACTAATACATAATCCCAAAATGGGGACAATATCTAACGTTCCGACTACCTCGGTGACACATTGAAGAGTCGATTTTGTATCCAAAACTAGTAAAACTAGTTAAAAATGGAAGGAGATACGGTACCGCGCTGGTAATTTAATGGTTTAGAATGTTTAGATCATCTTTAATGTCATCCGTCATTACAGCGGACAATGGGCAAGTCCGGAGGCGGATTGAAAGGCGTAGTAGCGCCCCCTGTGGGTGACAATTCCGTGTTAGAATCCGCGGTTTAATTAAAATGCAGCATGGGGAGTGTGGTTTTGTAGACGGTGGTACAAAGAACTGAAACGGCGGTGTGCTTCTTTTATATTGCCTCGAGGTTTAGAATAGGTGGAAATGGGTGAAGTATGTACCTCTCTGTATTTCATTAGAATATTCCAAGTATTCCTTCCGCTTCAAGGGTTTGGCCTCAAGGAGCAATCAATAGTAATTTTGTGCTGCTACACCTTTAATGGCTTTGATTGCGCGCCGGTCACTTTCGTTTTGTGCCTAGGGATGTTAACGTAATGTCTGTTGAATGTTAACGACAATAAAGTGATTCGTCGTTCAAGTGAAATTACTTTGAATCAAAACAACGGTTGATTTTCATATCCACGAAATAACTATCCACTTCAGCCAAGGCAAAATTTTCTCAGTTGAAGCGGGTTGAGTGCTTGATTCAAGACAAATTTAGTTGCAATGAGTAAATTATCAAGTCACACCAAACAGTCATCAACTACAAAGGACTAGATGTAGTTTTGAATGAAACTTTGTAGTATTACTTCAAATATTTAAACATTACGACCAAATTAATATTGTTTTATTTCAACCATTGGATGGATTAAAGAGAATAATAATTGTCAGAGTAAGTAATTGGTTGTTTTGCTTGGAAAGACAAATGTTTCTGAAAAAGGTTTTTAGGTTTGATTCAATACCTTCTGTGTTCTGAATAGAGTATTTCATTTTCACTGCAAGTAACTCTCATTTTAAATGAAATGCGATCAATTATTTAAAGTAAGCAATTGTAATTTACATTCAACATAATATATTGATTTGAAATGAATAATTTTGTTGTTTTGTTCAAACAATCTACCGCTGCTGCAAAGGGGTAAAAAAAGTTCATATATACCAACACAGTAATTTATTATAAAAAGAAAAAATACAGTCAAAATAAGTACAAAATACATTCAAAAATATAAAAGAATTAAATGTTATCTGATACATTTCATTGTATTAAATGCATATAATAATTAAATAATACCTCTGGTGAACTTGTTGTCATTGATTTGCATCTCTTACTTTGGACCATGTTATAAAAACACCTTGGTCCATTGTAGGCAGTACTGAAGGAACTTTAGTAATGCATCATTTGCACCTGTGGTGAAATATAATATGTACATACATATGATAGATATATACAGTTACTCACCTCAGAAGTTTCCAAATCTAATAGCTTTACAGCTTCCCGGGAAGCAATTCGATCTCCAATAGCCGGAATAAGTTCTTTTACTTCTTCCTCTGTAAGTTTTCTTATGTTTTCCACAGTTATTTTATTGCCTTGAAAATATAGAATGCACATAGTGTATTAACATTTTCTATGCAAAACACTGTATTCTTAAAAGAACTCATAAGAACATTTAAAGCTATCCAACATAGTTTTATTTGGAAACAAAATCTTGTCGCTTCAAAGGAGAAATTTGTGGGTTTTGAATAAAAAATCTCTTCTTAATTGAAAACTTTATTGATTTGTTTGGAGTAAATTTTCGCAAGACAACGAATGGTTTTAAAGATTTCTCTGTGTGTTGTAAATAGGTATGAAGTCCGTACTACATAGAACAAAAAAGTATGTACCTATTTCTGCAATCTGACTAGTCCAAATCATTAAACTTAGTAATAATTTGCTAAGTTTACATCGCAGCAAATTATTCTTGTGTTATATAATAATACATGTTGATTCAAAACAAAACTGCACAAAACTGCATCATTACTTTTCTTTGGAATGCGTTTGGACTCGTCAGATAGCAAAACAAGTATGAAATGTACAAATAGTGTTGATTTTCGATATAATATGATAGGTACTCCCTATATTAATATCAGTATTGTTCAGTGTTGTTCAAATTTACATCTGTTTATTTTTCATTCCCAATTTGTTTACGGTCGACGTAATATTTATGCCTAATTAATTAATTAATAACACGAACACCGCTTGCATGCGCGGGGGGCAGATGATTTTCAACGCATTGTTCATATTTGCCAAACCCAAATTTTAATTTGTTTATACACTAAAATCCGGGCTTAAACTTCCCATGTGTCCGCATGTCCATATTCAACATTTAAAACCATATTTAGAACGGATGAGTAATTTAATAATTATATTATACCGTAATAAATAATATTCAATCATATCTTGTTTTTAATTTCGCTCAAAAAAAGGAACTGTATAAAATTTATTTGAGTGATATTACATACATATTAATAATGTTGTTTTAATTTCAATGTAGGGAGGTAGGTAGGTACGTAGCATATCTGCATAGTATACGAGTATATTAGTATGCGTATAGGTTAATATTGGTTGCGTATACACACACATACCCGTGTGTACACACACATACGTGTGTGATTATGTATACTGCCTGTATTAACGGAGTAGTGTTGATACAGCTAATTGGCAAAGTGTTGCTCATGCGTATTTAATTGAAGATTGAGATGAACCACCCCTTGAAATACGCCTAACCCCATCCCCTTTGCGAGAAATCCGTGTACCTTAGAACAACACAATATTTCCCCCTTAGGCAAACTATAGCCCCATTAAGGGGAGGCACTCCTAATATATAAGCGACACAATTTATTCATAGTTATTATAATTTAATCTTTGTTTGCACGAAGTGGTTCTAATGGGCAATCGAATTGTTTTTTTTTTGTAAACGAAAATAAAACTAATTTATGTAGTTCTATAAAAACAAAGGTAATTCTGGCTTAGGCAAACAGGGAACTTTTAGTTCTAGAGTAAATAGAAACAGTTATAAATACGTTTTGCCTTCTACCTTCCTGTGGACTGGCTTATGTTACGCCTAAGTAAAGTGGGTTTAACGCAAAATTATTTCGAGCAAGGATGTTTTTCTTCCTATACGTCCTAGAAAAGCTTATATCGGAGTATTTTTAGAAATCACAACAGTGCATTTCCTTGGTAACCTTGCCACATTTAAGGATTATCCTGATATTTTACGACTAACCCACGCATTCCTCGTGTTACAAATCACCAAAAAGTCGTGAGAGTATTTTAAATTTAAAATTGTACTTAAAAGTCCGAATTCAAATCCAGTTAAACTGTTGTTAATTGCTAACTTGCCGTTAGTTGTCCAACAGAGCACAATCCTTTGTGAGTTAACCAATTCGTTCGTTAGAAAAATCTCATTCCAACTCTAAAAAGTAAAGAAAAACGCGAAAAATACGATGAATCAGATTGGAAAGCTTGCTGGACGAGGGAGAGAGCGGAATTTGCGCTAAGCGTTGTTAATTGCACTTAACTCATTAAGAACTTCGTTTAGTTTTGCAGGGAACGGGAATATTGCATTGGACTTTGTTAAACTTCTTTTTATCTTCGAAACTTTTAGTGTCATCAGTCACTCCATTGAGTGTATATTTATATGCTTCAACGAAAAATCAGTTTCTTGCCCTAAGATTCTTACTCTGAGAGATACATAGAAAGTTGTGCAATTACTTTACAGATGGCGCTAACAGTTTCTCGCGTCTTTTGCCACATATTTCCACTATATAAGTTCGACGATATTTACTGTTCGTATATTGTTTGTTTACGTCTATGCATAAGTGTTTTATTTCTTGGGTGACTTACAAAGATTATGAGGAAAACCAGGATTTTAGTGGAATAGCCTACACAGAAAGAACTCTATTCTTGGATACCAAGAAGTGTAATGTTCCAGTTACGTAATAATTTAAATCCCAATATAAATCTCTATAATATGCACAAACAGTTAATTTCATA